>BGZK01000342.1:0-470194 GCA_005406025.1 Eumeta japonica | reverse complement strand
GTCGCTTGTATTTCGCTAACATCGTTTGTTTTCGCATCGCACAATCCCCTCCGTGTGGAATAATTAACAAGTGTTGGCTGATCTTACGTGTAATATCGTATTACATAAGTTTTTGTGCGTAATCAACTACAATACTGGGCACTTTTACGAATATTACTCTGGAGAATAAACCTATTATAGTTAATTACACGCAGTCCCAAGAGTAACGTAATAAATGAGATATAAGTTCGCTTATTTGTGCTAATTATTATATCTCGAAGTCGTTGTCTCATTAAGCTTGTATCAAAGTGATAGCTTATTTCAGGTGATCTATAATTTATCAGAACTAAAAGGAAGATACTTTTATTTTTATAGAATTATATATTTATATCATGAAGAGCGTATTTGACAATGAAACATTTTTATTTTAATATTTTCAATTTATATAATTATTTTGTCCGATGGATTCTTCGAAGTCTTAAAATGTTATAATGCAAACATTTAAAGTTCCATTTGCATTTACGGCACACATCAGACGACTCGGCACGTGTTAACAAAGAGAGACAAGAAAAAGGAGACAATAAAAGACAGTAATAAAGAAAACAACAAAGACTAAAACAAAATTCACCTTCAAGTATATACTCCACAGCAGTACAGTTTTAGTTACTAAATCCATATTGTCTATCCCATTTTGATTCCTATATTTCGATCTATCGTTCCAGTAATTATGAATTTTCTTGTCATGCCTTTGACCCTAGGTAATAGCGTTCACTACAGTTAACTCGTGAGGTACAGAAGATGACAAATCTAGGCCTATAAGTTTTTAACCTGGTCATATCAAGCCATTCGCCCGTGCTTCAGAGGGACACGTTATGTCGCCGGTCCCGTAGGTTACCAACGATTACCATTTACTAGAAATGCGCCGAGTAACACTTTTGCCGAGTAACGAGTACCGAGTTTTACTCGGCTCAATTTTTCAACCGAGTACTCGGCCGAGTAACTCGGTTCAATCAGTCGCATTTCGCGCGCGTAAACAAGTACAAACAGGTTTGCGCCGGTCAAGAATGGCTCGCGTTGATACACCTCACCCCGTCCACGCCTTTCAACTTCTATTCACTTGATTGTTTGCAAACAAACACGTCACGTTGCGCGTCATAGTAGATAAATAATTGAAAAAGTTTGTTAATTAATAGAGATGGGCCGAGTACTCGTTTGATACTCGGTACTCTGCGTACTCGGCGGGTTTTTTGATACTCGTACTCGGCCGAATAACTCGGTTATTTGATAACGAGTATACTTTGTTTAAGAAAAGCAATATATTTAGGTAGATATAATAAAAACAATTGTTAATCAAAAAGTATTTATTAGTAATTTAGGAAATCTTCCAAAATCTGAATTAATAAAATCAAAATTATGTTAATGATTTAGGAGTAATGAGACAAAATTACGAGAACAGTAATGTGACAATGTGACAAAAAAAGTAATGTGACAGTAATGAGACAAAATTATGAGAACAGTAATAAAAATAATTAATATTGAAAATTTAACAAAGGTAAGTTATGATGCAGGAACACAAGGCTCTCTGCACGTTCTGGTAACAGACTATTCATAGTTTTCTGGATGAAAAAATTGCATCCTGAATCTGGGATCTAGCAAAGTTGCCAAACTATAATATTTGTTTTTATCTAATCCTTGAATTTTCCTAATCCTTTTTAAATCTTGCGGCTCTGAATTTCACCTTCAAGCTTTTCATATCACTATATTTGGGCAGGTTTGAAGACTTCAGGTTTGATAAATATTTTAATAGGGCATTGGTATGGGGTATTACTTCAAAAATTGATGCTAATGTGGAGCTTGTAATTTTTGTAACTTATTCAAATGGTTTCAGTAATGTAATGCACTCTCGTAGGATCTCCCATTGACGTTCAGTTAATTGTTGTAGATTGGCTGTACTTGGGTTGTCCGTGATGTAGAGAGATATTGCCCTTTTTTGCTCTATCGATCTGTTTATCATGTAAAAAGTACTGTTCCATCTTGTGGTAACATCTTGCACGAGTTTGTGCTCTGGCAGTTTTAGTTCTTTTTGTATCTAGGTTAGTTTTTCTTGTGCCGTTGCAGAATGGTTAAAGTGGCCTACAATTTTTCTAGCAGAGGCAATAACGTCGATAACATTTGGTTCCTTCAACGAAGCTTTTACAGCTAATTGCAGCGTATGTATATAGCATCCTTTGCCAACATATTGACTATCATTTATGGCTTTCACCACATTGGGTCCGTTGTCTCTCAAAACAAGATGAATGCAGTATCAATATCCCAGTTCACGGATCAATCTGAAAGCACTGATCGAATATTGTCCGCCGTATGGGGTCGTCTAAAATGTGACATCTGCAGCACTCTGTGCAAGCCAGCTCCCTCGTCTAGCCAGTGAGCAGTGTAGCTGAAGAATCCGAGTAAATTATTCGTGCAGGTCCAAATATCAGTAGTTATACTAGTTATTGATATAGCTTTAGCTTTTTCCGCTCTTACTGCGTTTTTACTTTGATGTAAACTTCTGGTATGACAACCTCGCTCATGTATTTTCTGCTAGAATTTGGTATTTGGGTTTTAAGATATTCATTAATCTTTGGAACCCATTATTTTCCAACATAGATATCGGTTGGTTATCTAACGCGATCATCTCCGCTACAACTTTGTGAATTTCTTTAGCGCGCGAGTCAGTCGTATCCCATTTTGTAGTACTAGTAAAAGACTCGAAGGGTTTGCTGTATTTTCATTGCATTCGATTGCGACGACGAAGTTGATGCTACTGGCTCACGATTTTGAGATAACTCCCGCAAAGTTTCTTTTTCCAAATTTTAAACTCTTCTGTGTGTTTTATTTTAACGTGGTTTAACATTGCCGTCGTAAAGCCTTTCGTCCAACACCACTACGTGAAATTAGAGAATTACATAAAGTACATTTCACTTTTTTATCTTCTACAATCTCGTCGTAAAACGTCCAAATTCGGGATCTTTTACGTGAAGTCATTATGTCAACAATCACTGATCAGGTACTACACACGGTCAATCGTTAATTAACAAACTTTTTCAATTATTTATCTACTATGACGCGCAACGTGACGTGTTTGTTTGCAAACAATCAAGTGAATAGTAGTTGAAAGGCGTGGACGGGGTGAGGGGTGTATCAACGCGAGCCTACGTCTTGACCGGCGCAAACTTGTTTGTACTTGTTTACGCGCGAAATGCGAATTTGATTGAACCGAGTTACTCGGCCGAGTACTCGGTTGAAAAAAATGAGCCGGTAAAACTCGGTACTCGTTACTCGGCAAAGTGTTACTCGGCGCATTTCTAATATTAATTATTTTTATTATTGTTCTCATAATTTTGTCTCATTACTGTCACATTACTTTTTTGTCACATTGTCACATTACTGTTCTCGTAATTTTGTCTCATTACTCCTAAATCATTAACATAATTTTGATTTTATTAATTCAGATTTTGGAAGATTTCCTAAATTACTAATAAATACTTTTTGATTAACAATTGTTTTTATTATATCTACCTAAATATATTGCTTTTCTTAAACAAAGTATACTCGTTATCAAATAACCGAGTTATTCGGCCGAGTACGAGTATCAAAAAACCCGCCGAGTACGCAGAGTACCGAGTATCAAACGAGTACTCGGCCCATCTCTATCATTTACCATTATACCATTACCAAGGTATTGATGGCGATAATAGTTAGCGACTCTCCACCCGCACTCGATCAAGATGGAGGGCTTAAAGACCAAGCCCCTCAGTGTAAAATGAAAGGACCAGGAGAGGGTATATAACCTTAGCGGAAGGGTAAATAAAACCTGCCGTATGCATACATACATATATTGCTTTATGAGGTGTATGCCAAAAAAACTAGATACTCTAAATCTATTATTTATTACTGACATTTATTTTTTTATATTATTCACCTTCAGCATACATTATACACTTTTCGATGCGTCTAAATTACTTGAAAAATAGCTCTGACGACTCTTTTCAGATACATCATGAATTTCAAAATTATAGGCAGCCAGTGCATATTTCTTGCTCTCAATTCTCTCGCCTTTCAATTTTATTGCTGTGGAGTATGGTGGGTGAGGGTGGATATAGACATTTTAGAATTAAAAATGTCTATGTGCAACACGTTGTTGTGGTGGCAATGAAAATGCGGGATTTGTGACTTCGGTCACTCATCACACCAGTCTTTTAATACTGCTGTGGTACAAACTGTCGCATACCATTCAGAATTGAGCCTTTAGCACCAGAATAACAATACGGCCGGTCTGTAATTTTTTTGAGTGACTGCATTTGGTGACTGCGGTGGGTGGTTGCAGTTGGTGACTGCGATTAGTGACACCTGACCTCGCTTCATCTTCAAATCTTCCCCGTCCTCTTTTAAACTCAACAGACCAATTAAAAACTGTTGACTGTGAACAAACAGACTCACCAAAAGTCGTAGTCAAAAGTTCAAAAAACATTCTTGGGGCTTTAAAACTTTTTTGGTAATCATAATAAATCATAGCGCGAAATCACGTCGGCGGAGTTCCATTCTTGCAAGCGAATTCTCGCCAGATTCTCACAAAAATAAACATTTTAAACAGAAATACTTGCATTCAAATATGTTCTATTTTCAAATTTATCACTAAATAACTAATATTCGTGGCGTATAACTTTCTAGTGTCAAATTGTTAAGTCAAGAATATCTAATTAATTTTGGTATATCCTCGTATTTCCGTATTAACAGACACATATCGACGACAAACATCTGAAAATAGCCTATAAATTTTTTATCCCCATACAGTAGCAAACCCAGAACTTACTTAGCATTCTAACATAGGTAATTACAATTTTAATATTAATATCTCAATATTCATTTTATTAAGCAATAACATCTCGTTATTTATTTTTATATTAAATTGTAATATCCGATATAAAGAGACAAATTTTTTAGCTTTATTTTGCTATAGAATATGGTATGGTAATCTAGGAAATGAGAATCATTACATGCTGATTTTTATAACTATCTAAATGAAGCTATTTTGTTTTCGTTTTAACAAACTAGAGTAGTCCATGTTCTATTATATACAGTGTTATTTCGCGGATATTCATTATTAGACGCTTCCTGCGACATGCAGCAACATGCAGCATACAACCACCGCTGACCCTCGAAACTGTTCTTCCACTACAGATTCTCGTCCAACAATTGAATAATGAACAGGGATTGACAAATATCAAACAGTGTTCGATATTTGTTAATCCTCGCATCAACACTCATTTTGTTGGATGAGATTTTGAATAGAAGAACAGATTCAAGGTCAGCAATTGAAATTATCTACATGTCAGGTAAGGTACATCCATTTACTGACTAGCGCCATAGACAAATACATTTTATTGTGATAAATACTTTAAAGTAATTTGAAAGTAAATGTCTCGAAGGAAGGCTGTAAGATAAGTTATAATTTTTGTTAGATATTCAACCACTTTTAGTCCACTTTCATTTTGTTAAAATTAATAAAATGGTAGCTATTTGTTGCTTGTTTGTAATAATAACCATTTTCGTCGTAATTAAGAGCGGTCGTGCGAATAATTCCTATAAGTTAAGCATCGTTTTAGTTAAATCGGACGCGATTGGTGGTAATTTGTTTTTTTCGGCACATACATTAAATTCATAATGCCATTAATACATTTTTTTATTAGTATTATCTTGCTTTTCACCTGGGTTTTCGCCCTCGTGGATATAGAATAAATTATCTTTAAAACGTCGTGCTCTCCATATTCTCAATCCTGGTCCTGCATTCAGATCAGTTCCTGATCCCGTTTGCGATCCAGGTCCCACTCTCGTTCGTAATCATGACTGCGATTCCATTATCGCTCTCGGTCTCGATACTGATTCCACCTCTGAATTAATTCCAATCAAATTCCAAACCATTTTAAGGGGTTTTTTTACTTCACGCAGTAACCCTAAATATTTTCATTATAAAAGTACCCTAAGTGTAGCCCAATAAGCTCCAGTACTTTTTAATGAAAATTGCATCAAGATCGGTTCGGTCATTCCTAAAATTATCTAGACAAATTTTTTAAAAGAGGTTTGTTTGGTTTTGTGAAAGTATAAATAACCTCATGGACTTAAGGAAAATAATTATTTTGAAATTATAGAGATACGATTAAATTTTATTAAAATGTATAGAATATTCACGATTATATTTATTAGGATATCGAGTAGGATAATATAGTAAAATTATCGTTCCTTTTTATGTTGACATTTAATTTACTTATAAACTACCAAATATTAATTAATAATATTCAAAGTCATGAAATATAGTAAATATTCGGAATGCTTTGTTTTGAGATTATTTTCAATGAAAATTTTGAACAATGTCTTTTACACGTACTGTAATCGTATACTCAGGACATTACAAACTACGTGAGTCATAAATGGCATACATCAAATTATAGTATTATATCAGTTTATTTTGATACTTAGACATATTTTAATGTTAGATATTGTTAATATTAAAACATTAACTGTGTTAGTTTAAGCAAATAAGTAAGATGTTAATATGCCCTTAGTATTAGCAGAACTAAAAATGACACACCTTGGCAAAGTATCACAGACAGGAAATAGTTTACAGAAGCTTTACAAGTCTGAAAAAAGCATCTTAAAAGGTCACAGGAGCTATATGTATATACACACAATATGTGTCGGGGCACGCATGCAAATTTAGCGTTGCGTCGCATCAACGGCCGCTCTATGCGCAGGATGTGCTTTCGGGCGGACAACGCGCGCGCAGCGTGCGCAAGCCGCAGAGGAGGCGGCGCTCTCGAGTAACGCCTCAATAGTTGACCGCCGATCCGACCGTGAACCGGGAGGTCGCTTCGAGCGATCAGCTGTAATAATAGCGGCGCGATAAATAAAACGACGCTCGGCAGGACGGAGCGCGCCACGTGATAATTCAATCGGGCCGAGTCTGCTCCGAGGGCTGCCTTATAACGAATATTTATTCTAATAACATTTCAGTTGAATTCAATTACGTTAATAATCGAACGAATTGGAAACTCCGCACCGGATACTTGTGTTCCTAATTAAAATCTGTACATCCCTTTCGAAGAACGGGATGGCTCGTTCGAATGAACAAGCCGATGTTTAGATAAAATTTAAAACTATTCCCACGTTCTTCAATGAGAAATAGAAAGAATTTTGTTCCATACGATTCGTTTTGAATAAACCATTTAATATTATATATTTTAATATAATATTATTATATTGATACGTGATGGATATTGTTTGTATAATAAGGGATGCATTAATTAGAAGGCAAAATTTAATAATCTTTCGATATTAAAGGGTAAAAACGGCGGCTCAGTGGTCTAATGATTTTCCTTTGAACCTGAGGGTCTTGGGTTCAGTTCCGACTGCGGGCGAATTGACCGATAAATTTTAACGAGCAAACGAGCACGCGAATTATCAAAATAGAATATTACAGCCGCCCACGGACATTTGCAATACCAGAAGAGTCATCAGTATGTTACCGGCCTCTTGGAGATAGAAGATATGTAATGGTCAGGGGTCAAGTTGAAAAGGGTGAGGAGAGTGGGCAACAAGGACTCTCACTCATTGGACGAAATGCAACAGCGAAAGCTGCTACTTTACATCCGTATTCATTCAAAATGTGACGTTTCACAGATCGAGCAAGCCCAATTTTATGCTGCAGCCGGATTGGTTACAATATGGCTCAACCACAGTAAAGACTATCATCTACTCAAGCTTTCAGGCCGCACAATGAATAGGTTTCTACATATAAAAAGTGCATTACCACGATTTAAATGCATTATTGTACAGAGCTATAAATCATTCCGACATGTTATGTAGTAAAAGGCATCTGGCTCATTGTTGCCGATTGCATTAAACTTATTTTTACGCGCACCAATTAGAGTGCATTAGCAGAGCGATGTGATCTAAAAGGTGAATTAAAAGTAGATATCGGCCGATACGAGCTGGGAGTGTTCGGTCGGACTGTTAATCGTTTGACGCGTTTTGGTCATATCCATTAGTATAATATCATTATTTAAAATATTAAGGAAAACGACATTATTACTTTTTTAAACTGCCTCCAATTAAGCGAAGATCGAATTTCTTTACACTTCGTTCAAAAATGATCCATTGTGTAGTTTTGGCTTGTAGCGATGTAGTATTATATATATTTTCTTCCTATAAAATAAACTTTTATGATAGGTTGTGCGAAAATTTATGAAATAGCTTTAATACTATTAATTTTTCTATCATTATATAATATTTTTATAAACGTGTATTATGAAACACCAACGAAAAGTACACAATATTTTTTGAAACATATACACAATAACAAAAAAACTGCCAGGAAATTACAAAAAAAGGAATAATCGTTCGCAGTTTTAAAAGAGCTCTTAGATCGTAAAAATGTTTTTGGGCATATATCACTACATCGAATTACGGAAGGCTTATTTAAATGGTTGCTTCGTTTAAAAGATATCTTTAACGAGATATATGAAAAATAACTATTAGATATTTTTATATCTCTAATGATTTTACAAGACGACGCTGACAATTTTGAGCTCTAAAATCAACAATGTTTTTATATTTTTTGAGTCCGAAACGTTGTTATTCAAAATGGTGCAGGGACTTTTGAGACTTGACTGCAATATCAGTCGCTGGTTATATTCTGTTTAGTTGTAACGGATAAATACGAATTATGCTTCAATAATAGTACTATAATTACACATGTCAACATATTAGTTGTAAGATTTCATAAGTATAACGATAAACTGGTTTCTAATAAAAACTAAACAGATATGTGTCGTACACAAAGTTAGTGCTAGTTATAATTTACGAAAATTGCACGTCACTTGCTCTTGTAAATGGAGCTATATAGGTATATATAGCTATTTTTATTTTTGTTACTATAATGAATGATAGGGAAATACTCGTATTAAGGTTAATAAATCGTTACAATGCAGAAAACCACTTACCGTCATACCAAATACGTAAAGCAAATACGTAATTAAAACAACGTATAACAAATAAGACATTTCCTGATTTAAACACGCTACTAATGAAATTAAAAAAAAATGAATTTATTGTAAAAATACGAATAGGGATCTTCTTATCGAAAGGGTTTCAGTATAATAAATGATAAATGTAGAGTTTAATTGGCTTGGAAATCTCGTAGATATGAATTTAAATTATTATCCAAAACACTGTGCAGGGCATCGATGTTTATTTGATATTTAGACCCACCTAAATACCAAACTCTGGACATCACATGTGCACAGCATCTAACTGTTCTCGGTCCTGTTAAGCAATTGCAGCAATAACGTTTGGTTTCTTGTCGCCCGTGATACGACTTTCGCAGTAAAATGTATACACAAAGTACATAAAATTTAATTTGGTTGCGTTCCGACTTGTATGATACTGTGTACGATTGTAATTATTGAACATATATAAAAATATTTTGTTTCTATCAAGTTATAAAAATGGCATTACATTTTCTTTGTTACTTACTACCTATATCTAAGTCTGTACGATAAAAATTGAAAGTTTCGCTAATGAATGTCAACGGGTACAAAAACTACCAAAATTATTGGTTTTCAATAGGAAATCGATTTCATTTCGATTGTATTATCTAAGAGACGGAATAAAACCGAGTCATCTTTGACTTCGGTTAGAACGTTTCGAAATTTTGCGAAATGTACAACCCTTGTGATGGTTGGATATTCATTACTGCTTATTATGTGAACGTGCAAATCGATTGTGATCGTCACGGTCCAATGGACATTTATTGCGATAATTCCGACGTGACAGACGAATGTTCCAACTCCGCCACTGTTGCGATAAAGAATTCGGCTTTATTACGGAAAATTAACATTTTCTTTTATAACTCAAAAGTAGTCCCTTTGATGTACTTCTAAAAGTAAATTTTAATGTACTAATAATAAGATTGTTGAAGAAGGTCTATTCAAAATGAAAGATAATCTTAACAGTTTTTAAAGCTTAGTATTTAGGTATAATTTTTTTTTAAACGTCTAAATTATATAGATTTATTTTAAATGTTCACATTGAAATAAAATAAAAATAAAAGGTTTAGAAATTAATGACATTTAGCGGTGCTAATGTTTTAAACATTTAGAGGTAGGGCTGCGATTATACTGATTATCAAACGTTTTTCTACATTGTGGTTCCCGAAGTAATTTGTTGTATTTTGTCTGTGGTCCCTGCAATAAAATGTGCTTTTTGTCGTGAAAATGCTCGCTCGTGAAGTACACTGATAGTCGTTGAAACTTTTTTTATGTCACAAAACATTTTCAGATTTTAATCACTAATTACTAAAATTACTAATAACAAAGGTTGAGGTCACAATGAATTGAGCATGTCTGTTCATTGGGCAGCCTTTGTTTTGCCCGTCACGTCATCGGACTAGTATAAGTGCCTGTACGTAATTGGGTCTTTGAATTTTTTTTTTTGTGATAAATGGAAAGGTCATATATAAGTTTTATAACAAGACTATTTTTTCCGCAATAATTCAAAAGGTATATCAAAATAAAAATTATTTTTTGAATCCAGTATCGAAGACACGTCAAGAGCTCCCGAACAAACCCAAGCGCGTGTGACGTCATAATGTTAGTTTTCACTAACATTGCAGTTCGTACAGAAATAATAAGTACAGTGTTTTAATTTATTTAATTCTATTGTCATTGTTAAATACTCAAATTTATATTGTAAATGTCGAACCTCAAAAGTTATCATTCTTGTTTTGTATCATTATGCACGAATACTACAAAACAACTCCTGACAAAATGTTTGCAAATGTTCCCCAAGATGAAAAACGTCGAAATAAACGGTTTCAACCAGTGCACCGTGATGATTCCAAACCAAAATAGATTTTTTATTGTGAAGATCATTTCGATGTATTTCATAATATCTTTGTTTTTATTATTATTTATCTAAGTATACAAATCAAATAAGTAGAGATCAGTCAAAAATTTTTTTTAATTGGACTCCAAATCATAACCAAAATCCTAGTATTAAAAACACATAAGTAATGCTAATGCATGTTTGCAACCACCTGTAGACAAGATATAAGAAATTATTATTGCTTATAACATCAAACAATTTCAGTTTAAAAGTATCACCTGCTGAGGCTGCACAGTCATGGCATTGAAAATCCTGAGTTTTTGTTGACTTTTCATTAATAGTTAAAGGAACTGCATAAGCTTTACTTCGAACTCGATGTTCTGGAGTTTTTATTATTTTGACGACTAAGTTGAACATAACCTATAGCTTTGTCGCTTTGTCGCTGTAACTCTCACGCGATGATCTACAAATAATGAAATAAATAATTATATTTAATATAATGGAGAATAAGTGCTTAAATATTTGTATTTATCATATTATTCTTTAACAAGCTTAGTTTGATGCCTTGGCACCTCGACCTTCAGCAGAATTGAAGTGAACGTCATTTTAAAAAAAAAAATGTTATCATAAATATATCAACATCAGGAATATTATCAGACTTTACTTTTATAAATCCATTATCGCACGTAGCTCTAATCAGTATTAACTAACAAATCGTTTTTTAATAGTAAAATTTGCAATGTAATTGTCAAGTTACATGCAATAGCCGTAAACGCTGTCCTGTTATTAAACAGCTATAACATTATGACGTCACAACTATGATGACCAATCGTGGCGCGTTCGTAGTCACGTCATTTATTTTTAAATTTTATCAATTTTTAGTTGTTTATAATTAATTGAAAAAAATTTTTTTTTAAGTATTTCGTATTAAATATCAATATTATTAATAATGAAGAATTAAAATATATTTAAAAAATCAATACTTTTTTTCAAATTCCCAATTCTTGTGAATTGAGTCGGAAAAAATTGTCGCTGCAAAAACTTCCGTGGCTGTGGTACGTAAATAATACATGGGGAAAGTGTGTTTCATTAATTGTTCTAAAGTCCCTGTTGTGAGCTAACGTTACCCTCACGTATATGGTTGGCTCACAATATGCAATCTTATTATTTTAAAAGCAAATTTGGTGTATAAAAATATTTCATTTGAGAAAGCTGTATTTATTTTTTAAACCTATGTCGAATTTAGTTTCATTTTCATAATTAATTCGTTTATAGATGTGTATTATCTACTGTAAAAGTAAACGAAGCCAGTCCTTGTGGTTGTGGGATAGTTATACATATACAGAAGTTTAATTTTTCTATTCACGTCTTTGTACACATGAACTATATTTAAATATAAACAACCTAAACTGTTCAATACGGACAGCTTGTTAACAACATATAAAATAAAAATATATCTCTAAAATCTTACAGTCTACAGTTACAGATTATAATTTTCGGATAAAATTGTAAGCATTATTACAAAAAAAAAACATGCTGGCACATTAATACATACGTAGTTACTCTACGTAAGTGTGTAATGATATTACAATGCTATTACATAGAGGCAAACGTTCCTGAGTCGAGAAAAGCCGACAAGAACCGAAGCTGCCCGAATGGAACGTCGCGACGTGCGTCAGTACGTACCAGTCAAATAAAATTAAGTAACCTTTCATTTTTAAGCATCGATTCTTATATAAACATACCAAGGAAAAAATATTTCATATTTTTATTTTTGTATTAATTTTTATCTACAATATTTAAACTTTACAGCATTCGGTAATATTTATAAAATTTAAACATGATGATAGCCACTAACGTAATTAAATGTTAAAACGTTCAGGTGAAAATATGCCCATCGCTTTCATCTCAGTTTCACTATTATTTTGTTATCTTTAAGTAAAACTTATATCATGAACGGTAATAGTAAAAATAAAAATATTCGAATAAATAAATAGACGTAACATTGTCACGGAGTAATTGCATATTTACAGTGTTGCAAACGTTGGTCGTGTACAAGCACAATAATGAAATGTCATTATAAAAATTTATTCCAGAGATAGCATTAATTTGTAATAACGGCAATTTATTAGTTACAAGTTTCTGCAGAACGCTAACTTAAATTATGACTTAAGCAAAGTCGTGACATAGGAAATCGTATTTTAGCTTGTCACAGTGAAAACATCCGACATGACTTATTGCCAGTTAAGACATAAGTGAATTTCGAGGAGTCAAATAAATCTCAACCAACTGAATCAACGATGTATAAATAGAGTAACCTAAATGGAGGACGTATCAGTTCTATTTATAATATACACTTATGTATTTATCTTAAGCGGTATGAATAATTTTGCAGGATATTTATGTGAATGTCATTAATATGGATATCGATAATGAAGAGCACAAAGGTACGTGTGTCTGTGGAGTCCTTTGAATGAAACGGCGCTACATAAACATGAACGCGTTTCGACCTAACGCGATATTCCATCGCAACAGTCGCTATTCAAATGGATGCGGTATAATCATGTCGACTCAGTGTAAAACAAGCCGTTCAAGAAGTTTCTCTGTGCTCGTTTAATTAGTTTTTATTAATTTGTGATACACAGAAATTGTGATTTCTCTTATACGTCAGTCTTTCGTCTCTTTTTCTCTCTTAGGGTTTCATTTCTTTCCTTTCCTAGTCGTAGGTTTTCATTTCTTTCCTTTCCTAGTCGTAGGTTTTCATTTATGCATCTCATAAATTCTTAAATCGCATTTTTATTTGTACTTTAAATGCAAAAGCGCGTTTGTTGGAATGTCTTTCTTTCGCTCAGAAACGGATTTATGTGATTTTACACAGAGATGGATCGTAAAGTGACATAGGTTTCACTGCGGAAAAATGGGCGGTTCTTGTCCAATAGTAATTATATTAATTTTGTTATAAGCAAATTGATCTAAATAAAATTTTTCTTTTAAATAGTTTTTATGTTGAAATTAAACCTAAGATGTTTTCTATCTCATAAAAATGCACAGTTCCAATGAGCTTCATCTGAGGTTTAACAAGTTAAACCTCACTAGAACTGTGGCGTGTATCATCGATATGATGAATGATCGGGGTCCGGATCGAAATCAAGAGTAGGATTGGAATCGGAAGCGAGAGTGGGGTCAGAAACGAGATCAGGTCTGGGATTGGAAATGATAACGAGACCGGATCGGTACCGACAGGAGACCGAGATTGAAATCGAGAATAGAATCGTAACGAGGATCAAGGCCTAAGGAGAGATGAAGTCTTATAAAGAAAAAAGAATTAATTTTATGCCATAACAAGCGAAGTCGCGCAAGGAAACGAGTGTGTTAATAATAGATTTTAAGGTTGGACTTCGAGGAAGTTCATAGAATTGTTTCAATCATTGGTCAGCCACTGCCGGTTATTTTATATATACAGAGATGTAAGTACTACAACGCGCGGAAGTCTGTCGCTCTGAATTTGCCTCCTAATGATAACAATGCACAGGTAAAATGCTCCCCGACCCTTCCTTCTTTTCCGCATTCATATTTTACGCTGTTGCGACCCTTTCATGACTAACTTCACCGCGGCAAAGTTTAGTGTGTTGTACCGTCCAGAAACAAAGTAATTTTAATTTCATTTTAGTACAGCTTCCTTCGCAAACTTCTACTGAATCAATAGGTTATATACGACATTTATACCGAAAATACCTTATCCGTTGACATATTTGATTTCATCATCTTTGATACTTAAATTTAAACTACTTGCGTTAGTGATTCACACACATTCTAATATGATAAATAATCGATACTTTAACGATAAATTGATGAATAGCGTAAGTTCATATTAAAGCTATTTGTTTCAAAAATATTAAACAGGTATTTCAAATTTATTGTATAAAAAGCAAATAAATATGGAAATAATATATGTAAAAATGGATTCTTTCACAACTACGTTGAATTACTTTTAAGTTAATCGTAGATGGATTACGTGTATTCTTTAATACGTGAATGAAAAAAGAGCTTAAAAACGTTGACCCTGCGGGCCATCTGTAAAACTCTGATTAATTTTTGAGCTTAGTGTGCTCGGATGTATATATAAATTGGTAGAAAGTTGTCTTCATTTTTATTTTTTGTAATTGATTGCCTATAAATATATTATTCTGAAAACTTTTTAACAACCATATCGCTTGAACAATTTGTATTCCTCTTTGTATTCCTTTTATGGAGTTCCAGGCAGTTTTTCGATTATAAAAATGTTACAAAGTTTTTTATGCCGATTTGATTACAAATTCTAAAGTTATTTAAAAAAACACTTGTACTGATAATTTTCCTTTAACCATATCTCTTGAATGAAACCAACGATTTATTAATTAAAATTACGTATAATAGCATTCGAAGTAGTTTTATATTTATGGAATGCAGCTGATGATGTTTTGGTATCAATTAACGCAGTCGTTCGTAATTGCTTGAAAATTTAATATTTAATCTTCTCAAAAAGTACTCGAGCGAATTAGTTAAAATTTTCAGCAAGTCCAAATTGAGAAACATTTTTTTGAAAGTCATAAACAGAATTTTCATCAGTCAAACATTTCAAAAGTTAGAAGAGGTTTGCTTACGCACACTCGTACATAACGATGCCAACTAAAAATTAACAAATTAGTTGTCTAGAATCTAAAGATGTTGAGCTCTGACGAAAATTTTATTTTTAATAATCGGACAATTAACAACAACTTTACGAATATTTTTAATTTTCTTAGTGGGAAGTTTGAAACTGTATTTTAAAATCTTCGCATAATGCGTCTATACTACATTTGTGCAAATAAATTATAATATATTGTACATTTCAAGTAAGTACTTTTATACCGAATTTTCCATGATGGTTACGAATTAACAAATCATTCCATAAGAAAGTATAGTTAAAATCCTGTATAGCAGTAGCTGTAACCTGTCCACGATTTATTAGCATTATAATCACTTGATAAAAATGCAATAAATTAAAAATACGTAATTATCTTTCATTCATATTAATGTAGAGTCACGGTGTTGTCAACGAGGCTGCAGCAAGAAAATGCACGGGCTCGACCGCGAGATACCTTCCATTAAGATATAGATAAGATAGTTTGCGTTGTTGCCTTTTGTCTAGTGAATGAGGGTTCCAGTGGCCCATCCTCTTTATCACCCCACTTTCCGATCGGAAGACCGGCAACACATTAATGACTTCTCTGGGGTTACGAGTGCCGATGGGTGGCGATGGCTATTTACTGTCTATGGCTCACAAGTTCGTTTGTGCATCAAAATGTTAAAAAGAGTAAAAAAAACCTTTCGGCTCTTCGTCGTGTTAAAATTGTTAATATGTATATAATAATGATAATATTTCTTTTGACTGACAAAAAAAAGAAAGATGAATTCAAATTGTCCTAATTTTAGAATAAAGCTACGAACTGTTTATTTCATTCTTTGATAATGAATTTCTAATATCAAATAAACACATGCGTATAACTAATATAATTCATTACAGCTCGTATACAGATGAGCAAGACCGGTCAAAAAGTTGTGCTATGTACGACCGATGTATTACAAGCGTGTGCGACCGAAGGAGGGGGTTAATTGCCTTCCGCCGGCGCGACAGCCTCCGGTAATTTGCATTTGCGCCGAAACCTTTTGTGAACGAGTCCTAATGGAATAGCGGACGCCAAATCGAGACTTGGCGCACTGTCGTCGGTATACTCGCTGGATGCCCGCGTCGGTGTGCCTCCAGTTGTTGGGTTTCGCTGTCCGGCTGCCCCGTCGAATCAATCGACATGTTCGAATTTTATGACTTGTAGCGTGTCCAAGACCACGGCTAGGCTCCTGTTATTATATGTGCCTAGAATGAATTTGGATTACTATAAGTTGTGATGAACAATAAAATTACGGATATGGCGGTTTGTGGACGCATGGACAGGCGAAGCATCCATATTATTATAATTGTGAAAATATGTCTGTCTGTATGTTTGTCTGTCTGTCTGGTAAGTTTTACGCCTAAACGGCTGCATGATATTCATGAAATTTGGTACGATGATAGTTTGACACCAGAGAACGGACGTAGGCTATTTTTTGTTTGTTTGTATGTCTGTTCGTTTCTATGTTTTTTTTTATAGCTCAACAATAATTATAACGAACTGTAGTATATTAATAAACCACACTATTCTATAATATATGACCTACGATCTGTTTGTCTTTGTCTCTATTGGCCTGTATATTTTCTTATAACTCCAAATTACTTCACCATCTCTGATGAAAAAAAAACTGATACAATTCATTCACTAAATTTCATTTGTTTATATGTATGACTCCTTATAAATAATCTATTGAAAAGCTAATTTTATTATATTTTGTCGACCATGCTTATTGTTCGATTTATTCGTAGAAAAAGCGGTATTAAAGTGATCAATGAGGATTGAGGGATGAAGGGAGACTAAGATATGGTGTGAGAGGGTGAAGCAGAGCGAAAGCGAATGGGTGACAACAATCTCAATTGTAACTATGTCATTCATAATAATTGTATTATTAGGTTTTTACACTGCATCTTTTGTCAGTGTGACGATGTTTCATCGTTTGTAACTCAATTATGCACAAACGGCTGGACGAATTTAGATGTAATTAAACGAACAAATTTAATATTTTCTATATTAAACTTATGATATTTTATACTTCTCATTAATACATCGCTGTGCAATAATTAACAAGCAACCGTAATCGATATGAAAAGCGAAATCGAGAGCCATAGCGTGATCAGAAAAAAAGAGAGATGCAAGATTGGAATAGAGAAGACCGAATCGGAACTAACCGTGAAATCGGAGCTTAAATTAAATACAGGACGAGGATTGTTATTAATAATAACGAGATTAGGTATTCGAAGATTGATAGGCATAAACCAGCTTTTGACGAAGTAAACAGTACCATCTCTGAAATTGTTGAGTGGTTTAGTATTAACAATCTACTGCTCAATGAAAGGAAAACAAAACTTGTGAAATTTTCTCTATCTGATTCTAAATTGATCGACACAAATGTCATGGTCAAAACGAGGTACTGGATATTGTGGACACAACCCTATTTCTTGGTCTCACCTTAGATTCTAAATTACGTTGGAATTCTCATATTACAAGATTAGCGAAAAGGCTTAGTTCTGCAGCACATGCAGTCAAAAGA
Source organism: Eumeta japonica (assembly GCA_005406025.1). Lineage (NCBI taxonomy): Eukaryota > Metazoa > Arthropoda > Insecta > Lepidoptera > Psychidae > Eumeta > Eumeta japonica. Next base: position 452,074 of record BGZK01000342.1, on the reverse strand, counting down.
ATTCGGCGACTTACAAACGAAAACACCTCAAGACTAGTTTATTTCAGTTGTTTTCATAGTCTTATGACCTATGGAATTTTGCTATGGGGTCACGCAGCCGATATTAACACAATTTTCATGCTGCAGAAGCGAGCTATTCGTGCTGTTTATGATCTGAGACCAATGACATCTCTCAAAGACAAATTTAAGGAAATTAATATCCTAACCTTAACATCACAATATATATACGAAAACCTGGTATATGTCAAGAGAAATATAAAATCGTTCCATAAAAGGAGCGACATCCACAACATTAATACTAGACATAAGAATGATTTTGCTGCTCATAAGACTCATCTAAGTAAAGTTAATAAATCATTTAAGGGGATGTGTGTGCGCTTTTATAATAAGATCCCAACTGAAATTCAAAATTTGCCATTTGCTGAGTTTAAACGTTTCGTTAAAAGAAAATTATATGGCAAGGGCTATTATACCGTATTGGAATATCTTAATGAAAAAAGCCCATGGGATTGAGCTGCTCGCCTATCAGGTTATTTTATATTATTTTTAAATGCCAATTAAATTATAAATGACTAAATATTTTGTATTGATGAGTAAAAAGAGCAAACCTTGAGTTTCTTGCCCATTCTTCTCTCGGTGAATCAGCATTTGGAATGGGCGGTAATGTCGAAATGAATTTATTAATGACGATTTCAACTGTAATTTCATTACCTACGAAATAAAGATATTTTTGATTTTTTTGATTTGATTTGACATAGAAAACTAAAAATTAATTACATGTCCACAAGAGCAGAGCCGCGGGCAAAAGCTAGGCTTATGCTTTTGTATATAAAACAAGAATGAGTGTTTATTATTTTACATATAAATAGTTAATAACGGTTTCTATAAAAATGAATTTTTTATTAGAACAAAATGTGTTTTTTCCATACAGCGTTGCGATGTAGGTAGATGAGAACTTATTCGACAACAAAGTGCTTGGCAAATAAGTTATTACTGTGTAGTACTCGAAACGGGCATAATGCTCGCTATTATTATATGGTGCTTTTACCAGCGCCGTGATGTCGTTTGATGCGTTCCGAGATACTCCACGCCCACACTGACTTAACATTCCCGTCCCCGAGTTAACAGCCTGCGTTTCAGCGCTAGAAGTTTGCGATAAACGCAATAAACACGATAATCTAGATAAACATGTTATCAACGTATCAGGCTTATATTTATTTATGTATTCCGTTTTTTTTTTAAGAGTGTTATGAAAATTAAAATTTCCGAATATATTTTTTATGTGACGTCAGAACTCAATATTCTATAGTTTAGTACTCGACACGACAACATAGTCCTCCACACAACCTGAAGGCTGTGAACGACCGTTGTCGCCAGTGCTGTGCGACCGACTGATGTGTCTTCAGAGGCATGGCGCAAGTACCTTTATTCGATTTAAGTCAATACTTTACTGTTTAATTCGTCCGTGCTTATGTTTCGAACCTGATACCTTTTGTTTCGAAGACACCGAGCTGATAGATCGGCAACCATCGCTTTTTTAGAAAAAAGAGTATGTACCTGCACTAGTCACAAGATACACCAATAAGCAAATTGGGAACGAACAATGATAGTATAGTTTCTCGCCCTATGCGGGCCCTTGCATTCTTCTTATTTTAGATTCAGCTTCTTAAAGTATTTGCCGGACATTGAATACTAAAAAATTGTTAGATAGATAGTTTTCGTTGCGTGTTAATAAATTTTGGAAAGAATTATGTTTTTCTTATTTAGAAAACTAAGTGAAATTTATGTATTTTTACTATATAATTACTTTTGTATGCTTATATATAATGGTTTAAATATGACGCGCATTTCTACATTCAAAACTATTGTATTTAACAGATTAGACAGTGTATTCTGCATACGACAGCAAAGGTTACTAAAGATACACATAAATCCTTGTTAAGAATTTATCATAACAATGAAAACCGCTTGTAAATCCGTTTAGACGTTCTTGATATTAGCGCAGTCATACTCACATACAGATAGACGTACGCCAGCGACTAGCTTTACATCAAACACATATATATTAAGATAAACATATATGAGATAAAGTTAAACATTAAGCTAATAATTCATTATATCTTTTATAGATGGGAGGATATAGTTTTCATCTCAGAATGCACAAAAGGTACATTTAGTAAAAACTAAAGACGTAAGCAAAATAAAGTTCGAACCGATTCAATTTTGTTACCGCACATTCTGAGACTATAAGACAATAAAAAAAACAACCCGCAGCATTCGAAAGAACAAATGGCAAACTTCCGCGGAAGCTGATGCTGCATTTACGCGGTTGCAGTCGGGCAGTTGCAGTTAGAAAGAACCGCCAGGAACCGCAAGATGCAGTTTCGGAAATGACTCCATTTCGACGAATCGTTACTCGCCCGGATTGCCGGAACTTACTCTGCTCGAACGTACAGGGGAGCTTTGAGAAAGGCAGCGGGCGAACCTAGATTTTGATACGCATTTAAGAAAAGTATAAACTTTAGGAAATATAGAAAAATATAATACAGTAATATAAAAAAAAATATTTCTGAACTCTAAGGAGTAATGATCTTCTATGTAGATCAATATTTCTTAGAGTTTAATTTTTTTTTGTGCATCTTTATCTAAATAAAGGAAATTTTTAGACGTACTGTGATCGGCCCGAAATCCTACTCGATAGTTTTTAAGTCTTGTACGTATTAATTGAGTTTTTCATTGGAGTTGCTAAGAATTTTTTAAATAAAAAAATTCAAGAACGCACGTGATGTGTGCCAGTAGAATTATAACTAACGAGCTAAAGGTTTTGTTTCCGTTTTATAAAGTCGTGCTAAATAAGAAATACAAAAGTTTGAATGGGAGAATATTTTGAAATAGTTTTAAAATTTTATTAAAAGAAAAACATCAAACACCGTCAGAAGATATGTTGACCTGTTGTCACATTGTTTGTCATACCATTCGAACAGAAAACAAAAAAAAAAATTCATAATCTGCCTAGGATTCGATTTGGTTTCTTTTGGTTAAAAAAAAAAATAGCAGATGCAATACATTTTCTACGTTTCTCTGAATTCTTGACCAATTAAAAATGTTTTTGTCCGATCGTCTGCCTGTATGGCATATAATTTAATAGGCCCTCCGTTCATTGACATTCATAATATTTATATAGAACATTTATCAAATACTCTTCTTTGACATGAAAGAAATATAATACTTGAAACACTTGACATTATATCAGGAAATTACATTTACCACTCGTTCGTGTATATCATATATGAAAATCGAATTTACATTTATCTATCACATAAATAAACCAACTTGCAAGAAGAGGAGAATGGATGGACAATGAGCATTTTTCCTTTAAAAAATCTGTAAACTTTATAATACCCCTTTTCATTAAATATTTGCTTAATAAGGATTTCAAATTTGTTTAAGAGTAAATTGTGTATATCCTCAGGGACTGCTGAACATGTGCACACCTTCTAAATGGATTCGTGATTCGACTAACATGTTAATACGATTTATGTTTATTTCTTGCATTGAATTTATTTCGAACACGACTTTCTTCAAATCTTCTCTAATATTTTCTTCTTTTTCTTTCTTTGTAACTCCTATTCAATGCGGTAAACAGATATTTTGGGGCATTATAGTATGTATCCATTCACTTGATAAAGGATGGATTTCAAGGTATTCTGTATAGTGTGGAGGAGTTCATTGAGAAAACTGTATTTCAAGGAAACATCATCGGTACGTTATCGATATCATGGTACACTTTCATCATATTAGACTTGGGCGGTGGCTCAACGGTTAAGAGTGATGCCTTCGGCCCAAGAAGCACTGAGATATCGATCCTGACCGCGAGCGAATTGCCATTCTGTGCCTCGAAGAATACGTTAAGACGTCGGTTCTGGACGTCGTGGTTCACATAGACTGCAACGGACGTCAGTCACCCCGACCACTACTGTGCCAGCTTGGAGGGTTTTAGGTACAAAACCGGCAATCTGAAATGAAAGGATCGAGGGAGAATGCGTCGGCAGTTGAGTGAGAAAAGTTCAAAGAAGTTACATAATTTTAAGCAACAAGTAACGTTAGTTAATGTTTTATTTTAAAACCACACAAAGAAAAACATAATGACAATTATGTTTATATTCCGACATTATTATTAATAATAAAGATAAATAAATCTTAAATAATTTAATGTCTTTGATGAATTAGAGCAAAAAATATATTTTATATTTTCAGTCAATGGTATTGTGTGAATGTGTTTATCTTTATGTCAATCCTAGTTTTCCGCCAGCGGCTTCGCCCGCGTGGACTCAGAATTGTGTTCCTTAATATTTATTCTTAAAGTTCTTCCCGTTTTCAATTCTAGCCGCGGTACTCTTCTTGATTTTGTATATGATCACGCTCTCGTTCTTATCTCGGTCCTACATACGGTTTACACACGGGTCTCATTCTTAATTACCATCCCGATCTCAACTTTCGAATCTACTCGTGGTCCAGATTTCAATTCCGATACCTTAACCGATCATGCTCTCGATTTGTGTGATGCCGGGACGAATGCTAGTATCAAAATTGGACTATATTCAGTATGATTCATAAATTTTTATCATAGTACATTTCTAAATTCTATTCGATCAAATTAGATTCCAATCGATCCGGTAAAATCTAAAAATTCAAATCGTACAAGTATGTATTTGAATGCTTAAAAAAATGAAAATCTACGAATTATAATCGAATCATCGATTCCCACATGATTAGAATGAGATTCAGAATAAGGACTGAGAATGTAAAATTTTATAAGTGGTTTCACAAAGCGCAACGTTAGGTAACTAAGTACAAAACAAAACATGATATGGACCCAGTTTCGCTGACGTTTCTGTCCGTATGGATATAGAATTAACTTTTTTCTTCTATATCAAGATAAAAGGTTTCTCGTTCAGTCATGGTCCTGATCTCGGCACTGTCGTCGATTTCAACTCCGGATCCATTCTCATTGATCCCGGAACCATTCTCAATTTCAATCTAGAATCGAATCGAAATTTAGAGCAACATTGGCTTGATCTAAATTTTTATCGATTTCTTGTCTCAATTCCTATTCAAATCGGGCTCTAAATTTTGTTACCGGTTTCGCATTTGGACGAGACTTTGGTACCACACTCGATTGTCATAATTCATTACATTGATTATAAACCATAATTTGAACTACGTTAAATTTGAGTTTTGAATTAAATCGAAACTATACATTTTGATGGCGTAAAAGAATGATAGAAAAATAACTCTATGCAAAAAAATCGCGTCGTTTCGTTGTTTTTTAGTAACATAATAAAGAATAAACAAACAAACTGGCAAAAACACACTTTCACGTTTGTAATATAAGTTAAATAATCTTAAAATACAATGTAATTGTAGACTCTGACCAGATGGTCTGGACGCGTCTGTTTGTAAGACGGTTGCGTTAACTGGGTTAATGAGGATTATTTTTAAAATGGCCCATTGAAATATTTATGTAATCTGCTTTAATTAAAGCTGAAATTAAAAATATTCCTTTGATATATGGCTTTCATGTCATTTTTAAAAGGAAAGTTGAGATTCAAACATGTTTTTATTTTTGAGAGTGTTTTTTTACAAATTCTTTGAGGCAGATATGAATAAGATCAGTTGATATATTAATGACTTCTTAATTGACTTTTCTCTATGATAGCATGTATACTTTGAGGTTATAGCTTTAGATTTAAAAGTGATTACGTGATTACAACATATGTATTATTAAAGTTAATCATATCAATAACCTAGCAAGTTCTTTAGACGATAGCTTATCCTTTCAGCCTACATTAAACTTCATTAACACTAGAATAGTTTGTAATTGTCCTTCTCGGCCGATTCGCATGAGAATTTTACTATTGAAACAAACAAGTTGAGAATAACTTTTCGGGATTACCGAAAATAAAAACAGGGCGCCTCCTAATGATATCCGATGAGAAAAGCAAATAAGAATAAGATAAATATAAATATGGATAATCTATTTCTATACGCATTAAAAATTTATGGAATAAACGAGCACGAGCTGTATGAGTTTTTTTTTAGAGGCCAAGACAAAATAAACGTTGTAGCAGCTATTAATACTTAATTCACAATCGAGTTTAAAAATAAAATATCATATTATTTCAGGTCTATAAATAAACTTCATAGAAACAGAGTTACAAATTATTTATAGCTATTTAAGCTCATAACATAATGGAGTCACTTAAAAGCTTATAAGTTTAGGCGCACAACTGTTATCATTTATATTATGACAAGCGGAGAGTTTTACTGTTATTTATTGTGTGAAATAAATATATTTCATAAAATAATTTATGGCTTGTTTCCTATCTTGTGTTTACGTATACCAAAATATAAGATTGGGAAAACATTTTTCGTATTACATACACAAATTCAATATAAATTTTCATTATATTTTATTTACATTTTATTCGACAATTTATATTGCCATTTTGTATATAGTGACATAATCGCATTGGGTAGAAATTTTGGGACTTCTGATCAAAAAACCATATGAAACTGGATGCATTAACACTTCCCAACCAAACTCGCTCAGTATTTTCTGAGTGGCTAAAGATGTGTGTGGTCTGGCGTTATCACGATGAAAAACCACACCCTTTCTTTTAATCAATGCCGACCGTTGTTTCTCTACTCCTTGCTCGAGTCTCATCTACTGTTGGCAGTAGAGGTCCGAATTCATGGTTTTGCCCGGCGGTCAAAGCTTATTATGAATAGTGCCCTTTCAACGCCACCATACATTGAGCATCAACTTATTACGAATTGATCGGGGTTTCGCCATATCCTGTTGAGCTTGTTTGTCTTTTAACTATGATCTTTCACACTTTCTTCTGGTGAGTAACCATTTTTCATCACCAGTAATCAATCTTTGCAAAAACGGTTCGGTTTCATTGCTTTTCAATAGAGAATCGCACATGAATAGTACACTAATCACAAGATTTATTTCAGTGAACTCGTGTGGAACTCAAGTATCGAACTTTTTTGTATATCCAGCTTTATTCAAATGGGTTAAAACTGTTCTGTGGTCAATCCCCATCTCTTTAGTTATATCATTAGAACCTATATGCCGACCTTGCTGTACTTTTTCCAAAGGTATCAGCCTTATCCGTAATGAGCTAGGTTCATCTTTGACATCACAATTACCGGACTGAAAACGCTTGAACCAGTTTTCTGTTTCTCTTACCGACACTGCATTAGGTCCATAAATGTCACAATATTTTTCACGACTGTGTCTCATAATTCCTTTTTTAATAAAACTTCAAAATATGTCGAATTTCTACGTTAGATTTACTCATTTTGGTGAACAGATGAATTACAAAAATGGTGGAACACCGTTTTTACGTTTTATTTTTTTAATGTCATCTATTCAATTGTATCAAAACCAGCCAGATATATGTAGCACAACAAAGAGATTATACTAGAACTTTTACTTATAAAGTAGGAAAAAATTTTCCCCGACCTATATACGTGCAGTATATAAAGATCTAAATATAGATGATAGCGGTGCCACGTCACGCGCCATTCCGTCAATGAAGGATATGCATTTTAACCACGAATGTGATTAAGGTCTTATTTTTAAAACAAATTTATATTTTTATATCCTATTAAAATACAATTCGTTGTATTGCACTCGCTAAATTTAAGGTATTTAATTTTAAATTAAAGTATTTAAATTTAAGGTATTTAAAAGTGAATGGGTATTCTAAAGTGCGAACGTAAAAGTGAATACCATATTTAATTATTTATTAAAAAAAAACTAGAGTACGCCCCCTTTATGGTTATTAATTGCTGTTTCAACATTTTTTTACATAATATGAATACATAATTTACCATAAGATGTAGAAGCTTAGTAAAATCTTCACTCCGGTTTCTATTTATGAAATTCGTATTAACATTGAAATCTTGCCTAATCTAGTAGTTATTTTCATACGATACGGTATCATTATTGCGGTATCACACTGATACGGTATTAATCACCCGGCTCGGACACATCTCAACACGGGATTATTCACTATAAATTATTTATGATTACATCTATCGAGATACCTGCATACGAACTGCCGAACGTAAGCCCTTTCAATGTGATCACACATTACGGGACCTGTGTAATAGTCCGACGACAGTCATCGCCGCGCGAAGTACACGCCCTTTAAGCGCGTCATCCTTTATCCCCCTTTAGTTATATAAAACATGGACGTGTAAACGTCGTAATCTAGCGGTCGTTAGCGTGTTTTGTCTATGGCGGCATTAATTAAACGACGCGCATTTAATTGCATTGTTCCGAGCCGAAGCGAAGGGCCCGCCGGCACGGTTAGGGAACTACTCGTCGGGCCGCGGCGGGTGATACAAGTTTAAGTGAAAGATTTATCGCGGGACCCTCGGCAGCCGTTGCCGCGGAAGACGTACCAAATTTATGCTTAATATGGGCGCCGCTCGTGCGAGTCCGCTGCGTGCGCAGATGACACGGCCCGAGAGAGATTTTAAACTGTCTCGTTTGCTTGATCGTTAATTATTGTGACGATAATTGAAATTTAACTTTCGCGCGTTACCTACTTGACGTGAGGATTGATAGATTGAGTCACCGATTTTACTCGATCGATTTCATTTTCGTGTAGATCGCGCCTCAGATGCGCGTCAATTTCAAATATTTTTTTATGTGCGCGCAAAACAGTCCCGTGTACATAATATTTGAGTTATATAACGTCAACCTATAGCGTTAATATCCAGAAATTGATTTTAAATATTTTTGTAAAAGTATTGGAATTTACAGCCGTCACTCGCTTTTATTTCGAGTTCTGTAAGGTATTTCGTGAAAAGCGTCTGAATATATATATTACAGGTTATTACAAGGTTATCACAAGTTTGACACAGGCGTGCTAAAATCTTTGCCCAAAGTTTTTGTAATAATTTTCTAGAATTTAGTTTGATTTTTAAGATTTTTCGTGACCATAAATTACAATATAATGTCACTTGTAATAACACGTGTTCAGATTTTAGGTAGAAATCTGAATCGTTCTTCAAAAACTTGATAGATACAAATCTGTCAAATAAATTAAAATAAAAAAAATAAAAATTGGAATGAGGGACCCTCATTTCTTCCTTTGTTATTGTATGTTAATAAGAAACCATTTAAATTTTATTGAAAACCAATTGTTATCAAGTCGCCGAAATAAATTCACTTCCGCCATCTGGCAGTTATAATAACTCACATCGATCCTAATATTACCAATAATGCAATTAACACCAGTAACAGATTGATCCTGTAATATAATTATTCCCGGTCATCAAAAGAAATCTTATATTAATTAGGATGAAAGCGGTGATTCCCAGCGAAAGGGAAATATTAGGTTTATTTATATACTGTATAAAATTTATAACTTTCCACGAAGCGGCTATTTGTCATAAAATTTTAATGCTCCGACAAAAGCTCGTGGGCGACGCGTGGGACGATATTTATCGGCGGATAAAACGAAGCGATTTTATGAATGGGCCTTGGTAGCCGAGCGTCTATTAAAAAGAATACTTTACGGAGAAAGTGTATGATTGAGAATCATTGATTTACATTGTAGGAAACTGTGTTGTACGCCATTAATTATTCACGTTGGACAATAAATTTGCGGCATCGTTGTCCACGATCTGTCTGTTTGATATTACAACTTATAAAACGATAACTCGAATTAGAATATAACTCTTTATAACACGAAAAGCAAATATATATATATATATATATATATGTATATACACAGTTTTGTATTACAATTCGGCAACGATTGTTTTATTTGGGAATTCGTACATATGTCAAAAATTCTCAAAAAAAATGTCAATTTTTAAAACATCATATTCTATTTAAGTATCATATTACGTGCTTATTAAAAAGCAAGAGTAATATACAGTTTTCGTTAATTGTATTTCGACTGGGGACTTAGCCAAACTGATGATATTGCCTTTTAAAAGTGTCCTAAAATTTTAAGATGTCAACAATATAGGTACTAAAGAAAAAGCTAAACCGCTATGTCAATCTCTTTTATCCGTTCCCTTTGTCGTAAAAGTTCTAAAAGCAGTAGGTTTATAATTCACGAATGTATAATCACTATATCTGATAACATTGAAGTCGGGTAGAGTCGTCTTTAATAAATCGTCTAACACTTGGCCGAGCTTCAATTCGGATTTTTCTGTCAAATGACCACAAATACAGAGAAAGATTAAGGTAAATGATTGTTGCAAGCGATATGTTTTTAATCACTTATCACATAATCACACGAATGTTATCATATCGTAACAAACAAAATTAAATTATTTTGATATTGTAATGAAATTTCGTCTCTTTTATAAAACAAAGCGCGCATATATAATTGCAATAATATCGGGATATTATAAAGAATGTTTTGAAGCATTAGCTTTGATTTATTAGATAAATTAAATTACCTAGGTCGTTTAATTGTAATTACTCTACGGTGCATATTTTATTTAAAAGCCATGTATTCGTGACACCGGTGATGGTCCAAAATTAAGTAACCGTATTGCAATAGGCCCTTTTATGCGTTAACATTTTTATTGCGTTGTACGCGCACGGCGTTAATAATCTATTAGTTTAATGCCATGAGTTCTTTCGAATGACTTTTAACACCAACGGTGTCATTACATAAGTCGGTAATACGAGTCGCAGCTAAGTGTCAATTATTATTCGATTCGTCTCGAGCATCGCAACTCCGCTTTGAGGCGGTGTAGCTTATTGAGCTTCCGGGCGTAGAGTTGCGTAGTCGTCGTTTCGCCCTGCGTCACTGTGCCCAAGGTAAGTGCTATATTGTGCGGCTTCGCCCGGCGCCGGTCGACAGATGTCGCGCGCGCTTGTGAGATTATGCCTGAGGTAATAATGCTCTTCGTCGAACCGATCACACGAAATCTAACTTTAATTAGTGGAGATAGAGTTCAATATTAAGCGTACAAATTTTGAACCGGAACTATGCTCCCGTCGCTTTGCTACGCTTCGCTATGCATCAATGTAAAATTATATTTCATTGCTGCATTGTTTCTTCTGAAGAACCGATGTCACCGAGAGAACAAACATAAATAGATGTATCAATCTGATGAATAATTATAAGTTTATTACCAAATTATAGAATTATCTTATTAATATTAATATTAGATATATCTCAAAACATAGAGTTAGCAATTTTTCTATTTTATATATGGTTATCTCGGAAAAACCCTAAAGATGTCGATATACATTTTCATTTTGTAGAAGTATTACTTTGCAAGTTTATCTAAATCTATGTCTTCTCTGTAAAAAGCGATATAAAAAAAAAAGAGTTTAAACGTTGGCACTAGTAAAACAACAAATGGTACTACTACATGACAAACTACAGATAGCACTATACACGTTATATTTGTATATTTGTCGTTGGAAATGAACAAAGGAAACATTTCCCGTGCGAAGTTATCATATTGCCATGGCGATCTCGACGGACGTCAAGCAAAGCTCGGCAATGTCCAGGTACCAAAAACGTAAACGTCGACGTTTGCCTTTACAACGCCACAGCCGAACATCAGCGGCTACGTGATATCCATATACGAGACGGGCAGATGACATCAGCATAAAATGTTAATGATAAATCTTCATAAACTACAATTCCAAGATATGAAAGTTTAGGAGCGACACTTCCAAACTGTTTGCAGGATCTGGGAATCGTCCGTACTTTGAATATACTAGATTATAAGAACAGATTTGTTATTGTTGAATTGTTGGATTTGCGATCATCACTAAGCGAGATAGATACGAATGACGGAAATATTTGATGACACCGATTGATGAAGTTGATGAAACTGATATGAAATCGCATATTAATTATTATATTTCATCGGTAACATTCGCTACTAATAGAATTGAGAACTAATACCAGATCTGCATAAAACTGTTCAGGTGGCCACAATCTTAAAACCGTTTTCCTTGTAGTGTTTATTAGTGATGCTTTTTTTATTAGAAGTCCAATTTCAGAGTCTTGAGTGGTTTTTGTAATTAGTTACATAAATTCGTTGATTGTTAATAAATGAATAAAATCGTCGAAATTTCCATTCACATTCTTTGAAATGGTGAAAATAAGTATAATTACAGACAGACAATTACTTTACTACCGCGCTTTTGGTACATATTCTTACATTTAAATATATTAAAATATTAAAACAATAAATGTAACAATATCTAAATAAATGTAACGACAACTATCTAATTCTATTCGAATTAGTTTCACTAAGATATATTAGTATTTAATAGTCACAGTGTTTATTCATTTACAGTCTCGTGTTGACCGTTGTTGAACAAGCATTTGAAATGGGTGGTAATGTCAAAAAGAATTTATTAATGACGTACATATTTCAAGTGCAATTTAATCACCTACGAAATGAAAGATATTTTTAATTTGATTTTATTTGATTTGACCTATTGTCAGTTTTTCTAAATATTACACGCGCGGGACTTTTAGGCAACACAAAATAAAAGCATTTAAATCCGAAACGTCAAGTGTAATTGTAGGCACGAAAAGCGTTATTATGGAACAAGAGCGGGAGCTTCGCACGACGCGCCCGCGCGGGCGCTCCTCCCGTTGCGATTTCGGCTCGCGTGAATTAATAAGGGAACAAAGAGGAAGTCAACCGGCGCGGAAATTCGACGGCCGCCCGCCGGGTGGAGAGGGCGTCGCGGGGAGGGAGGGCTTAATATCGTAATGCTCATGGCAATAATATATTATGTGACGGCGCGTAACACACACGGACCGTATCGGCCGTAGTAGGGACGGATAGACACGGCTTTGTACGCTGCTTCGTTCGTATACGGCTCTACAGTTAATGCATGTGAACGTGGGTACCGATCGCAAGGTGCCGGACGAGTAGTGGAAAGCGAAAGGAAAGTGTGCGGGGAAAAACAGAAATCGTCATTGCTGTCGCAATCGTTGTAGTAGTGGATTGGCATCGGTCATGTCACCGTATACAACTAACTAATATAATTGAAGAATATCCTCCTTTCATATTTTTACTTAACTTCCTCCCGCCGCTCAAACTTGCATGGAAAAGGGAACGCTTTTTAAGCTTTCTTCCTACAGCTCTCGCTTCTGCTTCCGTTAACGCTCTTACTTTATCGCCGTCATTAGTTAGTTCAGTAACAGTTTTTGCAAAGAACACAAAATAACGAGAAAGGTAGATTTTGGCATGGCAGATTTTTTCCTATTATGAATTACTATTCCCGCTCACGGTGCAAAGTCCCAATTCTGGTCAGTTCCGATTCCCTCCCCATTTCGGTCTCGCTCTCGGTTCTAATCCCGAATCCATTTTCGCTCTCAGTTTCGATCTTGCTTTTCCTAATAACGATAACGCCTTGTGGGATGAATTAACTTTGTAAACAACTCAAAGTACGAACGATAAAAATGGTTACTGTGGGTCATCTTTACAAGATAGATATATCTTCTACTACAGCCTTAGGTTATTTTCTGTAGGAGTTTACAAAATCTACAATTCTGAAATACATTGATTTAATGTATCTTTTATGGTTTATTCAGTGTACGCTATTTAATCGCCCTAAAAGCGTCTTTTAACTATTTGAATACAAACATTGAGGTTTTACCGCTCTCCTCTACTGTCATATAAATATGTTGGAATGATATATAACTTATAGATATGTTGACGATCCCTAGGCTAAAAAAATATTATTGATCGCTTAGCAAACCTTAAGAGAGCTGTACTGCAAAAGTACTGTCTCTGAGTGACAAATTAAAATTGAAAAATTATAATTAAAAAAAACTAGTTCTATCTAAAATTGGATAAATATCTTTGCCTAAATAAAATCTCTTCTGATATGAGCGCTTTGAAAATGGATATATTAGGATAAAAAAACCGATTGACGATAACCAAATATTTGCATATACGCCGAGCCGTATTAAATTGTTTAAAACGTAATAACAATAAAGTTTTGTTTATTGTATCTATTGTTCGATTGAGCATCGTTTAAACGCTATCTAAGATTAAATAATTCTCCATTACAAGGCAACATAAATGCATGTCGCATTCTATCATAAAAGTTATTTATTTAGTCAAACGACGTGATAGGAACATGTACAATGTTAAGATGTTGAATGCTTAGAGGTGATCTCGATGCGGGGCGGACCGTTTACGCCCACGGAGCGCTCGATTCACAGGCCCTATTTATGTTTATTTAAAAGTCGTACGCATTTGTCGGTGTGTGTGTTTTTTTTACTCTTATGATAATGTGATGTTAAAGCTTTTTATGGGCAATCGATTTTAATGCAGTCATGATTTCTTTTCATGAATATGTTTATTTCATGGGGTTTAAAATTATGTATAACATTTTTTTTTTGGAAATATGAAGTATAGTTTTTTAAAAAATGTCTATTTTCAGATTAGGCATTGAAATGCCTAAAAACATTCATGAGCAATAGATTTCTGGATAAATTTAAAACTTGAATTTTGTTCTAATATTCATATTTTTCGTTTTTGATATTTGTTTTATCGGAAAAAAATTGTTATGATCTCAAAACACCATAATCAGTAGGTTCAAATGCCTAATGCTGTAGAATTAATGTTATTTGTTGTTATTGGCACTTACATATTTGAACTTCCATTAGAGACAGGCGTAAAAAACTAAAAAAAAACAAATTAAGGAAACATTATCAAATATAATAGTCACTACACAAGAATATAATGTTTAAAAAAAGACTGTTATAATTAGAATAGTTTACATAATGTACGAAGTCGATTTACACCTATACTGTTTCCTTATTTTTTTTTTTTCATCTATCTGCTACTTATTTATTATATTAAACTTCGAAATAAGCGATTTTCGCCTTTCTAATTATTATTATTTACTTTTATCTTTAAAAAATAAATGTACCAAGGGATTTCTATTGTACTTTTAAGTTCTTTTTTTTGCGACGATTATTAACAAAACAATAAAATATTGTATAGATAACTCTGTACATATTTTGATATCACGCGAAAAGCTTTTGTATACAGAATATAAGAATGATATATGAAAAGAAAATAAAGTAGAGAGTACAGATTTCCACACGGCAAGATCTTTGAATATCTCTCTTGCTTCCTTAACATCCATCAATCGATTCATGCAAGCTCGTCGGTTTCAAGCGCATAAAATTTCACCCTTTTCTAATATGCCACCAATTTGATCTGCAATAGGATTTTCTTGGCCGACCCTTGCTGATACATTATTTTCACTCTATGAACTGGTTACATTAATCTACTTTCATTGATCCTTTTCAGATAGCTAAACCACCGCCACATGCCATTTTCTACTCAAGTCAGTACATCTTTTTAGTAACCACAGTGGTCTCCGACATCACTGTTCCTATATCTACCTTTCAAAGACACTCGACAGATATTACGCAGAGATCGCATCTTCACCGCATTGATCCTACTTTTATTTTTCTTCTGCCATAACTGACTTTCACAACTATATGTAAGCGTGGAAATCAGGATCGCATCACGGATAAGCAGACGCGCTTGTCATGTGACAATTTTGCTATTCATAATAAGCACACAAGGCCCCATTCACTTTATTATCAACATTTACTGTTCTTTCAATATCTCTATCATGTTGGCCGTTATCATGTTAACAGACTACATAAGTATACAAACTCTTTCACTTGTTCGATACTTTCACCTGATATATATGCAGTATATTGTTATCATGGCAACGGTTGCCATTATACAATAAATAATTAATATAATAATAATATAAACTCACGCTATTTCCTAGGAGGGTAAGCAGAAACTATATATTTCCATGTCAATCTTTTCATGCAAGCTCGTGGGTTTCGGGTGCTTTAAATTTGGCTCTTTCTTAATGTGCCACCAATGTGGTCTACGTAGGATTTTCTAGGGCAACCTATTCCGACTTATCCATCACACACATTCGCTATATAGATTTGTTTTGTCAGTAAACTTTCATTCATCTTTTCCAGATAGCCAAACCACAACAACATACCTCTTTCTACTCTAGTCACTACATTAGTCCATTGAAAAGTTACATTTGGGGCTGCGTTTTTTAGAGGACGTAATTTTATTTTTTTGATGTGTAGGGGGGATCAGTGTAAAGCTAAAACAAGTTTGTGGGGTCGCCACCCTTGTCCCACGCCATCTTGAAAATAGGGGTTGAAATGGTATTTACGATATATCTCTTAAACTATTTATTTGATAAAAAATTTGTTAACATTTTTGTTACAAATTAAATTCTCTAACTTTGGTCCAGTAACTTTTGTCGTATAACTATAAATAAAAAGTTATAAGCGAAAATCTTCAGAAATTCGAGAAAAAATGTATATTTTTCGATTTAACTTTTTTTATCATTTTACGAAAAATGATATCTGACCATTTTGTAGATCGTTTTTGAGGAACAACTTTCATTCGCATCATTTTTCATTAAGTCAATAGTTAAGGTTTTACAGCGCTCGAAGTGAGTACTATTTTCAGTACTCTTAACTATACCTATATTATACGTGTGTACCTATAATATGTCATCAGTTATTATTGTTTTTTTCATTTTTTTTTACTTTATATTTATAATTTTTTAATTCTAAATTTTGCAATATTATTAATAATTAAATATTGACTCTTTTCCCCACCACCCACGAGGTAGAGTCTAGAGGCGCGTTTTTTTTTACGTGGTATCCCCAATAGGCATAATCCACGGTGATTTTCTAAATTAGAACTACTCCGTCCTCAGTCGTTTCGATGGACCAGGCTGCGGCTCAGCATCTGATCGGGTTTCTGAATTAAATACCAGTGGGAGAACTGGAGAAGGAAGGTGTTAATGTTGGCGGTTCATCATCAAAGTCATTTTCATTTATTAATTGAAGCTTCTAAAATTGATCTTTTGCAAATGTAAAGGAAACTGTGGAGCGATGTGTGGATGCCGAAAAGCAGGAATGAAATGTTCTGCAGTATGCTTCCATTGTTCTGGAGAGACTTGCAGCAACGTAATGGAACTCTCAGAATTAATAAATGAAAATGACTTTGACGATGAACCGCCAACACCAACACCCCCTCCTTCCCCAGCTCTCCCACTGGCATTCAATTCAGAAACCCGATCAGACGCCGAGCCGCAGCCCGGTCCATCGAAACGACTGAGGACGGAGTAGTTCTAATTTAGAAAATCACCGTGGATTATGCCTATTGGGGATACCACGTAAAAAAAAACGCGCCTCTAGACTACCGTGGGTGGTGGGAAAAGAGTCAATATTTAATTATTAATAACATTGCAAAATTTAGAATTAAAAATTATAATAATAAGGTAAAAAAAATAAAAACAATCAATAACTGATGACATATTATAGGTACACACGTATAATATAGGTATAGTTAAGAGTACTGAAAATAGTACTCACTTCGGAGCTGACTATTGAAAAATGATGCGAATGAAAGTTGTTCCTCAAAACGATCTACAAAATGGTCAGATATCATTTTTCGTAAAATGATAAAAAGTTAAATCGAAAATATACATTTTTTCTCGAATTTCTGAAGATTTTCGCTTATAACTTTTTATTTATAGTTATACGACAAAAGTTACTGGACCAAAGTTGTAGAGAATTTAATTTGTAACAAAAATGTTAACAAATTTTTTATCAAATAAATAGTTTAAGAGATATATCGTAAATACCATTTCAACCCCTATTTTCAAGATGGCGGGGACAAGGGTGGCGATCCCACAAACTTGTTTTTAGCTTTACACTGATCCCCCCCACACATCAAAAAAATAAAATTACGTCCTCTAAAAAACGCAAGGTAAAGCCTAAAAAATGTAACATTTTAATGGACTACATATCTTTCTATTGTTTCAAACCACCACTCTATAACATCAATGTTTCTACATCTATCTTTCCGAGACACTCCGCACATATTATGCAGCGATCGCATCTCCACTGCATTGATCCTACTTTCATTTTTCTCCTGCCATACCCAACTTTCACTACCATACATATGCGTAGGCATCAGGACCCCACTATAGACAGCCAATCGCGCTTGTCGTGAGACGTTTTTACTACTCATAATAGCGAGCAAGGCCCCATTCAATTTGTTTCCCGCATTCATTCTCCTTTCGATATCTCTGTCGTGTTTACCATCATTTGTTAACAGACTACCCAAGTATACAAAGTTTTTCACTTGTTCGATTTACTTATCTTCTATAAGTATAGCAATAATTAGATGTATTAAATAATATGTTCTTGCTAAATAGATATAGCATTTTACTATGTGTTTATTTTTAAACCTGTTTCAAATATGGTCTGATAAAAAGGAATTGAAATGAATCTGAAATTTGTCGTATGTTCTTGTCGTATGTTGGTGAGATAATTCGGATATATTTGAAATCAATTGCAATATTTCTGTCTCTTAAACGAAATATTTTTGTTTAATATTTTCTACTAAAAAGAAGAAAATAATAAATGAAATAAAAAATAATAATGATTGCGAATTTTTAACAGACCATCAAAATAGTTGTAAGATTTGAAACTAAAAACGTGGGGTGCATGCAACAGTTATAAAATAAGAATCATGATCACAATTTTTTAAGGAATCGGTAAGAAGTTAAAAATCTGTACATAATTTTATTCTTCATAAGGCTTATATAAATTATTTTATATTATTTAGTTCGTTTTAAAAACGTGGTACATTAATTTTTTTTTGATGTCATTTATAATTTTTTAGTTCACACTCATACTCTTTTAAATGATAAAGATAGCCAAACCTTAAATAGTTGAATAGCCACGTTGAAGCTACCCTTCTCTGCGGATGTCAAAAGTTATTTTTATGGTTCTGTACTCAAAATGAGTGATCGGGATTCTATTACTAAATTTCTACTCAGACTATCTCATAAATCGTAACAAATGGACAATAGAAATTTTCACAAAGTGTGTGTTTCTATAACCGCTATAACAATAACCAGAAATTAAATTAAAAGTTAAAAGAGGCTCTTATAAAAAAAAAGAGTTCTTTATGGCGTTCCTTGTTCAATCTAAATTTTTTCCTTGTTTTCCATTAACTATTTAAAAAAAATGCAGTGTTAAATATCGTATAGCGGTCCTAATCTCTTCGTGTTTGAGTCCAACACGCACTTGTTCTTTATAGGAATGGATATTTTCCTTGTAACAATGAACATTTCATTTGTGTAAAATGATTAACTTGATTTGGCAGACACAAGTGTACGTTTAGAAGTGCAAAAATAAAGGTGAAGATAGCCGTCTAATTTATTTAAGTACTTACTCGTATGATACTTCTCAAATTGACATACGATTTGTTATGCCGTTAATTTTAGTATCATATAAGCCGAAAACGTATAAGTACACACATGCATTCAAAATTAAAAAAAAAAAAACTCGCGTAAGTCTTGAAACACGTGATTAGTGTCATTGTATATGTTTTATTTTACAACACAAACTTGTTTTTTTTTCTACATAGCACGGCTCTTTTACGAATTACATAGAACGAATACAAATATGCAAACCGTAGTTACAGAACCCTAAGATTATAATTGAAATATCACAATCTGTTACGGTCAAACTGATCTCACGACCTGTTGACTTCGTAACATCTTTTATTCAGCCTTGTACGTAGTAAAGTAGCAAGACGTGTTCTCAGTCTACACAACTACATTTATTCTTAAACCTTTTTAGGGTTCCGTTTAATTTATTTTTTACGAGACGATATCCGTACGTAACGAAAAACGTCAATCGAAAATATAAATTCCATGTCTTCGTTAAAATATGATAACTGTCGAAACAATTTAATGTGACACGCAACGGGTGGCGCCCATCAGACCGAACTGTAATGCCCAAACTTAACTATAAATATTTTTGACTATTAGAAATGTATTTTATAAACAATTACCAGTTCGGACAAGATTATCATGCGAAGGAGCCGTGACCATGTCATTATGATTAAAAACGATAATACCAACTTGATTATGGTCATTTCCATTAAAACGGAATAAGGTGGAGGAAACCAAACTTGTAATAGTAATTGGTACACTCCCAATTGCTATTAACACAAATTGATATTCGATGTCTACGTTATTCGAGAATCGTACAAAAAGCTACCGTATATAATATGGATTCTATACATCGTTCACGATTGTCCCGCGTCACAAATTTCCGCGTGGCGCAAGAACCACCTTTTTCATCTGAGTTATCAACATTATATATATATATATATATATATTTTTAAATGAAAGTCACCAATACCAAACGAGGGTCACGACTCGCCGATCAGAAATCAGATCGGCGACGTCATTTCGACGTCCCCGCCCGCCGCGCTCCGGCTAAGGCCCGTGCGGCTGACGGCGGCGCCGGCCCCCGGCGTCCGTCCGGTGGTCCGTTAGCGAAGCTTTGCCATCAAATATTTAAGCGGGTTAATTTCTTTGAGGAGGGTGAGAAGGCTATCAGACGCAAGCGCCGGCCCGGGCCATGGTTTCGACGAAGGCAACTCGCTTATTAAAGTTGTCGAGCATACCTATCGTTGACGCCTCGTCTCGACTTAGCGAATTTCGCTTTCGAAGCGGCGAATCGTAATACGCGATCGCATGTTCGTATTAGGCGATGAGATTGGGAATAATGCAGTTATGGCGCGAACGTTGGCAATATTTTTACATGGCGCCTTTCATCTCGCGCGTCGCTAAGTTTTGACCAGTTCGTGTCACACTAGGTTGAGCGACTTGTTGCCTATAATAGTCTTCATGTCTTGGAATATAATTTTGTCCGCATTGTTCGTTCTAGTGCTATATTAAAATTCAAGTTCCTTTAGCACTTCGGATCGATTCGTTAACGACGATGACGCCAAGTACTGATAACCTTAGAGCACAGCCGAAATAGAAAACATATTTGTTAGAAGGTAAATTTCCCAATAGCTAGTGATAATATCACTTCATAATTTCGAAAGAGTTTAAGCAATAATGGTGAAAAGAAGTATTTTATAGAATTAATTTTACGTGTATAATGGTGTGTCACGTTTGAAATGTGAAATAAATTGAAGAATTATTATGAAAAAGTATACGATAATTTAATATTATTTTATTTTGGATGAACTTAACAATAAAAGAGAATTAATGTTAAAGAAAAACTAAAAAATAAAATGGAGAAACGTTTCTGTCGTTTTAAGTAGTGTCGTTTTAAGTCATTTTAAGTAGGTACGCAGTCCAAAAAAAAAAAATATCTCAAAGCTGCAAATAGAGGCTTTTCAAAAGGAATGACAACAATCGGGAACAAATCCCTATATCGCACATGATTTATGTAATAAATATGACCTATAATGGCAGGAGTAATCTCTTTCATCATTGCACTTTATTTTTAAATACGCCTCTTTTTATTGGAAAAACCGATTATAACTTATGAAAGAAATAACACAATAAAACCTGCACGTGTGGTCAGCTCCCAATAAGAATCGGGCCAAAGTGGGTATTGCCTTAGCCTTAATCTCTTATAGGAGAGCCGTGCCCGGCGGCGGGAGGTCGCCTGACTTGTAAAATAATATAAGATAATCGTTATGAATTATTTTTTAATTTATTATGTAAGCTCTTCGTGTCGATAGACTATTTTATCCTGTTTCGGTTACTGTAATAAGTTATTAAGATGTTCATGGTTACGTCATACAAAGTAAAATAAAAGTGTAACTTTCAATGAAGTATTATTTACGATAATTTGTCAGAAAAAAAATGTAAATCTGCCTTTCAAAACATATTAAAACAATTAGCTGTTTTTAAAGGCGGAGCCAGCTACAGCAAGGCAACAAAAAAATTACTTTAATGATAATAAAAGGTAAGCATTTGGATGATTTACTACAGAAAATATCCAATTTTCTATACGTATGCATAAAATTTGAAGAAATTCCATAGATTCCTCGTGGACCTTATCATCAGATCTTAGTTTCAAAATGGGACCAGCTTGGGAGTGCAATCTGCCTAGTGAAAATAAAACGGGTGTTAAATAGAAAGGGCGTGGCGAACTTCTGAGCCGACAATATAAAATTCGGTAGACTACTCACACCTTTCTCCCTTTATCAACCCGATACCCTTTCTATTATTATAGATATCCTATGACCTTTTAAGAGGGCAGCAACTCACTAGGCGAACCCTCTAGGAATGCGAGTGTTCGAGGGTGGCGTTGATCATCTACTTTCTGATGGATCGCCTGCTCGTTTGCTCCTCCAATATGCTATAAAAAATTTAAATTGAGAATCTTCTCATTTTTTTAAAGTCTGTTAAAAACTAAACAATTCGAAACAAACACATAAAGAAAGTGTGATTTTTTTTCTGACAAATTTTGCTTAATTAGAGATCATACTAATACAAAAATTGACCAATAATTAAAATGATAATCATTAAAATTAAAACGATAGAGTGGTCTCATCGCGAGAAACACAGTAGTTACTTCAAAGCACTAATTACATTGTTCGCCGACATTGTGGTTCAGGTAAACGATCTCCTTAAGACTCGTTCTTGAGGTCGTATCGTACTTCGTCGTGTCGTGTTGCCCAGCGGCCGACATCTGAGACTGTGTGAAACGTATAAAGCTCCTATATAAAATCCGCCATTACCTTAATTGCGCAATTTTCAGTCTTGAAGCTTCATATCTAGTAATGTCATGGAATTTTATTGTCTTCTCAGATTTTATGTAATCTGCCGGTATTCGAGTTATAAACATACTAACTTTTGCACGCGGTTCCGTCTATAAGGACATACGAACTTGATCCTATCTTCATCCTATTCCTGATTTCAATTCCTCACAGATTTACTCCCTTTCTCTATCGCTTTCCCTCCCTCGCACCTCTTTCTCATTCACCCTCTCTTCTCCCTTCGTTTGCCCCCTCTCCTCTCTCCTCCTTCCCTGCTTCTTAATCCTTGTCGCTTTCTCTTTCCCATATTCTTGTCGAGAAAAATGAATTATAAATATTTTTAATGTATCTATAATGCATGAGCATATATACAATGTTAACTAGTTTATTTTGTAATTACAAAATTTTTTATTATGTTATCCCACTGAACCTTTATTTTACGGGATAAACAGTAACCTATCTCATTTCCATCTCTTGATTTCAAAAATATAAAATCGATCTGTGGCTTCATTTTCGTGTGAAAGTTGAAAAAAAAAGCATACCAAAAAACACATTTTCGCATTGATGAAATCAGAAGAGAGTAAGGATATTTTAATTTTCAGCATAATTGACCATGTTGCGCATCTGAAAGGACCTGTTTATCAACCAAGAGTACGCTATGCATTATTGAGCTGTTATATTATATTTTCGAAAGAATCATACGTAGAATAAGTATCACAATTGCAGTTATAGACTTTTCACCACAAATTTTCAATGGACCGCGCCAAGGGAGCTTTGAATTTTCTTTTACTCATTTTGTCTTATCTATATTACTTGATTCGATTCATTAGTATAAAATACGAGAATTTTTAAAACCGTCTTCTGTTGTCGTTTCTGAGTTGCCGACCGGACAGATAGACGTGTGAATTACGCCGGTTCAGCAATAAGGTATTGTATCCTAACGATGTGTTACCCTAAAAATGGATTGAAAAGTATGCTGAACTGAAAAAGACCCTTGTGTTGGTATGCGACTAGCACCTACACTCAATGTAGTCTATAGGTTTTGTGTTCTGTACCACGACTGTAACAATTGACGTCCACGTTTGTGTCCGATTTGTATTTGGCTCGCTTTGGTTCGAGTTTAGAATTCGCTTCTGGCTCCTAGATTTTGTCACAAGAATTTGTGTTGAAATCCCGATGTCAGAATTTGTGCTGGCTTGATGATTTTCAGTCGGCATAAAGTAAACGAGCTTCATTTGGCCTTGCCGTTGCAGATGTGCGGGTTGTGATTATGAGCAGACTTGTGATATTACGGTTCTGTGGTGACAATGGTAAATAAATAGTCCTCAACAATATGTGTGTATACATACATAGTCCAAAATCTAATCAGGTCTGTTCCAAATAAAATTATGTTGAATTTTGGAAACGTGATAAAAAACATTTTTTTTTCGTCGAGAGATATCGTCACATTTTTTTAATAAGTTTTAGATTTTTGGAATAATTGTTTAGTAAAATCTAAATACTTTTTGAGCTTAAAACATGTATCGAATGCCGCAAGCCCTAAGTTAAGATCGGTTGCTTCAATCAAAATATATCTTTGATCAAAAATTCAAAAACTGAAATCAGGTAATTTTTTTTGTCTCTAATATTTTTGAAAGATACTATTGTTCATTTTCAACTAGAAAATGTGAGCAAAACGAAAAAATGGTACACTCCACCTCCGACAAGCGACTGGATTTTACTCGATGAGAACGATTTTCTTGAATTATATACATAGGCAAGAATATTAAATAAACACATTTGTTAAATTACTGGAACAATAAATACGTTTCTATTAATATTTATTTGGTAAAATATAACAAAATAAAGAGTCTATTGTTGTTGTAGTACCAGGTTTTCATAACTCCACCACTGTGGCATAAATGATCATTTTTTTTCAGATAGAGGGCGTTGCACGTTCAGCCCTCCACACTGGCCCGATGGGGCTGGGGTTGGGAGGGGGTTAGGTTAGCTAACGATCGTTATGATCTATATGAAGATGACGTTTCAGGCCGACGGCTTAATGTACTTTCTTTTATTAAAACACAAAGTAAATAATAATACTTATTAAATTGAAAAAAATTGAATTACTTGAAAACCCAATAAAGGTAAATGCTAATACAGTGTATATTTGAAAAAATTGAAGCTTCAGTTCGGAGGCTTAAAAGGTATTCTTAAAGATTATGACGTTTTGAGCCTCAATTTGTGTTATAAAAAGATTTACGTGCCTTCTAAGTGCTTGCGTTTATGATGGGTGACTAAGAAAGGTACTTATTTGGAGTTATAGGTACTTTTTAGAATCATATGATTTTCAATTAAACATTAATATTTGATTTTTAAATTGTCCTTAAATATTTTCTACAGTTACACATTTTACACTTTTTAGGTTTAGAATTTGTTTTTTAACTTATTTTAATAAATTATCTCGAGGATCAACTTGAATGCTGCCCCATTTCGCCACCATCATCAGACTCCAGTCATCATGGTACAGAGAGAATTCCTTCATCTTGTGTAATGAGCAATCTCCTTGTCCTTGGCGGTCCTGTCTAAGATTTCAATTCTAGTTTTAGTGTCAATTCGATTTCTATTTCGTTCCAATCCCGTCATACTATAGATTCAGATCGCAGACTCGCTTTTGAATACCATCCAGTCTCGTTCTTAATCAACAATATGGATGTATTTTTTTTGTAAGTTATTGATTCACTGATCACATCGATAAAACATAGTAAAAATACAAACACTGTCAATATGTTCAAATCTTTTTTTTTTTAATTGTTATATAAAACGGCGAATGAATTTGAATTGTTTGAACGCCGCCTTATTTTTCGCGAGCTTTAGATGACGTCAAAAGCCACGAGCGGTGTTTACTTATTTCAGTTATTTCACAGGCATTTTCAATTTAAATAAGTATTCAGACCATAGAAGGAGCCCGTATCTATTTCAAATGCAAAATGCATAAAAAGCAATTGGAAGTACTACCGATAGTGTTTTTTTATTGTTTCATGACATATCATAATAGGAAATTTAGTACTAAATTCTATATTTACTAAATTTTATATTTACCGCAGGATACAGTAAATTATATTCAGTACAATACAATGAAATAGAAAAATTTTAATATACAAAAAGTAAAATCTTGACTGATTGACTCACAGACTCATCAACATCCAGCCCAAACCCTTGGACCTAGAAAATTGGAATGGAGCATAAGGGTTCCTATTAGAATGTGAATAAAGAATAAAACAGAAATTCCGAAATTCAAACTTTAAAGGGGTAAAATTTCAATATTAAATAAGATACTTCGTCTCGAAACTTTGTGAAAGTACGCCTAAAAACAAATAAACCAATTCATGTTTTGAGATTCTTTGTAATTAAGGATTGAGTTGTTGTTTTTTTTTTTTAAGTGAATCTAATAATCGATATGAGTGTTGTTAATCAGATTTTTTTATGACGTTGACTAGGCAAATAGAAATTATTTTAGGGTGTGATTTAAGTTTTTAGTGATTAGGACTTAGAAAAGATTTTGATTAACTCTTTGTCCACGTCTTCGCTTCTGTAAAGTCGGAATTTAAATAAACAAATTTTCTGCTCCCTAACAAAAACTTAAAATACAAATAATAAGACTGGCTAATAAAAAATACATACAGAAAAGTTTATTTGTGTATAATTCACTTAAGCATCTGTCGCCTACTTTATGTACGTGCACTAAGTGTATTGAACTACTACACCTATTCTAAAAATTTCTTTGCTAATAGAAAGTTACACAGTCGCGAGTAATACAACGTATATGTTATTTTGAGACTAGCATTTGTCCTAGCTTCATACAGATTTGAACCATGGCCAGTAGCGTATCAGAATTAAAAGCGGGACGAGGAGCAGGCTCGAGAACGTAAGCGGAATCGAATCAGGATCGATACTAGAACCAGAATTGATTGCGGCTGACAGCAAGATGTAGTATCCATGCGTATGAAGCTAAAAGCTAGTCTTTACATATTCCTCTCTTTCTCATACAAATTTTCATACACGTTTGACTCTTTTATGGGTGGTTTTTTGCAAAAACATTGAAATAGGTATTTCTTTTTTGACGTGATAACGTCTTATAAATCGATGAACGCTGGCTGCACGCACGAAAAAGCATGACACTTTGTCGCGTTCCGCCTGAGCCGAGCGTGCGAGCGAGACCGCGGAACAATAGAGAGGCACGATCGGCCTAAGCGTTCGACTTGTGACGCATCTATCTCTTCACTGTATAAATTAAGTAGAAAAATATTTGGATTTACGAGTGCAAATAAATGTTAATTTATCAAAAACATTGTCATTTTCAATTAACTCCTTTGTATTATACAAAATAATGATAATTCAGTGATAATAATTCAATTCATAGAAGAATGCAATTTTTCATCAATATTTTCTTATAACATTATCACGTAAAATTATCGTCTCTATACCGACTTTACAGACAACCAATTTTTTTTTAAAGCAAGAACCTAAAAAACTACTTTTTTATACTTGTTTAAAAATTAACGTACGTTGTAATTAAAAAGAATTACCGACAGTTTCATCTATCTGTAAAATGACTACAAGTTAACAGAAACAAAGAGGGACCGACAGCTGTGTCAGTGTCAAATGTAACCAAAAAAAAAAAACATTTTGGTACGGCCGTTCTTACGGATAAAGCACATATGTGATAAATGGAGGAAATGATGCTTCTGCGTTGCGCCAAGTCGGACCGGCAGCGGCCCAAGAACCGGATATTCGAAGCTTATCGCGTCGATGGAGAAATACTTCTGACTTAGGTAGGACTAGAAAATACATTCTATCCTCAGATTACGAAAATATGTTCGGAATTCTGAATAAATCTTCACGAATGCAAATAAAAAGTTTTGCGTAACCTTAGGCCGGATGGATATGAAGCGAAGACTCACATCTTTTATATCGAATGATGAGGCAGTGTCCGTCATGATCTCGATCCTATTGTTTTCGTTTCAATTTTTAAATGTATAATAATTTTAGAAAAATTAATTTGAACCGTATATTTGTTTTTTTTTTTAATTTTAAAATAGAAAAAAAAAGAATGAACTTAAAAATGCTCTATTTTAATTTTTGAATTATTTTAACTTTTAAAGTATCATATACTAAGCTTAGACAATTAAATGGGTAATGAAAATCGAAAATATTAAACTGGTTAACTGGTATAAAAGAAATTATAAACAAATTGTTTAAAATTTAAACTTAAAACTAAAAAATTAAAACTAAAATTGTTTAATGCATTTCTTATACATCTCAGTAATGGAATAACACAAAGAAATTATCAATATTTTGTAGATTTTCCATTTTTTGTTAACATTAAAAAATTTTAATTAACTCTATAAACAATTCATTTTGTTAAGTATATGTGCAAAAAGGGTTTCAAGAAGCAATATATATATGTGTGTGTATAACCGACTATTTTAATTAATAGAAAACAGAAAAAATAACATTTTTTACTGTTTTCCATGAAAACTGAGGTTTGAGAAAAATCACACAATTAATAATTGCTTTTCCTTTTGTAAAGTTAATTAGTTATTAATAAAAAAAAATTCTAACGGTACTCTATTTTTCAAAGCGTTAAGATGAACGCCATAAATTGTTCAGATTTCAATTTGATTTATAATACAATAATAAAAAATATTTTATGTGCTGTATTCTCTATAGAAACAGCATCCTCGTGTAATTGCAGCCGAGTGGAACACTATTTTCAACATTAGAATAAAATTATAGATAATAGAGATAGTGTTCTAGAAGGTGAGACTTTTTTATGGAAAACATCTTCGTCTTCAATATTTTTCAATTTTCAATTTGAAATATTTACGTTATCACTTACAGTTTTGAAGTTCGTTAAAGACAATTACATTTTGTGGGAGGAAAAATCTTAAAAGGAGCTTTTTTTTTATTTCATTCTGCATCGGAGATGCTATTGATCATATTTTTAGTAGAATTTGAAATATTTTACTCAAAAAACTCATTCCTCGTTAGACTAAAGCTAAACAAGAATCTTTTAATAATGTCGTTGCCAAAAGAAAGCTCCGGACTTAGACTACTCGAACTTTCTTAAAAATGTTAGTGACGCTAGAAATGCTTTTAAAACAATTTTACTCTATTTAAAATATGGAACGAATAATATGAAACTTTTGTTAAAATAAAAAAAAAATTACATAAATATAAAAAAAATAACAAATCTAAAATTCTCAGTGTTTGTATAAATAATTTGCTAATGTATCCCTTGTTTGTTATGGTTTTATTTGATTCAATGAACCTACGAGAGTTAATTCGTAGAACAGCATTTCTCTCTATGATCCTTAATTACATCACAACATGAAATTATTCAGGTGAAAATGTTTTCTCTGTAACTACTATACTACTACTATAAAATCTTATATTAAGGAAAAATTGTATTCTCTAATTTCTTTGACTTATTTTCAAACTGGAAATTAACAAAAAGTCATTTATTTAAATAACAACTACGTTACATATTCATCAGTACGATAATATCACATATTTGTTCAGTACGATAATGTTGCGTACGCTCTCAGTCTCGTCGACACGTACAATGCGACGCTCGAGAGCGTAAATGGGAAAATGCAATATCTTTAAGCAATCATACGACTTCTAAAAGCCATCCGAGACGCGAGGCGGGGCTATAATAGGATCCACGTAGCGTCTACAAATATTTGTCGCGTTCTCTGTTTGTTTACGCGCCGGCCGGTACGGCGCATGCGGGCGGTGCACTGAGAGGCGCACTTGTTTTAGCTACAACTCGGTAGAGTGACGTTAAAACGCCCTCTACCGAGTTTCGACTGCGTATTTATGTTTTAGTAAAACTTTAAAAGGGAACGTAAATCGTTTGAAAATATTTTAGAAGGAAGGCATAATCACTTTCTAAAGTATTGTCTAAGAAGCCCGTTTTGTGATTTAATTACATTTTAGTATTTGTTATTATCTGTTTTATTTTTTGCATAATACATTTATTATTTGCATAAAATATTTATTACATTACAATGAGAATTTACAGTTTTTATAAATACATTTATAGTTTAATGACACATCAACAAATTATGGGCAGTAATACATTAAGAATTATATCCTTTTTGTAATTTATTTTTCATTATGAATATTTTATTTAAAATTTATGACAGGTCCCATATGTAGCCTTATGTAAGTAAGAAAATTGCATAATACGTTCCAATTTTGGATTCAATTCTTGTTATACATAATTTTTAATTATTGCGTCAACGAAATTAGATTCTATTAGCATAAAATGAATGAAACACCATAGAGCATAGACATTAAAGTCACATATAAACGAAACAACATAAAAAAAAAACCAAGCAATTTATATTATACGCTTTGCGTAGTATTACGAACCAATATTATTAGAAAACTAAAACGATAAAGCGTCCGCCGCCGTCGAGTGTTCAGACGCGATCGCGAGTTCACATTTTCGTGTTCGTGTTTGTTTAAAAAATGAGCAAAAGTGAATAAATTAGAGAGTTTCTTCTGCGTGCACTCGACGACAGCGCGCGGCCAGCACGCGCGCGCCGCCTGGCGGACAAGTGGACCGCCCTTATTTGAGGAAAAAGCACAACAACTTTGGCGTGATAAATATTATTTTAGTGTTGACTGAACATTAAACAAGGGTATTATAAGACCTAATCCCGTAGCGTATCGTTCTCCTTTTGTATTTTATATTTATACTTTTAAACCTATAAATATTATAAATTTGAAAGTCTGTATATTTGGTTGTTTGTTAATCAATTACGCTTTTAAAGGCTTAATGGAATTAGCGAAAATTTTGCAGTAACATTGCTTATACATTATAATAACATACAAGCTACAGTTTATAAAGATACTAAGTTTGCTCACAGCTTTGCTTACGGGATCGTATATAGAACGAATTATTTCGGTTCAAGGGAGATTTAAGTTCGACATCGGTTCGGACACGGAATCGTGACCACGAACATCTCAGTATCGAGAACGTCAGTTAGATCGTTTCATAATAAAAAAGAATTAGTGGCATTATATTATGCGTTTTCAGTGTACGAATAATGAATGAATGATGATCGATTAACGTTATTATTTCGAAAGTATCCATCAATACAGAAGACGAAAGAGACCGTCTTATGTCCACGAAGTCCGAAGCCGCAGGTAGTTTGAACACAAACGGAATTTAAATGGGGACCAGATACAGGAAGAGAAGCTGAGACAGAACTAAAATGTGGAGAAGGAGCAACATCGGGATCACGATTAACGGATTATTTGATCGACGTAAATGACGTTTCATAGGACACCCATGCGGGCGGAGCCGCGAGCGAATGCTAGTAACAACATAACAATAGAGTAACAACATAACTGTCTTAGTCAGAACGTAAGTGCAGATCGTTATCAGTTTTTGACTACGAAGATCAATACGTAATATATTTTAAAATTTAATACCACATGTAAACAAAAATTAGAAACTCATAAGAAAAATAGTGAACGACATAGACTATCAAGTCTATTTTTATATATATTTTTTTATTACTCAGTTTATTTTTATTTATTTGTAGACTTCCGTGTGCGCATGCTCAACAAGTTTTCTGAGGTTATTCAAAACTTAACGTTGAATAAAAAGGTCATTATTACACAATTACTCGGTAAACAAGGGTATTAAAAAAATTCCTATTGTTTAGAGGACAATTGTAATAAGTCCAATTTCTTACAGAGATATTTCTTTCTGCAAGGCTTTAGTTTTTGATCGAAGTCATATACAAATTAATTTGAAAAGAGCTACTTAAGTTTCAAATGTTGTCCTTGAGGGCGAACTGCCTTACGAAGACTATACGTATAAAATATGAAATACATTTATTGCCAGATTTAACGAAGAAATTCTCCTGAAATTAATTATCGCTGTAGTCTTTACGGCGACTAAAAAGTTATTAAGCCGCAAAAAAACGGGTTCGAATTTCATCCCACCGATGGAGATTTCGGTTTTATAAAACGCAAACTGTCCGATGAAAGGGGCCCACGATTAATTTCCTGATAGCCGGAATCTTGCTAGGAAAGAGCGAGAATTGAGAAAGAAAAAAAAAGGCAAACACGGCGACTCGCCGCGGGTTTCAATAAAAACCGGGAGGTTTTAAAATTTTGATAACGACGCGCGCCGGCCGCGAGCGCCCCCTTTTTATAATCTCATTAAAACCGTTTACTGATGTTTAACGAGCCGTAAAGTTTTTAGTACAAGCCCGCCATTTGTTTTGTTTACAGAATGAACGTAAAAACTTGCTTTATTTACTTAAAGTTTTCGCCCCCTTCGTGAACCTTTCGGGCGGGCGGCGGTCGCCGCGATTACGAAATCTGTTGTTTTATTCAAAGCGAACTGATGAGGTTTAGAGCTTGGATTAGTGCCTTAAATTTAATACTTTTTTTCGGCGATTCATTTGCATAATAAATGATTTACTGGAAATCGGATCGCGAGATTCTGTAGGGTTCTGTACTTTTAAATGAAAAAAAACGGAATGCTTACAAGATCAATCGTGCGTCTGTTTCTACGTTGGTCTATCACATTGAAATATACTCTGAATTGTGGACCACTTAAGTCGAAAAGTTCGTACACATATGAATTTTTCGACTCAAACACGGATGTCTATCCTAAGTAAATGAATTTTCAATATGCAGCAACTCGTGGAAATAAATTAGAATATTAAATAAAAGTTTAATGATGATGTAGGACATATCAAATTAAAATGCTTGTTGCAAGGGTTTCAAATGCGTGTTTTATTTTACGTGAAATAGTTCTTTACTCATTGATTATAGGAAAACTTAAAAGAAGTCTAATAGGTCTTAAAAAATATGTATCATGATCTTCTTATTCTTCTTCGGACATACACAGCGTCATCTGCTCCCAAACTAAGCAACGAGACTTGTATTATAGTTATAAGACAATTGATTATACATATATTACTTTTTTTTTTTATTTTCTATATATACCCAGACTTAAGACAGACGGTAATTTTTAATCAAATAAATGTTTATATTTTACAGCAATCGAACCCACACCCTTAGAGCAAGCAGGTATTGTCACTATCAACTATGCTAATTTAGGCAGCATAGTAATTGTCTCAATATTGTTGGTACAAACTTACATTTGCAGTTGTTTTAATTATTGTAGACAAAAGGTCAGTTTGAAAATGTTAGGTACAGTATTCGTCATACAGAGCTCTCTTCATTTAAGTTTAATTCGCACTTATTATTATTTCGTACCACAATGGTACTTCTAGAGGCACTGAAGTGTTTATCTGCCTGTCACAAATGATTATCTGTAATTATTTAAAACAGGAAAGTTGAAATATAGCTCAAATATATGTATCGGCGACTTAATTACAATAGTTTCCTTGTTAGAGTTAAATTTTAACTTTATTTTCAGTTTTATTTCAACAAATATAACAAGTTTATTTTCAGTATGAGAAAATGCTTTCCATGCAAATTTCAACGTTTAGAATGCAAAACAAAGCTACAAATCTGATGTAATACTCTCAGAAACTATTTTAAAACTACTTACAATCATATTCACTTACACTTTTTGAAATACGAGGAGATACAGATATTTTCAACATGTTTTTTTATAATTTCAATAAATTTATAATTCACAATATATGATAATTTACATTTTTGAATCCTTTTTTCTAAAAGCTCCCCTTCCTTAATGTCGACGAAAAAAGAACCAACCATAAAATCTATTCATATATTCGTATAATGAAAATATATTTTCAGTTACTTTTAAGATCTCTAAAACTACTGTATGTATGGCCATAAGACCATGACGAGTTAAAGCGGGAATCGTCTGTAGATGGTTATAGACTATTCATAATACAAAAAATGTAAAAATATGTTGTATGGATGTCTGTCCACACGCTGACGGCTGGACAAATTGTAATTGGGAATTTGACAATTTGACACGGAATTATTTGTAAATCATTATAAGTCATTTATAATAAAAATTTTCATATAGACAGATTGTGTTCCCGAATAAGATGTAATAGTAATATAATAATGTTATATTATATTATATAACAATTTTATGTGAAAATGTATAAATACCAGTAAAAATGGTATCTAATCTGTCATTATTAACAGTCATGGCACGAAAGACCAAAATTAGCATCAAGATCGCTATTGGAATGCTGAGATCGGGATCGGACCTGATAATGGCACCAGAATCGACAACGAGAAAGGTTAATATTAAAAATTAAGGAATTCATTCTAAGCATAAGCGAGCGAAGCCATGTGCATATCTGAATAATATTAAAAAAATTATTGCTGAATATTAGTGATTAGTAGAAGCGGACCGGTAACGGCTATATATAATGAAAATGATTTTCTTTGTCACGCAATCACGTAAAAATTATTGAACGTATTTGCATGGGGCTTTGACTGTTCGATGCGGAACAATATATAGATGATTTGAAGATTCCTATAATATTGTGTTTGTTTGGATGTCCTTAGCTGAATGAATAGTAATTTGTTATCACTACCGTTAATGCTCAAGGGAGGACCGAGATCGGTATCGAGATCTTTATTAGAATCGAGAGCGGTACTAGGACCGAACCCGGCCGTGAAGGCAGAATTTAAACAATAAAAAAAAAATCGCTAAATTTTAATTTACGCATAGCGAAGCGGGCGAGTAACCGCTAATAAAATTTCTGTTTTCAGAACTACACAATTGTAATATTATTAGACTTCCGGCTCTTAATTTCATGCAAAATTTTAACTTTCTGCGTCAGATTCAATTTCTAAGAAAATCTGTAACAATAGACAGATACGAAAACGATATAAAACAGAATAATACAACCTTGTCAATTACGTTAGCTCCAAACGAAATTGAGAAATATTTTGTAAAGTTTTGATGCGTTCTTTAAAAGAATAATTTGAACAAGGATCTTGAAGAAATATTTTTTTTATTGTTCCGTAGCCAAAGGAGAATGATGGAATCCTAATATTTTCGTCACATCTGTCCGTCCTACACATGTCACAGCCTTATAAATTCGACATTTTTTCGTTAATCCTGATTAATTTGTGAATTTTTCAATAGTACAATAGAGATTGTAATCGTAAGTATGACTGGGTGACTATCGTTTCAATAATATAATCAATTATTGTAACTATAAAGTTGCAATAATTGATTATACGTAGAAAAGAAGGAGATTGTAATATATCCAAAGAGGCGAAGTGCGAGTAGACATTCAGTGATTTTTTAAGGATATGATTAACTTATAATAGAATGTTAAATAGGAAAAATAGGAATATCAATAACCGACAAATTGTATTGACGGTAACAATATTTATACGTTTATTAATTTGAATTAGAACCGATAACTTTTGGAAGTTCACCACTAATATATCTTATATGAAATATATGTTTTTATTTATGACAATTTTGAAGCGTATTTTCGATATCCTTCGATAATTTTCAATTGGATTTATAGAGCATGATATAAATATTACACTTTTCAATAACCAAATAACTGTTGCCAACACTCGCGGACTAATTTCATTTCTAGCCAGTTGTTAAATTTATATTTCGCGTCTAGTTTCCTTATTTCGTTGTCATTTTCAGAGTTTCTTTTTCTTTGCAGTATTTCTTTTGCGTTTCGATCTTTATATTCATTTTAGGGAAAAGTAAAGCATTCTTTTTTTACCCTCCGTCATAAAATAATCCGCCTTATGCCATTTTAAAAGATAATTCCTCGCTTAACAATCATAAAACACCATTTGAAAGCTCTGTGATTCTCCTTTTTCACTTCCATAAAAGCATGCGCAACGACGAGATAAAGAAGATTTATCAAGTTGTGTAAACTTTGATGTTATGATTTGTACATTTTTTATCAAATCTGTACAAAATTACGTAAATACAGGCTATTGCGTACGATATGCGAATGCGCGAAAGAATGAATTGCGCATATTTAATTTTATATACCTTTTCAGAAACACATTCAAACTGTTTAAAATATGCATTTTATATTGTAACTAATTAATTCATATGTCGCTGAAAGTGGTTTAAGGTCAAATATAACAAGAGGAAAGCTATCAGCTGCCTACACTTCTGTGGATTGAGTGCGAGTCTATTAGGGTTCTGTAACACAAAGTTTTTTTTCTTCAGAACGCATAGAAATAACTAGTGAAAGTTAATATGAACTTAAGTTTATGGTTCCGTGTAGACGTAGAAAATTCAAGTTTACAAGTCAAAGCAGTAAGAAGATACAGTCATTTAAAATACATTTTCTTACTCGTCAACTCTCTCATAGAACGTATATTTTCTTCTTTTAAAATCGTGAAAATAAAATCTCGCAATACAACTAAAATGATTAATTGGCAGTTAATTAATATATTCTCTTTTATTACACACTGTCATTAGTAGCTGCAGTATTGATCTTCATATAGACTGATGTATGGAAGGACAGTTTTTTAACCGATTTCAAAATTAAAAAGGAGAAGATTCTCATTTCAACGGTATTTCTTTTATGTTTGTTACCTCAGAACTTTTGATTGGGTGGACCGATTTTGATAATTCTTTTTTATTTGAAAGCTGATGCTCCCCGTATAGTTTTATTTTAATAAGGTTAAGTTCTGACAATGGCATCCATGAGCATTGGCAAAATGATATAAATATTAAATTTGCATTAAGTGTGTGCGCGACAAATGGACGAATAACTCAATATCACGCCAACCGATTTCGATGATTCTTTTTTTATTGGAAAGGATACACTTCAAGAGTAGCTACCTATATTCAGATAAATTAGTTAGTGTACTTAAGATTCACTAAAAATCAAAAAATAAATAAAAAGTTTAACAAAAACAAAACCTATTCCAAAACAAATTAATATTCACTAAAAAGTAAAACAATAATTGCCTATTCTTCTACAACTCAATAATCAACTTACTTTTTCTACTCATTAATATGTAGGTATGATTTATGTGTTTATCACGTAAGAAGGTAGGTAGGCAAATTGTAGGCATCGTAGGCACATAGATAGATCATTGAGGGTTGAAGTTGATGCAAATATTCTTTCATATGAATTTTATACATTGATACAATTATTCTTCCATTTAATACTGCATGATTTAAATTATATCATTATTGTAAATAACCTACTGTTATTGTTATAATTTAAAATAAAAAATCATGACTTTTTCATTTCCCTTTTTTCATTTTCTTATTAGAATAGGCATTGGTTTCTAATTTATAACAATACATTTATTATTTTTGTTTAAATAATTATTATTCACTGGCTTTTGCCCACGGCTCCGCTTGCGTAGACACGGAACGAATTTCTTCATCTTGTGTACCGCCTCATCACTAAATCAAGATCCTTATCGCTGTCCCATTCCTGATTTCGCTCCCGGTCCTGTTCTCAATGTCATTTTCTTTCATTCTCAATTGCAGTCGCAGTCCCGCTTTTGATTCCGACTCCGGTCTTGATCTAAGGAGATTCCGTTTTCATTCTCGATGCCGGTCCCGGTTTACATTTTGTACTACTTCTCTTTACTATTCTGCACATGCTCTTGTTTCTAATTTCGATCTCATACTCGATTTTGACCTTGGTTTCATTCTCGATACCGATCCCGTTCTCGACTTTCGATTCTATTTGTCGTCCTGTTTGCAATTTTTATTCTGCTACAGTCACGGTTCTGATTCAGAGGAAGACGTGGCAAATACTTGTAGTATCAAAATAAAACATGGGGTATATATCTCGGCGACAGTGTAACTTTCTATATAAGTTTTTCTTTCAAAAGGTTGTCGTTTGCGTGTACAATATGCAACTAGTTTCACAGTAAATTGTATTACTAAAGGGTATAAGTAAGCAAAAAAGAAAACTGACAAAATACACTTAACAGTTTCTATTTTCCATAAAATATTTCAACCTTTATTTCGCCCTCATAGAGCCACTTTTGTAAAGTCATATATATCGTTCTTTTTTATTTGTACTATGCAGTAAAAATATGTCTTTTTGTTGATTTCGTTTTTTATTATATAAAAATTCTTTTAGGGTTATTCTTACCAACGATGCATGTCATAATTTTTTATTAGTAATGATTAGCTAAAATATAAATTTTAACGTAAGTAGCTTCAGCAGTCTCAATTTTACATATATTTCATCTCCTATTTTATCTTCAGTGCAGCTAAAATGCTAAGTTTAACATGAAGTTTGACTCGCCTTATGAGTTTTAATTTTTTAAACAATAATATTTCACTAGTTTCACCGGGTTGAGTTTATAAAAATTCTGTCGTAGTATTTGCCTACGTCATAACAGAATCTCTCTGCAAAAATTCAAATGTCTAGAGACAAAAGTTTGGGCAGTGTGTTGATATATCAGTCAGCCAGTTATAGATAGATAATTGTAATACGCAAATATTTATATCATATTAAGATATTTCAGAAAACTAATTAAAACAGATAAACTAACAAATAAAATGTGATAACTAGGTGCCATAAAATACGACTTTTTTAGACTATGGAACACTAAGACTCCCGTTTGTCTTTTCGTATTTTAACCTTTACAAGATTACAACAGCAATGACTTTAGTAAAATTTGGCATAACGTCAGCTCGATAGACGGTGAGTGAATCCACGCGAACAAACCCATGAACAACGAACAGTCTATAATAAAATTAATTTCAATCTATGAATAACGATTGATTTTATTTACACATACACGAAATACGTACATATCAAATTTAACGATGTAAACATTTTCGTCGCCCTACGCGGCGCATGTAAATTCACGCGTATCATCGGCTTAAGGGCTTATCTCCCGGATTATCTCCTCGCATGCAAAACATATGGGAGCATCTGTAAAAAGTTTAAATCTCGCTCCAAACGTATGCACACGACCCACGTTTTTCTCATAAACACTGCGCTAAGTCGGATCCTACCGCTTCTAGAGCACGGCCAGGGATTTCGTAGAGTTGCCGTGTGAATGAGGCGCGTACTTAATATGTACAATGAAGAAATATTACGATTGACGATTGATTTAAATTTATGATTATTGAGGTCATATGCGCTTTAGTTCAATACTGATAAGTAAAGGCGCAGTTGTGACAACACTGATATATATACAATAAGGAGATTTAAATTAGGGTAATTATTTAATAGGTCTTTTTGCAAAGAGGTTCGAAATTATAGTCTGACACTTTATAACTAATGGACAGTTTTTTTTTAATACAAAAAAAATGAGTTTAGCATATGATGTTTGTTAATCATGTCAAAATAGCTCGTTAAACAATAAAAATGAAATGTGAATGTATTCTCTTTGCGTTCAAAGATCAAATGTTATTTTATTTAGCTATTGACTCATTATGAACGACGTAATTTGCGAACCATCAGAGAGTTAGGCGGTCATCACCTGTCATAGATCCTCACAAGTCCAGAGGGCAACTCACGACCAGTGCTCTGTCCGCTTCTTGCGTACGAATAGGGTATGCAATGGAGGGAAACCGATCGAGAGGAAGCGTGATGATGGAGAGGGTGTGGCCACCGAAACTTCCACTCCCTGAATGAAACGCAACAGCAGAAACTGACACTTCACGCCTTTATCTTGTGAGAGTGTGACATCTCATCGGTTTAAGTCGCTCTTTTCTCATGCTGTAGCAAATTGACCACAGCATGGGTCCACCGTTTTAGGAGGTGTTTGAATCTTATATAATATAGTAAAATGTTTTTAACGTATTACTATATTATACAAACATTTTTTGTTGACACGAAGAACAAAGCGTGAGCTGTTAATATATGCTAATTCAATATTATTCGATATCAAAATGGCTTATCAACGTTAAGTCCATCGTATTATCCTAACTAATTAATTTTAGTAATAATTAACAATTATAATTAAATGCGAAAGAGGGTTTGTTTGGTTTGTTTTACACTTTCATGTCTTAAATATCCAACCGATTGTCATTATGAAATTTTTCATACATGTTGTTAGGTACACGGAAAAGGACATAAGACACTACTAAATAGTTTATTATAACGATTAGTGACGGTAACCAAGAGAGGGTCAAAACCGACAGCGGTTCGCAATCGGAGTTATGGGCAGAACCAGGGCGAACGACATGATTTAGCAACAGTATGTGCACTGCAGTTGTAAATGTATTGGTTCCTTTGGTATACCTTTATCCGAATCGAATCGAAACCATGACCGGGATTTAGATCGATACCGGAATCAGAATCGAGAATCGGGTCAGGATCGGAATTGACAACGAGACCCAGGTCGGAATCATGAGGATCATTACTGACAACGTGATTGGTAGAAAGAAAAAGATAAAAGACCTCATTATATGTCTACGCGGGCAGAACCGCAGGCGAAAGCTAGTATACAATAATTTTAGAAAGTACTATAACCTCAATCAAATCTCGAATAGTGCAATATCAATCGATACGAAGTAGAAAATGTCAAGTCCAGTATCGGCCGGGTTTTGTCGTACATCATTGATCATTGTTACGTGAGATGCAGAGGGCACTCGCCGCCGACGCGTTGCGACGTCTTTTAAAGCTTGAATGATTGTGACGGTCCATTGAATTAAAAAAATTAATTCGTTGGGCTAATTAAAATGGACGTTGACAACATTAATTAATATGTCGGAACACATTTAATTTATGTATTTAAATTATTTAATGTAAGCTTCTTTGGTTGTGGGCGGTTTATTAAAATGAACGCCGATCGAGTGGCATTACAGATATTAACGATAATATTATGCGTAAAATATAGCACATGTGTCATTAGGTGTGGGTAAATCGATTAGTTAAATATTGTAATTTTGTATGCGAAAGTATAAATAGGAATAATTGCCAGTAAATCACGATTATTTGAATTCAAAAGCTTTGTTTTCGGAAGATAAACATAGAGAGAACACTTTATTCACGGGAACGACAAATATGTGAATGATTTAAATGCGGTTTGGAAATTCAAAATATTTTTCAAGTACGTTAATGAAATCAGATTCGGGGTGCGTATGCTCAATGCCATTATACTGAGAATACATAACAGTAAATTACAACGTATAGCTGTATTGTAAATCAATTGGTTGCTAGCAAATGCGTTTCGAATTCTAGCAATTATCGCCTGATTTTATCAAAATATCTCTTAAAATACGATTCTACGACTGTCTCAAAATCATAGTGTAATATTCGGATGGTTGAGCGGCTCTCGAATCCTCTCAAAAGCTTGACGTGCTATATTTCCACGGCGAGCTTAATGACCTTTAGTGACACTTACCTATGGAATTAACGGGGTAAGTGTCACTTTCCTTACAAATTCCTTATTTGCGTCTATTCTATTATATAGTTTGGTGAATACGATGTAGGCGGTTGTCCACACTCTTTTAGGATAAGAATATTGAACTTCCCAAAAATAAATTCCATAAATTCATTATTACAGTATATAATATATTGAATAAAATAAATAGATGTAAATGTTGTATACTTTGAACACAGATTTTCAAAACAATCTAAAAAATACCTAATAAAAATGAATAATTTTGTACACAATGTATTAGTCATCAATTATAATTAATTATATGACGTTCGATGCATCGACAGT
Organism: Eumeta japonica; assembly: GCA_005406025.1. NCBI lineage: Eukaryota > Metazoa > Arthropoda > Insecta > Lepidoptera > Psychidae > Eumeta > Eumeta japonica. The sequence goes on along the minus strand of BGZK01000342.1, from coordinate 410,749 downwards.
GATCAACACGCAATCCAACCACGTAACAACGCACGATTGAGACATAAGTACGGTCAACGAGTAACATATATTATAGAGAAATATCACACACGCCCACTGCGCAACTTTCACTTTATAGACAAGTCTGGGCACCCTTGTCAAGGACTACGGCCCTTTGTCGGCGAGCAACAACAGAACTAAAGCGTGGAAAATCGATAAAATTGTATTATTTCTATGGACGAAAATTTACTTTTATTATTTGTTATTTATTAATTTACTCAAAATCCACTTACAGTTGTGTATTAGAATTTTTTAAGCCGTAAAGGAAAAAATGTCAGTGTATACAGTATGTACTATTTTGTACTATTAAATTTCAAAACAAATATTGTATATGAAAAATTGCATTTTCAACAAAACGCATTACATGGAATAAATAAAAACGTCGGCGTATACAATATCATTGCTTTGTACGATTATATAGAATAATATTCAATTATATAAAATAATAATTATATAGATTACATAGAAACTTTATAGAGAATTTTAAATTTTTTAATGTAAAAATATTAGAACATACGTTATGTATTGTTATGTACAACTAAATTACAGTACATCAATAGTTGCAGTTTCAATACGACACCTAATATGTCCTATATAGAGTAATATATTATAAAAAAAAATAAAGCCTAAATATAAAAGCATCAAGCAACTCACTGTACTAGCTAATATTGCAACATTCATTATAGGTACGAATACAAGCAGTAGGTCTCATCAGAATCTCAGATTTCTCTGTGATTCATTCTGGCAAATGTTTCATCTAAGACTATTTATGATGCCCGAAGGGGAAATAGTGATGACGAGTACTAAGCTATATCCAGAACTCGATACTGTCGAGTGTACTAATTATCCAGGCGGCCCGACTTGTATCTGTCAGCGGCTAATTTAGAAACTGCCGTAAGTCCTTAGTCATACTGCAAATAGGCTAGAGCTTTTTCGTATGAGGTTTCTGCTCTGAGATGTTACAAACGATTTATCGGATATCCCTATGTAAAATTCTAATAAGAACTTGGAATATCATAAATACACCTGCATATTAAGTATTCAAATGATTTTTATATGGGTAAAATAAATCTTTATATGAAAAAAATATTATCTATTTACTTGAATTGTAAAATTAAATATTTGAATAGGAGTATTTAAAAACTATCGTCAATTTATAGAACATTACAAATTTCTAAAAAAATAGACATTGAAAACAAAGACATAGAGAATGTACGCCCACTAAATGTGCTCATAAGTATTATACAGATTAATGACATCAATCAAAAGATTGCTTCATGATGAAACCTGTATTTTAAAAATGTTCCAATAATGACTTATAACATGTATTGAGTTGTCGTTGGGACAATGACCGCATTTATATAGATGAGGTTATCTTTGCCGTAAAGTGAGGTATTTATTACCTGAGCTATCCAGATGAAAAGTACAAAATCGTCATTGTCAGTGTATGTCAATAGAAATGAGCATATATTACTAAGAATTATCAAATGTAAAGCGAGCATTATGAAGAAATAAGTTAAGCTATAATTTAAAAAATTAGATTGATTCTATACTGAACTTTATTACTTCGATAGTAGCTCACAAAATTACTTGTTTAAAGATCGCATACGTAGGTTACACTTAAAATTTTTAGAATTGGTCACTTAGAAACTGTAGAATAATAAACCATATTAAAATTTTAAAAAAAGCAACTCTTTGCCAACCTTATTATGTATATTGTATTCATATGTTATATTCTTTTTACAAATCGGTGCCATAAAGAAAATTGTTTGTCTAACGTTAACATAAAGTGCAATGATTTTCTATGATTTCGTTGCCATTTAAACCAACAAGAAAAATGTAATAGACTTCGGTTCGTCTTTCATGATGAATCTCCATCGCTTGCCACTATTTATAAATGATTTAAATAGTTCAAACGTGGTCGCACTAATCTGACTTACGATCTGTGTGAGGGACGTCCTTCTGTAGCGACGACCGAAGACAACATCGGTGCTACACGGCTCATGATAGAGACTGACAAATGCGTGATCTACCAGCAAATTCGGATAAGTTTATATTAAGGGGTATGAGTCAAGTGCATAAAAACATTTATGAATATTTAACGCTCAGGAAGCTTTGTATTCGGTGGTTACTATATAATTTAACCGATGCTAAAAAACTCCGACGTATTAATCGATGCCGCGAAATAATGCAAATATTTGCCGGCGATGACTAAAATGCTGTGCACCGCATGGTTACAGCTGATGAAAGCTGAATTTAGTACTGCCATCCCGAAACCAATAAACAGTCTGCGCATCTGACATTTCCTTTTGAAGAGTTGCCTATTAAAGTAAAACGAGGTGTCAGAAAAAGATGGTGGCTTCTTTCTTCGGAATGACAGGCCATTTTGCAACAATTGTTTTAGAAGATAAAAAACAGTCGCCGCAGATGGTTGCACTAATAATTGTTTGCCTCATGATATGGATAAAATTCGTGAAAAACAACCGCGCAGTTTGTAGATGTTAGGTATAGAAGTATTGTCTCACCCGCCTTACAGCCCCGACCTCGTATCATTACGACGTATATTCCTAAAATAAAACAAAAGCTTCAAGGAAAGCAGTTTAAGAATGTCGAAGAAGCAGTGGCTGCATATCAAAAGGCCGTCGAAGCGACCTCTGACTTCGAGTGGGCAGAGTGTTTCTTTCAGTGGTTACATTTAATGCAGCGATGTATTGATCTCAATGGTCACTATTCTGAAAAACAATAATAGTACAAATAACTTGCTAATTTGCTAAGTTTTTTATTTTCTAAGGACTTTCAGTTTGACCCACGTACAAAATTTTGTTGATATTCTAATGAATCGTGTTGCATTATATGGTAAGGGTTGGTTTTCGTAAAACTTTAAACCGTCAAGGTTAATAGAAATGGTAATATTGTTTACTTTAGAATTAAATGAAGTATAATTTAGAAAAGTCGCGTTATTGATTATACATTATAATAAAAAAAAAAATAAACGAATGGAATAGTTAATTAACTGATCTCGTATTGTCAAGCTATTCTTTCAACAAATTTTGAATAAATGTGTCAGCAGCTTGCACGTATATCGAGGATGGTAATTAGAAAATAAAACAGGGTCACATTATGTTCTAAGCGCCAATTTCATTTGGAAATTTCTAGGTCCCTGATTGTGAATCCATTTCTATTCTAGGTTAATGTTGTAAGAAGTAAAAGCAGCGCTCATTAAGTTCACCTAGGTACTAACACAAATGGTGATTTAGTTCTCTTACACAGTATTCCTAATGTAGATGTTGATTGTATGCTAAGCCTCGCTCAAAACAGGGGCTCGTCTAAGAGACGAGCGGAATCGTCGATGAGCCCGCATAATTCGCAATGATCCATTTACATAGTTGGATCTCGAGCGCGCAAGAGTCGAGTCGTCAACAATAACTTATACAAAACTAGAATAAAAACCGCCTTCAAAAACCTATTGAAATAATTAGTTATTTTTGCTGTCGGTTTCAGCTAAAAATGTTTTTTTTTTCACTCAATAGTGTGTTTTTGGAAGACTTAAATATCCTTTTCACTTGATACTAATTCACGATACATATTCATATATTTTCTTTTGCTTAGTGTTACATGGAACCGATTCCAAAAACTAATTATTTTAATAGGTTTTTGAAAATGATAGTTATTTTATTTATGTAAAAATAATTTTATTTAACATTGATTATATCATTTGGCTGCTTTGCATATGGATTAAGCTATGGTCGGGGTTTTGCTGTAAGCACGTTTTAAGATACAACCATCTTTGACACAACATCACAACACTATGACTTTGGTTCCATATCTATCGTAGAGTTTAGTTCACTTTGTAGTGTACTAGGTACTCCGCTTGCCGGTCGAGCTCCGGCTTTGACCGCAATATAAATAATAAATACGAAATAAATAATAAACGTACTTATGTACAGTCAATCATCGATCGGCGGTCGTTCGACGTAAATTCATGTATTTATACAGAAGCGGTGCTCGTCTGTTCGCGGCGAGCCCGGCCCGCGCCTAACGGGATCGGTGAGGATTTGCTGAAAGTTTGCGCTGGAGTTTCTTGGTATAATTTCGGAAGCGAACAGTTAACAAATCGTTGTTGCCGGTCAAAGTTCATGTTATGGCGGCCCGCGGTTTCGTCGGCGCACCGGCCCGCGTTGAGTAAAAGTTACGACCGGCCATCGGCCGCGATGTTTATGGGTATCTGGCCGTAAGCAAAACAAAAAAAAAAAAAATAAACGGAATAATACTGTCGATTGCAACGTTTCAAAAAACAAATTTGCATAGATGCGAATGAAATATAAATTACCCGTTTACAAAAGAAAACCTGAGTAGTTCTGTAACAATTTATTGTCAGTCCTAGCAGATTTCCATAAAGTGATTTCTCTTAAAAAACGCCAAAGAACAAAATTATGTAGTTTTCTTACGATAAAGCTACTTTTTTTATTAAATGCTAAATTATATCCATATAAAACAATAATATTCCCGTTTATCATGTTATGATATACCCAATCAATAGTCAGATGGATGGACAATGTTAAACCTTTGTGGCAACCTAAACGCCTTAGCGTAGGATGCTATGCCTAATAATACTAGGCATATCGTGATGCATATCGTCCGATTTCAATGTAGATCTAAATCGTGGAATTGTTGACCCCAAGTGTATAAATTGGCGTATATTATCGTCGAATTTAATTGGCGGTATCTTATAATTTCACCGTTATTTTGCTAAAATTTTAATACCCCTCACTAACAGCGTTTAAATAGTCAAGATGGTGTCACGTTGCGTTGAGTGTGCGTCGAAGATGTGTACACGATGTGTGACTTAACTAGGCCAAAGACGAAAGCAGAGAGGTATAGAATGAAAGCTTCTAAAGGAAAGATTTGAAAATTGTATACCTATTAGACGTTCATAAACATTTTTCTATTAAGTAAAAATTTTTGTAAAAAATATGTGTCATCCCACATTCAATTCAAAAGTATAATGCTGTGGAAATCTAGAACAGTTAAAATTTCAAATGAAACCAAATTTATTTCTATTGGTATTTTTTTTGTTTCGATAAAATCTGAAATGCATGAAAACATCCATTTCTCGACTGTATTTTGTCATATAATGTTTTATAATATATTTAATGACATTTAAGAAAATTTTCAACAGAATAATAAAATTCATATCAAAATCTGTCTTCAATTATTTATGTTACGATATAAATATAAACAATGGAAATGAAACGGACAGATAAAAACGGATCAAGTTAGAAGTTTAATTAACAAGTCCATATCTTTAAAATCATTTAGGTAATTCACAGACTTGTTGATTTACAAACAACTTTTCTGTTTAGTTTAAAAAAAAAAGAAATCCCAGAAAGATGTTAGGTAATAATTCATAGAAACACGAATTTTCCGTACAAAAAATCATTTTTAATTGAGATGCGTAGGCACATAGCTAACTTTCGGGCTATTCAACTCGGTGCGAAGGAAAATCGGGAGACGAACTAGATTTATACAACACAATGGATTCTTTGATGTTGAACTCCGGCAGATGGGTTTTCTCAAACATGTCTATTACAGTGTTTTATGTTCCAAAGTAAACACAAATAACAGTTTGTACTTTGCAATAAACACTTCGCCTATGGCATGGCTGAAGTGTTTTTTCATTCTAAATTTTCCAATTCCACGTGATGAGCATTCATTTTGGGAAACGCTTAAATGATAACTGACGTATCTGCTTAACTGGCAGTGTCGCTCACCAATTAAAAGGATTCAGCCATAACGTACATTGGCATAATATTTTATAGATCCATCACATCGCGCTTAATTATTATTGAAATAGTTAATAGTCATTGATGTAAAAATGTAACGTAACTGTGTCCAGTACATTAGAAAAATTTTTAGGGACCGATTGGGATTAAATAATTAAAGGATTTTCCTCTGTCTGTTTGTTTGATTGTCATGATATCGTAAAAAAAAAACACCGGATACATTGTGATAGAATTTTCACAATATGATAGCTATTATTAAATTTGATATGAATTTTATAGGAAAATAATAATCATAGGCACGCTAACATATATGGCAATCGTGCAACATGTTCACTCAAAAAAAAAGTGTACGATAGATGTATTTAATAATACAACAAAAGTATTAGTAATATAGAAACATCTTCAACTGGAGTAATAAGAAAAGATATCTCTGTTGTGCTTCATATGTCTTCCGGTTATTTTGTTTTTGGTCCTCGAATAAATATATCTTAAAACCACCATAAATATAAACTCTCGCCACCTTCTTTTGAGCCGATATTTGACAAAAAGTAACTTTTAAAATAAATTTACGTTCCATGAATGGAGTTTAGTTCGAGCACCCTTTAAAAAGACGACATAGAACGCAAATTTTATATTAAAAGTGGTTTTTTTTAAATGTCAGTTTAAGAAGAGATGGTGGATAAAGTTCTTAGTATTACTGATCATTGATTATTTATTAATAAATAGATAATAATTATATTATTGCCCTTAATCGAATATTTTAGATTTAAAAATCCACTTTTGCACCAATTTGTTCGCTATTCGATGAAGTAAAAACTGAAGTACAAAAAGATGACATTTAAATAGAATCGTCGTGTGTTGGAAACTTGTATTAATTTAAGGTGATAAAGTAATCCTTCTATATTTTTTAAGCCCTATGCCACCCTGTCCGACCTTTTCAACGAAGACCGCCGGTTGAGGCGCACAATACGAGCCTATAGATTGATTTTTCGTCAATTAATTTTATAATAATGGCTCGTCAGATTTCATTGTTAGATTATTAATACCCTTTTTTTTAATTCAGTATCGTCAGCATAATTATTATAAGTCGTTCGAACGCCAATAACGATGAAATCAACGTTTCTTATAATAAAATATTAATTTATAATTACACAAAATAAGTTCTGAGCTTTTTCGTTTAAATGTATAAGGTTACATCATGCTACTGTTCGATTTAATAAAGTTTAAACTAAAGCTTTATCGTATCTCAGAGTCACTTTAAGTTTCATGCTTATTTTTTATGTTTATTGCTTATTTTTGAAGTTCGATGTTTGACTTTTCACGATGGACCGCACGATTTGAGGTCTGATAACGGCCGTTATCACCAATCCAGTCACGGTGAAATCGCCCGGTAAGAATCACTAACTTATTCTCAAAGGCACGGCGCGAGTGACTTGTTTTGACGCAAGTTAACGCAAGAACGCGTTACTCAATTTTATGTCTAGGGATCTATTCTATCTCTATAGAATATATCCATCTATCTATTCTCGGGTTACGTAATTTAAAGTCTCACGTGACAGTCTTAACATTGTCAAATTTATTTGATAATTTTTCGACATTTATATCTACCGAAAACACTAATAGTATTTTCAAATATTTCATTATATCGACTGCGTATTGTACGAGATATTTGGAAAATTACCGTTATCGTTAGCTATTTTTCGCCGAATGTCACATGACACATTTAATCATATGACTCGAGAATCAATCACCCCCTGGAATTGAAGCCATAAGCTCGTATTGGACACAACATGTTAATGTTTCTGATACTACCTCTCCATAACTTATATAATATAAATACATACATGTAATATAAAGAAAAGTGTTGATTGACTGACTCACTGACTCATCAACGCCCAGCTCTTGGACCTAAAAGGCTGAATTTTGCGGAGGGGTTTCCTTTGAGATGTAGGCAAGGAATATAAAGGGAAATACGAAATTCAATCTCCTAAAAATTAAAATGGTATTCCAAAGTTTCAACATCAAATATAGTCATTTCAACTCGAAACTTTGTAAAGTACACCTAAAAACATGTAAGCAAATACGTATTAGGAGGTTTTTATTTAAATCTGATTTTCTTTTAATTATTGAGGTTGTTTGGGGCATTGATTGAGAAAATGGCATTTATTTTTGAGAGTGATTAGCTTTTTGCCCACAGCCTCACTTATTAAGTTATTTTTAGTATACAAAGTTCTTGGAAAAACAAGGAAAGAAACCATTCTATATTAAGTTCCCTATTAAAAACATTAGAGGCAAATAATAAGCCTGGCTAAATTGAAAAATAAATAGCAAAATAAATATAGAAAAAGTTTTTATGCATTCTATTTAAGCATTTGTCATTGACTTTGTGCACGTATTTGTACTATTGTATCGAACTTGTGTACACCTATTATCAAAACTTCTTCACAAATAGAAGTAACAAGCAATAGTGACCAAATATAGACTACAGCCCATATTATATTTTGATACTAGCATTCACCCCGGTTTAGTACAAATCGGAACCGTGACCCGTAGCGGTATGGAATCTAAAGCTAGACTTAGAGCAGAATCTAGAGCCGGGACCTCTATTAAAATTGAATGTATGACCGAGATTAGAATCGAGATGTGAGCGGGATCTAAATCGGGAACAATACTAGAACCAGAATCGATTAGTATTGACAGCAACATCGAATGTCCAAACGAAACAAGCCGCGAGCGGAAAGCTAGTCCGATATAAGAGAGTGGTCCCCCGGTTGTGGTGACGAAATGTGACGGCGTGCCGAATTGGCTTATTTTTAAAATTGTCTATGTTTATAAAATGCGATCTCGTTTACCTGAATATTTTTTTTTTATCATGACATAGTGTAAAATGAAAGCTTCTAGAGTATACTTAAAAAACGATTTAAAATAAGTCTCTCGGACTGTATAAAATAAAATTCATGACTGCGAAATAATCTTTATTTTGCTACTCCTAATATTTAACAATATGATTTTTTAAGACATTTTAGATATCGCATATGTTTTTCAAATTCTAATTTATCAATGTTTCAAATCAATAAAGATTTTTTTCGAGTAAAAAGTGCTTATGCCGCTAATCGGCCTGATTTTCTTTATGGCAAATACATTTATCATCCATTTTAATGTATTCATAATAACAAAATTAGTCCATGCACTTCTCGAACCATCTCCTTCTCAGAAGTTCTTTTCATAAACATTTCTCGTAAATCCTTTATAAACGCGGGGAGTAAACGTCTATCCTCCGTAAGATAATATAATCTCTGGAATACACTTAATGTTTGCTGGCGTAATTCACTAATCAATATCGTTGCACAACACCACAGTGGGCGCTCGGGTCTTCGACCGCCTACACATAAAATAAATTCACACATCCATTCCTGACCCCGATCCTGGTTTAGCCCGGCGTAAGTTATGATTTCGCCATCGGTCGCCATCCATGTTTCGATGTTGTTCTCCGTGTTAAATTGAGCTGCTGCCGGTCACAGTGTCGCTATCAATTTCGGTGGGGAATATCGTTGTCCCGACGCTGTTCCCAGTCGTGATTATTATAAGGGCTATAAGATATAGTCATATTTAAGGCCGTGTAACTTCAAGTAACGAAATGCATAGCGCCTTCGATTGGTGCATTCGAAATCATTAAGTGGTTTCGCTATTATCGCTATGTCATAAATAATAGTATTAAAGTCTCTGGACCATGCTCAAAGACCTACTTAAATTTAGGACCTCTTCCTTCACCTCCTTTTAAACTGAAATTTAATAAAAAGTCGCTTATGAAATAAAATTAGCATTTCATGTCTTCCTTTTAACGGATTTTAGTCCGAATACCCGTTAAAAGGAAGACATAGAACGCAAATTTTATTTTAAAAATGTCTTTTTGTCAAGTGTCAGTTTAAAAGGAGATGGTGGAAGAGACACTTAGACAGTAGACAAGACAAACTTTATATTTAATTTCCATATTATATCCACTCCACCAACATCACAAAATTAGAAACAAAATGTGTATTAAGTTACATATAAATAAAATATATACAAAAGACTGTGAATACATCTTCTTATAAATAGCCCTGGTTATTCCACATTCCACCTTTTAATGTAAAGATTGTATTACAAAATATGATCTCAAAGCTTAAAATCTTGTGTATAGTTCAATGTATTCAGTTTCAAATTCAAACGATGTTCTTTAGACATCCTACAATAGTACTTAAGTAGTTAGCGTACATGGAAATGAATGTATTTATAGTTTGTTATGGATAAAATATTTAACTTTTTTCATTAAAAAAAAAAACACACGTTGTGATTAGGACTCGCACCCTAAGGATTCTGTACAAACTCAATTATGTAGATATGTAAATGTTTCATTCATCTAAGAGCATCAAAAATTTTTGATGAATGATGATGGCATTAGATATTAATGCCATCAAGACATCAATTCGACAATTTTTAGACCTTCTTTTTATTTCTAGGGTTCCGTAGTCAACAAGCACTCCTTATAGTTTCGCTACGTCCGTCCGTCCGTCTGTCGGTTTATCTGTCCGTCTGCGGTTTAGCTGAGAGTGTATTAGTCTAGACAGTTATAATTTGTATGAGTACACATATTAATCACGTCGACATAGTGATAAAATAAAATCTTGAAAAAAAATGTATTTAGGGTAATTCCCCTAAACGTAAATTGTGGATGAATTTTCTTGTCTCTTCAATGATCTGGGGTGTAATTAGATAAGCTCATTCAGAAATATTGAGGGTAAGTGAATACATTTTTTCCATTTAGAGATTCGTTTGTGAAATATTAAACTTTAAAGTGCTAATTTTTGAGAATCAAATGTCCCTTCCTTCCTGTCATCCAAACGGTTGTTTTTGGATATGTGAAAAAATTCACAGTAGTACCTATATATAATGAAATTAAAAGGAAAACTTTTACAGCTACGTAGGCTTTGCAAGTTAAAGAGTGATAGTCGACCACCTTATACAATAGATTTGAAGCAGTGAAAAGCAAAATTTCGTTAAAATTTTAATGAAAACTACTTAAGTGAAGTTGTTAGCCGTTAAAATGTCAACTCTATTAATACATAAATAGTATCAAGCAAACAGTCCCTTTCTAAGTCCGTATGTTGTCATGGTCAAGTATGGAACCGCTTGCTGCGCGTAGCGCGACACGCACTTGACCGGTATTTTTTTCGAAACAAATTAAATATCACGATTTTTGAAGTTATAAAATTATGATATTTCAAAGTTATAAAATGTTCTCTCATACATCAAGTATGCTTTACGATTTATACTCCAAATGCTAATATGAAATTGTGGTCGTCAAAAAAGAATAAGTGATAAAACATATAAATTAAAAATTTTCAGATTTTTCACTTCTGCTATGAAATGTATCTCGTTTCTTGTCAAATTTCATAATTCTAAGTCTACAGTAAGTAATCTATAGGTTTTGATTTATTTACAAGTAACAAAATATGCGATGAGACAAATGGCCGTATGTTTTGATTGAGTTGACTTAAAAGCGTGATTCTTTTATAGTTTTAGGGGACCGTAGACTTAAATATTTGGTATTAATTTCAACCGGATACCTCCACAAATTCCTGTAGGAAAAGGGTCTTAACAGACAACGACATGATCCTAAACGGTTCCCTTTGCGGTGTGGAACCCTAAAAACAGAGTTTTAGGCAGAAAACGAATCTGACTTAAGCGCGAGGGTCCGTTTTAAGTCGAAGTAAGATAAAAGACACTTGAATAAATTGAAACACGACTGAACTCTCACAAACTCTGTTTACAATAGAAAGTGTATTTTTATTGACTACCACTAAACGGAAGTTGATAAATCTACCGGCAGCAGCATAATTTATCGTACAAGCGCCTTATAAATACGCGCCCTTTTACGGCCAAGAATTTATTTGTCTTCCTGTTTAGCGTGAAGGGGTACCCAGCCGCAGCCGCGCCGTGACGAGAAGCACCGCATCCAATTTCCCTTAGAGGTCGGATGAGCTAGCGAAGAATTTAAATCAACATTGATACGAGAAATCCACGGATTGCGACTCACGGCACACAAACCCACATCGCGTCCACGCGGACTTTGTGAGGACTTCCGCAACTCTCCCGCGGCTAACTAGTAGGTATTTGAAAGACAATGGTCAAGTGCGAGTCGTACTCGCACACGAAGGGTTTCGTGTCACCGTAAAATATCGAACTGTACGTATTTTTTAAATATTTAATGGAAGACAAGAATAAATAAAATAAGCAAATCGAATAAAATACATAATAAATAAATCGAATAAAATAAAACCTCTTCTAAGTTTCAACTTATTTTTATTATTTGTTTTTATAGCGCCTAGAGTAATAAACATTGTGTAAAAATTTTAAGCTTTTATCTGTTATCAATATAAAAATCAAGCAATAAACGTCAAAAAATACATTATTTTATTAATTTTATTATTTTTTTGTGCGACTATAGTAATACATACCATCTGAACATTTCAAGCGTCTTTATAGTGCCATTATTAAAATCGAACCTAAAATGTCGAAAAAAAAACACATTTTTGTATGGGGTCCTCTTTCATTTTTAAATTAATTTCATTTTTATTATTTATTGTTATAGGAGTAATATAAATACACACTCCATGAAAATTTTAACTATCAACCTATTACGATCCAATACAGTGTGCTGATATACAGATAGACGGAAATATGGACGGACAAACAGACGGCCAGTGAAAGCTTAGTAATAGAATCCCGTTGACACCATTTGGCTACAGATCCCTAAAAGTACTGACTTTATTTTCAACTACGTTGCTGACATATTGCTTGCAAATGTTAATAAATTTCTGACAAAAACGTTATTCTGTATTCTTAGGCATAGAATAGTGAAAGCAAAAATGTTGTCTATGTGTAAATAATTATTATTCGAATGATTTAAAAAAAAAACCGCCAAGTGCTGGTCGGATTCGCGTGTAGAAAGTTCTATACAATAAATAAATCGAAGCATTAATCCTCGATGAAATTTAGCACCGGATTTTACACACATTTTCTCTTCGCGACTATTTTACGTTTCCCATGAGCAATTAAATACTTACGACTTTAATTTAGGCTTTCCTATAAACTACAAGTGAGACCCTGTATTCCATTTATTTTTGAAAATTTTAATTTCAGAAATAAGTAGGGAAACTTAAAATTTTTGGATGTACGGCACCCTAAAATCGACGTTATATATAAGGGATAAAATCCCTTATATATAAATATTATCAGTTAACATTTTGTCATAATATTTTAACCCAATAGTCTGAAACGATGTCAACATTATGCAAAAGATTGGATAAAGAAGAAAAATGAACTAATTACCTCCTCGTCGACCAAAACGAATTAGTTCATTTTGCAGGCCACAATTAGGGCTACAATATTTCTAAGAAACTTTTTCTAGCAATTTAGGGCCATTGTAATTAGTCACAAAAAAGAATGTTCTCACGCTGCTGAATAATTGCGAAAAGGTATTTTCGGAAAGGAATGTAAATTGGTACATTAGAAATGGCTCGCTAATTGCTTTTGTGGTGTCAATCTTTAAAATTCCAATGTTTTCTTAACCAAAATTACGCTAATTAGCAAAAAGTAACAGCCGTGGTATTTTACAGGTTGATTTTCATTTTAGGGCCCACATAATGCAATGCTGCAGGCCACGGATCTCCTCTAGGAACTGTTACAATGCATAATGGGAACTGCATAAGTAGTCTAATATGCACTTTTTCCGATATGCAGATCTTTTCACGATATGTTCCCTTCAACAACTGATATTGCAATACTCACTGAGACAGATAAAAAAATTGTGATGCAAACCCAGGCTTAGTATTCACGTCTGCCGCTTCACAGACGTTAAAAACACTATGCCGTCTCTGGTATCAATCGATACTTACGTTATGTGTTATTTTTTGGGTCATCTAATTAATTCGGATTTTAATTATCCCAAATATTGCAGACTGAGGAGCCTGGATTCCAACCACACCAGGCTTATCGTGATTTCCGAGGCATAGCGTGAACGGTTTGAATGTGTCCAAGTTAGAAACTTGTCGGTCAATTCCCTCGCAGTCGCCGTCGAAATGCTTTTTTGCTTATTACTTTTTGGTAGTTCAATGTGTTTGTTAATTTTGCAAATTCCAAAAAAAATCGAAAACAAGAGTACTTTTCCTTAAGGAAGCTTCTAAAAATTTGTTTAAAATGCTTTTTAATGCTTCTCAATAATGCCTATTTAAAACCGGCACATTTATAGTTTACATGTAACGCCGGTGTGTCTGTGGTGACTTTATTTTTCGGTATCGTCTTGAGTGTTGTTCTTAATCACGCAATTTAGAATCGCACTGAACTGTTTATATAATCGTTAGTTTCGCTGAAAAATGTTTAATAATAAGAAAGATAATGGGAGCGGCATTCAAAAATGTGTATTTACTTGATATAAAAAAAAAAATGACATAGAAGCAACGACGTGGTAGGTATTCGCCCAACAAAAGAAATACACGAAAATATTTGAAAATTTAAATTAACAGTACCTAAGTGTATTTTGAACTTGTCAACGTTACGTCAATAAATACAATATACATTACATATACCAATAAAAACATCGAAGCTTTTTCTATATAGATCATAGGACCAAAATATGTTTTTTAATGAAAATAAACTTTAAATTACGAATGGAAAATATGAGAAATGTATTTTTTAATGTGTTAATTATTTATAGACAACTCTATATACACATATCTACTGCAAATTACGCTGTGCAGAAGATTTACATGTGTGTGTAAATCTTCTGCACAGAATACTTATGCATACAATGTATATCTATATATACGCTTGAGTAACGTTTTTTCGTCATGCTTCGCAATCATCACGCATCGACCACTTCGACTCGCTGCGCTGGCGCATATCTATAGATGTTTCACATCAGAAGTGTCTGCTTAGAACAACCATGCGGAATGTTTCACCACTGCATATTTACATTTTATAGGGACAAAGAAAAGAAGCAATGGAAACCTCGGACGAAAGCCACTCGACAATTCGAGATCTCCATACGATCGTCGGACCACACAGAGAAAGCGGCGGGTCGTGTCGCTAGCGTATAACTTTCTTGACTGCACATTTGTTCCTATAATAAAGTGTCAATGGAGAACAATAAAACGCCTTAACACGATGACCGAATATACTATTCACTATTAACTTTCCTACGGACGGTTTTACGTCCGTCACGATATCGCGTTTCGGGCGTCGGGTATCACAACAAACCGAGATAACTAAATCACGATGATCCCGCTGATCCAGAAATAACAACAATCGAGACAGTACGTTCCGCGTAGGGTCGCCATATTGATTTTAGAGAATGCAGGAAGAGTTAAAACCACAAGTAACTTTTAATAAAAAAAAACTATTGCAAAGTACAGTAAAGCGAAATGCGCAAATATATATAAGCTCTTTGTTACTACAGGTATTGTATATCCATATTGTACATGAATGATATTTAATTGTTGCAAATGTTTTTAAACAATCGGATTATTATAAAGTCCATTGTTTCAACCATAAATATATGATTTCATATTATTGTAGATATTTAGTACACTCAAATTTTATCTTAAACAGTTTGAGTGCACCAAAATACGGTAAATCAATTACAAAATTAATTCATTTGTGTGAGGTGTTAATTCGCGGAAATCCATAATCAGAGGCTTGCCGCGTGTTGACGCATGTTACGGGCAAGCGTCTATAAAATTAATATTAAATTTGAATAAATAGTTCATCTCATATACTTTATATACGAATTTTCATATCCACAATTGGTCTTTACTCTCAAATTTCAACGTTTTTATTCTGTCGACCTCTTTGCTGATTCAGCAACAGTTATTCGAACTTAACGATTTATGACCAAAAAATAATGATATCATCACCTGTGAGAAAAAACTCAAGCTTAGCATCGCCCATCAAACTGATATCAATATTTAGTGAAATCGATACCCAAACGGAATGAAACACAGCAAAGGATTCGTCTACGGAGTACCATATGAAAAATGTCCATACAAATGCAAAGCAAACGGTCACCCTATCCCGCCGCTTCCTTCAGAAATAGACCGACTGAACCCTAATGACACACTTCAGTCGCGACGGCTCACTCCACTTGTTGTTCTTGTTATTCCACGAGAAGAACGCCTCCCTTTTCAAAGAATCCCCGTATCGGGTGGTCTTTTCTGAACAATTTCACGTTACGCGCCACGGAAATAATAGGACGGCGGGCGTGCGTCTGTTGCACAACATAAAACGTAGCTCATTACACGATGCACTTGAATTATTCATACCTCATACTCGGCATTGGGCCCTTTTGAATTTTTATGGCCTCTGATACTAATTGTTGGCGTCGGTATTTTATGGTATTACAGTATTATTATTTTTTTTTTTTGGAATTTATGATTCTCGCTTGCAGCCTTTTACGATTTTTTTTACGGTTTTTTAAGTGACATCATTTTCAACAGCTTGATCTATACTATAATGTGCTTTTTCAAAAAACACTGTTTACCGAATGATGATTTAAAAACTGAATTAAGTTGCTTTGAAGAGAGAACTTTACTCTAGTATGATTATTTTAACATACCACATCACATCTCTAAGACCGTACCTACACGTGTTACTTGAGAGGAGAAAAACTTTTAAAGCTGCCTTTTCACATATACGCTCACTTGTTATACTAAACGTTTCGGTTTGATTTCACTGCTCCGTGTTTACTACACAACCTCTCCGTTTTTTTTTTTTTCATTGTGCGTATTGCACCATAAATGATATACGGCGCGCGTCATAGTTAATGTGCGGCAAATTCAAATTTAACGAAGGGCGATGAACCTCATTTACATCGATGTAAGTAGTCACGGCGGCACACTTTAACAACATTTAAGGTTGTGATTATGCAAGAAATATAAATAACGAAAACCATACTTTATTTGCGTAGAAACTGGAAGAGAAAAAAAAACGTTTTTATTCAAAATAAAGCGTTTTACACATTCATTGATAGTCAAAGAAACTTTTTTATTTATAATTACGGCGAAGAACCGGAAAGACACTTCTTCAGGGCTATTTTTTTCCGAATATGATAATTAAATATATTAAAGTCGCAAGACCCAAGACCCAAGCATGAATATCCCTTAGGTACTGGTTCACGTAATAAAGGTGTTTTTGTATGAATTGGGTATTAATACATTTTTAAATTGGACATTACTCAATTCTTATATTCCCTTGGAAATTTTATTAAATGAAATGGAACGAATGCAGTCGCCTACAAAGGAATTATTAACTTTTGGCAGGTTGATTAAATAATTATGATCATGGATATTTTCGTGACAATGACGATATCAAATATTCCAATAAAAATGATATGAAAATTAAAAAAAAAATTTGGTTTAAATTCAATTATATTTCCGTAAGTTTCACAATAATTAGAGGCTGATATTGCGTAAGAGCCGAGTCGTTGACTACATCCGTTATCTTATCGCAGCATCTGGGAATTTGAGAGTCATGGATTACATAACGTCTAAGGTACTCGTCTATTTGGAGTAAAAAAGAGCTTTTGAACATGCCACATGCAAATGTGTGTAATAGTAGAGGTACTGTCGAGTCCAATTCCTTTAAAGGTGAATTATACTCTATTTTAACCAAAAGAAGAGGAGTTCGTATTTTTTATTCGCTTTCTCCATTCCACTTTTTTGTGAATATTATAAGAGCTAAGTTTTGTGAGCCTAGATGGATGTTTGTTGTTCTTTCATACAAAAGGAGGACAATTTGTAGGTTATAATTTATAACAATATTAGAGGTTTATCGCGACTTAGCTTGGGTAAACGGTAAACAAATTTCATTTAGGCTGATTGATTATATTGGTAAAAGTAATATTCAAGGCAGGGAGGGAGTGAAGGATCTAACTTCAATATCTGTCTGAAATTGGAAGTGCGAGCAGAACCGGGAACAATATCGAGAGTGCGAATATACCTATTGTTTCATAATAAAAAAAATAGTAACTGTGTTTTCGTTGTAAATATGTAGGTATTTTTGGGATAATTTCTGTGGAATTGAATCGAAGGCAAAGTCGGGACCTAGGTCAAGTCTGGTACCGGAATATAGACCGGGTTTATGGTCGATGACGAGATCGGGATCGCGGCCGACGGCGCGATCGGTCGATGCAAAAGGTGACGGAATTCGTTCTAGTTAGCGCTAGAGAAAGCTGGAGTTAATGGTCGATATATAGATATTGTCGACATCAAATTCAGAATACTCCATCTCTTCCGACGGGCCTTGGGCGCCGCGGGCGCGCGTCCCGCATCGTGTCAATTAGCCGGCGCGGGCGGCGGCTATCGCGCTGCGTAGCCCCCATTTCCTGTGATCAGCGTTCGGCCGTTATCTTCGGGTAAACAATTAGCTGCAATCGTAAAGTTGGCGCGATTGTTCCAGTATCTGACCGGTTTATCGGCCGGCAGTCACCGACCTTCGCGTCGCGTCACCGCCGCGCGCACGCCGATCGGAGGCGATCTTTTGATATCGGCTCCTGGAAATTCGTTGTTTGCTTCTTCTCGCCGGTGAGAGTTATGGGGCCGAGTTCCTCGGTGTTATAGACAGAGGGTGATGGGTTGCAGACGTAGTTAAAAAGTTATATAGATCTTGAAAATTCTGTGACAAAATTGTTAACAAATCGATAATAGACATAGATTTTTTGTTAGGATGATATTGTGAGAAGGTAAAGTTGTTTTTATGATTATAGGAAGTAATTGTTGGGACTACTCATTCTATTGTGAAAATGCTTTGGGAGCTAAACTTAAAATTGGATTCTATAAAGAAGTTGGACAAATTGAATCTGCATCCACGTGAAAGAATCGTGGGAGAAAGCTATGCATTCTAAAGAAACTAAATTTTAAACGAGAATAGGCATGGTTCTCACATTAACGCGGGCGAAGCCATACGCGGCAGCTTGTTCAACTATAAAATTATTGTGCATTGGAAGTGCAACAAAGAAACGATATAATACCAAGAAACAGAATCGGGAACAATGTCTATCAGATAATGGCTGCATGACATACTTAATTAGTCAATCTACAATCAATTAACAGGCTGATTTTAAACTAGGTATAATATAGCTGGCCCAGAACTGTCATCATATCGTAGACTCATTATTTGACATTTATCGCAATTCGCGTATGAAATTGTTACTTTATTGTGACATGTGTTTTATATTCAAACATATCTGTTTGTTAGTTCATAATACTCTTATTCATTCGCTACTAACAAAAGATAAGTTATGTATGACAAGAATCGTCTTACATGATAATTAGATTTGTAATTATTTATGTTCTTTGTTTTTTTATACAGGTCACTGGTAGATTTTTGCTGGTGATGTGTCACGAGATTTTTCTTCCTTTTTATAGACAACAATATAAACCAAAAAACACGTCATTTTCTGTTAAAAATTATGATATATTATAACATTTTATCATTAATGCAAACGTCTGATCATCGTTTGTGTGTACTAAAGTAGAGCTACTTTGAAAATGTCGAACATCATAAAAAATAATATTTTTCGATAAATAACTTTAGCTTCAACTTTAATATTTTATAGTTATTTCATTTAAAAGTACTCAATGTTCCAAAATAGAAACACGTAGTCTTTTGTAACAAAGACAATTAACCACAAAACTTTTTTTTAACTTCGAGCTATTTTTTAAATTTTACTAAATTTAATACTCATTATTAAATAAGTGGATAGTTTAGTTCTGCCAATTTTTGTAGAGAATATTTTCATTGATATTTGATTACACGATTGAGGATTTTTTCTAATTACGATTCTTTATATATATTACATATCGCTCGGGGAACATTACCTCTGTCTCGTTACATGACACGCGAAAATTATATTCCTTTCTGAATCATCGAACACACTATTTATCTGGATGTTTTAACATAATTTCAAGACTCAAGGCGTTCTTATACCCTCAAAATATTTAAACGAGATCAGATAAGATTGTCCAGAATTCAAAGCCGATCAGTCGCGTGCGCAATACAACAAATTCCCATGGGATTGATGGCCCTCGACGGCGCTTTACGCTCAAAAGGATCTAGGAACCATCGCGCGATCCATTATCAGGATCGCTGACCGCTAATTGGTGACACATTAGAACGGATATCGCAACATATGGGCAGTTATTAGTTTCTAACGAAATTTCACGAGGCGTTATCTCGCGCGCCGGCGTACGCGCGCCGGAAAATTAGATTTTATATCGGGGCCGGGGGTCGATGACCTTTCGGATTCGCGGCTAATTGCCGTGTTAATTAAATTGTATGTCTATTTGTAGAGCGAGTTTATTCTGCGGCTCGACCTTGGCGCCGATAATGGAATGTTCTAAAATAAAACGTATAAGGTTAAATCCGTGGGTCTAACAGACGCATCGATTCGAGGAAATAACGTATTCGGAGATGATCTTAGTAACAGAATTGACAAGTTTATCATTAATTGTGATGTGACTGTTCTAAACGAATCATTGTTACTTCGTCACATATGCTGTTGCGTACGGTATTGGAAGCAAAATCGATATGCGAATCGTCATAGAGTTGTGGAATTCCACAGTCATGGCATTTCTAAATACTGTATATATTATGCATGGGTAATATATGACAACATTCATCGTGAATACAAAAAAATAATAACCCTTATGTTTAGGATTCCGCAAACATTTTCCGGAAACGAGACTATATACACACATGTTTGTTTTGGCACTCGTTTTACTCGCGGGACCACAGACACAATATCTATTAAATCACGGACGAATCACTTTCACATGTGAACTTTTCATTTTTCAAAGCGTCAGTTCCTTCAACGGGCCGTCAAAGTTTTTGTTCTCACCTCGTTATTAACTGTACGAGATGAGTGTAAATATATAATGCAAGTTCAAAGCTGTGTAGACAAACAAATCGAGCTTTCACACGCAGATAGCGGGTTATAGTGTTTTTAGGGTCCAGCGCACGACGGAACCGGGGCTTTTCACTCGTTCACGCCTCGAACACAGTTCGTCGGGCCGTTGTTCTGCGATATTGATAGAAAATTAAGAACTAGATATTTTCGAAAATTCAACGGAATATTCGATTTTTGTCACACTTAATTCCTTTCTTGTGAGCAGCCGATGTAAAGAATTTGACACAATTATAGTAATTATGCAGTTATATTTATATGCTATCTATGCCAAAAATTTGTAACATTTACATCTACCACTCACCGACATCAAAAAATTACCCTACTGTTTTCGGCCGTATGTATTATGTATGTAGATTTGTCTGCACAATTTTCTCAGAAAAAATTACGGTCAATTACGTAATCATCATAATTGGTCATCATTTTTCATTTGATCGATTATGTATATTATGCCTTATATCACATGTAACCTAAATGCTTTTAAGAATGTTGTAAATTATAAATATGATGTATACAAAATAAAAAAAATTAAGATGAATTCTAATTAAGTGCAAGCTTGAAGCTGGTTTCGTTTAAATTGTATGAAAGTACGATGTAGATCTTCAAAGGTAAAATAGAAAAACCTAAACAGATTATGAAGATCACACGCACTCAGAAGACTAACGGCGCTCCACGGCGTTGCCCGCGCAGGATCGACGAAATGCGTCGATCCGATTTCGTCTCTTGAAAGTTCGCGAACCAAACCTAGTCAATGAACTATTACTATTATAATTAAAAGCGTGTCACGCATACAAGATAATTTTGCTGAGTGCCCTCGTTTAAAAACTGAATATCTCATTACTTTTTTCTCTAACCATTGTTCATTTATCGACACCGATTGCGAAAACAAGTAATTATTACAAATATTCTAATAAATGTAACTAGGTAATTAAAAATACTAATTTACTGATCTAAAAATTGTTTAGTTTAGTCCAAAGTTTTTTTAGGGCGGATTTGTATTCATTTGTGAAAATTATTGTGATTTCATTAGCAATTTTTAGATTGCATACCAAATCAGCCTTACATACATTCAACCACAGCATAATTAATCATTTAACAGCTTTTGCTGTATAACGTAATTTTATACGAGTAAAAGATAATTTGAATACAGTCAATATTGCTATTAATATTTCAAACTCCTTTACATATTATTAATAAAATAATCACGATTAAAATAACGATGCATTCTTATTTTTTCTGTATGCAATGCAGTCATATAATAATATAATACTTTCCGACCTATACAGAACCTTTGCTGCGTTAACGCGAATCGTTTTCTAACGATCAAAGTGCATGGGGTCACGGCTCGTTTGTTAGGCTGTACAAATGTGTTTAGGACTGCATAAGCCCTTGGTAACTATTTAAGCAAATATCCGCGAGATGGACAAATATTACATTTAGCGATGAAAATAGTTATGTTAGACATTTGTTTACTATTATTTGTTTTTACATCTATATTGTAATACTATATAAGTATATATTTCATAATAATTAATATTTGACTCTCTGACTGACGCTGTTGGTAGTGATCCTACATACTACGCTGGGGGCGTGGGTTTCATTCCTGCACAAAACACATATTTAATATTTACATGGATTAATGTAGATATATTTACAACAAAAAGTATACATATATGTATTACATCAATTATCTGGTACCCATAGTATAAGCCTCGTTGCTTGGTTTGGGACCAGATGGTGCTGTGTATATGTCTAGATATTATATTATTATTATTAACGCCATTTTTTATATTGGAAAAGGTTATTACAATACTAATCAATAAAATCTCCCCAAAAAATCAGTTTTAAGAAAAATATTATGTTTGTTCAAACTGACTCAAATTATAACACTTTAACGTTTTTTTTTCAAAATACAGCGACAGCTACAATACTCAAAAACTTATCAAGATCATATCAGACCATGCTCATTATATGGTTCCGAAGCCATTATTACGAAAGAAATATACTACAGATGAAAAATTACGTTGTTACATTTTTTCCATGTTTCTCGCACAGAATAAGCACTTTAGTTCTCTATAACTAGAAAAACAAGTAAGTATATCCACTATTACTTTTAAACCAATTTAAACTAAAGTTTCTCTTTTATGTCACTTACGCCCTTTTTTTGAGAAACGCAGTTTTTCGGTAATAACTCAAAAACGGTATAACAGATCATATTCGAAATAATTTATGCTAAAAGTATTTATCAAGCGTTACCTCCGTTGTTTTTTATATATTTTTGGACATACAATTTAGAAAATAAAGGAGGGGGTGCATAATTTCTGTTACTTTCAGATAGATTATTTCCGAAATTATTCATGTAGGTAATCATAAAATTTGAGTAGAAACCTTAGTGTTTCTAAAAAAAATTGTCGAAATATGTGCCCGACGTTGATGTTTGCTAAAAAACATTTATTTCAACATCTGTTACATGCATCGAGTGTCCCTCCCCTCCTAGAAATATTTATTTTTGTTTATTTAATTACGAGACTAAATAGCGACATATACTAGACATAAATTTCATCAATATACGTCTTGAAGTTTTTGAATAAAATGCCTATGACACACGGACGCACATAGTGAAGCTACAAAGGTTCCGTTTTTGCCATTTCGTCTCGGAACCCTACAAAGCGTGTTTATGCCGATGTGCCCGAACAAAAAAAGGCTTTAATTAAGAATAGATTGTATTAAAAACAACATTAGTGAGAAATTTGAAAATCCACTGATGTAATATAAAATTTTCCTATATTTTTGACCCCTTTGACTTTTTTTAGACACAACTGCTCCCAAATATTATTTGCTATAATTTTCAGCGGAGAAGTAATTTTCTTATTCCTGCTATCTTGCGGACCAGCAGTGAGCAGACTCACGGATGCAGTTAAAACTTTAACAATGGAGCCTGAATCTTTTTTTGTGTGCTCACTCTTTATCTTCTTTTTAATCTACCTTTGCTTATAATTCCCATGAAGGTTTCTTTTTATGAACACAATGCGCCTTTCACAAGCCGCAAAAACAGGATAAACCGGTAAGTGGACGACCCCAAAGTACAGAGAGAGATAAAAAACGGTAAAGCGCGAGCCAGAATCGTGTTTGAAGTATTCCGTACGATAATTAAAAACAGATTAGACTGGATCGTTAACTTTTTTGAATGTGTTATTGAAAATTTATAATATATTATTTTCTGTAGCTGTAGATATTTGAAATCGCATTTAAGGTATTTAATGAATTCTTATTTTATTTCACAACAAGTCATCAAATATTAAAATTATATTTTTTAAAGACAAATTTGTTTATTAATCACAATGTTCGTTGCGTCTATAAGTTAGTCATTAATATATTGGCATATCTTCTTGTTGACAAATTAAGACAATGTGCCAATTGTATTTATTATGACACGATAAAAAGTTTTTATTATAATAAATGTGTGTGGTGTGTGATCAACCACATATAAACACAAATATCAATGGACAAATGTTACACGATTAATTTATGGATGCCTTTTTTACAAGATAAAACAACACTTTAAAGTTGTTTAAATACGAGTACAGCGAATTTGACACGAACCCGTCAAAGCTGGATCGACAAAAAAGTGACTCCGTTGTTCCGACGATTTCATTCGGTCAAATAAACTATTTTCTTGCCTTTAATTACCGGCCATGCGGTACTTTCTACAGTTCTTCTCCAACTCTACGCTATTCGCACGGCGCCGCCGTAAAGGGCCATTCAATAATCTTGCATTAGCATATATGCTAAGTCGCCGGCGGCGTGTGTCGCGGCGCAAAAACTGAAAGCGCGCACGCGCGGAGCGTTCGTTATTTACATAAAACTGGCATAATTAATTGCAAATTAAGAGACAACGCCAACTTAATACGGCGGCTGCGGCCATGCAAATCGAGTTCTGTGAGCGACCGCCGAGTTTTGTGAAGGCATTAGTTGCGCGTCGAAAAAGACGTCGGGCCTTCGAGACGTTCCTTTTGTCGGGCTCTATGAAACGGCGGCGATGATATTGTTTTAGGCGAGACATCGTTGAGAGTATACCGATGCAGTGTTTTTCGAAGCTCTTTCGGCTTGAATAGCGAAACGTCGCTAGGCGTCGGGACAGATTCAATTCGTATTTGTTATGATTGAATTAGCACTCGAAACGTACGTCATTGCAGAGGAAGTGGTGAGCCGTGACCTGTAATGCGATAGGGACACGATTGACGACACACAACGAGCACAGGATCGACTAGCGCGGTAGTGGCCGGTCAAGTTGTTCGCACCCTGCAAGCGATATATATATATATATATATATATATATATATATATATAAGCAGCCGTCTAATTGCTCTTTAATCTGTCTCGAAGCGTTTATTTATATGGAATTTAGTAAGTTAAAATCATCGTGAAAGTTTCGTTCGAATCATCGGCTCTGAATAAAGAGTCCGAACAAGGAGTCCATGATAACATGAGGTCGCGACAGAGCAGAATCGTCGCTCCATCGCCGACATGCTTCTGTCGAGATCTATCGAGATGAGAATAATGCACCTCTGCAAAATGTTATAAACAGAGATTTTCGAAAAACGGATAGTGGTGTTGATAATGATGTTGATGTAAATGAATCTATTTAAATTTTATTCCATACATCAAGTTTCAATGTTACCATTATATATTATTTAACACGAATAGATTCGAAGTTCGTGTCGTCCACTTAATTTCAATTTTTGTTTTACGTATTATCGCTTCGATAGAAAATAAATGAATTAAATATTAACACCTCACCGACAACACCATATTAAATTGTAAGCATTTATTTGTTTATTTTCCATTAGTTTTTCGCCGGGGCGACACGACGACGACAGAGCATTCATTGATCGAATCAAAATATTCCCGTTTCGGCGGGTATTTAGTGCGGTATTAAATTCTGAGCAAGCGAATTCCGTTATTGTTGCAGAGCTGGAATCGTAGAATTTCATTAGCGGATAGTTTGTTGACAGACAATTTATTGTTCTGTCGCCGCGCCGTCAGCTCGCGGAGTCTAATTTCCAATCGCAATCCGAAACCGGCACTCGGGACGTAGTAGAGTTAATTTACTAAGTCTGCCTCCTCTGAAAATATTTGTCTTTCCAACATCGGTGAGAAATTAAATTAGGTTTAGAATGTATATTGTTTTCTAGAACGCTCACATAAAATAAAACGCCTATTCCTTTAAAATTACTGCTGTGCGTAGACACACCAGATAAGGGTATTTAAGACGTATTTCTGAGTATTGTAATAAAGTTTAAACTAAATTATGAAATAAATTATGAAAGGGGATGTTGTGATTTTTTTTTAAACAAGTGCTATTGATATTATTTGTAGATATTTTGAAAATAAATAAATTCACTATCTACACGATGAAACACTTTTATTATTAAAATTTTCTTTTTTATGTATCCATTTGATCACATTTTTTTTGCATGAATCGAAATTTAATAATCTTTTTTATTAATAAGTAGATTGTTTTCGAAGCCACAGGATAATAAACGATATCAGATAGTCCTGTACACGATATTAGAACGTTGAAAAAACTGAAAAACCTTTTTAAGAAATTTAGTATATTTAGAAATGTATTCAGTATTTTCAAAGTTTCGTCAAGCTTACCGTGTAATAAGTTAAAAATTGTAAATATTTTTTTTGGCTATATTTCGTATGACCAGAAATTCTTATGTTGTAGTTTATATGTGACGGTCGGTTCTCTAAGTTTTATTTCAAGATTCATTATATCTCGTTGACTTGAGATTCATTAATCAATTCATGAAGTTCCCGTATAGAATAAGAATAAAACAATATTTTATAAATTGCAACAAAATACACTTTTAAATTTTAATTGGTACAATAATTGATAAGAGGCGATCACGTTACAAGGAAATGTTTTCCTGTTTGTTGCAATCGAGCCCGTATGTTTATAATTTTTGCAACAACTTATCTCGCTTGCGTTAATAAAGAAAAACAAAAAAGGAATATATCATATCTATATTGCTTATTTCGACCTGCGTGAGTTATCGATGAAAATAATTAGAAAGGCAAAACCATTAACTTCTTATCTTTCTAACATAAATAAATAAGCCACGATGGAGCATATTGTAGGAAAATAATGCCGCGTATATGATATTGGACCTTCGTCAAAGTAGACAGAATAATAAACAATAAAAGGTTGAACGCATTACGAATATCATCTTTCCCGCATCTGGTATGGATTAGGGCGAGAAAAAAAAAATAGACCAAGTGAGACCAATAATTACTTGATAATCGATCCTCTCTGTACTTTTTAGTTTCGAAATGGATTCGCTTATTGGCAATAGTGAATACTGAAGGTACGTAGTTGTACAAATAAGTTATGTCACACGTAGGGGGTCAACGAAGTGTGACATCGTGTCACAGGGGTGACGACGAGCCCTAAGCTTAGCGATGTGTTATGGATAAAAATAATATATTAATACAATAAAAATTAACTTTGAAAATATAATTTTGGTAAGATTGTTTTAATTTAATAATTTCTATATTTAAAATTGCTAAATATGTAACGTCGCACCAGAGGATGAAGAGTCAAATGCGACCATTTGTGACAAGGACCAACTTATGAAATTCATGTGACATAATTTATGGATGGTTCTAATTTCAATACTGAATTTAATTTCTGCGTTTCCGATACATCTATATATTTGTACTAGGGGCAGAGAACTCAGCGCATTCTTTCGAAATAGAAGATAAAATATTTGCGTGTATGACTACGGCGAATATAGTCGTCAATCAGAAGTCACGTTAAATTGTTGGTTCAGTTGGTTGGTCGTCTTCAAATCGATGATAATAGTTACTAACAGTCCTGGATTTATGTTAGTTTATTAAAGTCTACACCCCTTAATTTCAAAAAGATAAGAGTGGAGTGCAGCGGCACTGCGGTTAGGAAATCGAATCTGAAACGCTGTTGGACCTACAATTTTAATGAAACGACCTCGTTTTAAATAAATAAATCCTCTAGTCTTTTTCTGCACACCATGTATAAATAGGAAATTGAGTTTGTTAGTTTGTTGAATTATCAAGACTATTTATATAAATGAATAAATTTTCATGAAATTGAACAGTAATATTGATATACTATAAAATAGTTTTTTTAGAGGAGGTATTTAAACTTGTTTACCCATTGCAATTCAACGTGTGCTGAACTATTTATTGATGAGTAAGTAAACGAAAAAAAAAATAATATAACACAATACACACCAATTGAAATTTTCACAGCATACGAACAGAGTCAATAATCGCTTACCCAGAACTTATTTTTTTTGTAAACCGTACACTGAAGGTTCGCTCTTGGAACAGTGAAACCCTTTTTGATCCTTTAAATTGCAATTAAAAACGCTGCGAAGCAAACGTTCGTACCCGCCCCGCGCGTGTTGCCCGGGTACGGCCGGCTAAACTTTTGCTTTATTTGCCAGGTGGGGTCTTCTTTGATGCGGTCCTGCGCTCTAATTAGAGTCCGACGAGCTGCCCCCGGCACCCGCTCCCCCCTTCCCCCGCAGTGGTCGACTGTAGATCTCTAGTCGTGTGCACCGGCACGTTCGACACGCGACAAAATTGCATAACGTGGAAGTGCTTACAAAAAAAAATATGGATTTTCATATGTGAGATTTGAAATATTGGTGTCTACGGGCAACCGCCGTTCAAAGCGCGCACGGCGTCTTCGAGGTTGCCGTGCGGGAGTATGATAACTTCCCACCGTAAAAATTGCTTATTTTTCATTTCGATCGATATTAAACGCATTTTATAAGTGTTACTATCTGTACTTCATTTCATGTAGGGCCGTTTGAGAAACAACGGCATAGCAACGATAGAATCGTCTCAAAACTCTACATTGAAAATTATAATATTTTATAAGTAATTTACAGGGAAGACCCCTATATGGATAATCTTGAAAAACAATACTTTATCAAAATAAAATTTACGTCGAAATAGTTACCGTCATTTTTAAAATAGCTATGAATAAATTTATATACAATGCATGGTTTTTATGCAATTTTTCATACCCTTGTCATTATCAGCTCTTGCGTAAACTTTTCGCTTCTGGGGTTTGCATTTTTAGACATATCAGATGTTAGGTGGGAACCGAGTAACTGTAAAAACAAAGTTAACTGTAAAATATTTAAATTAACAAAGTTAAATGTAAAAAATTTGAAAAAAAAAAATTTTTTTTTTTCAAATTTTTCTCATGTATCAAATTTACTAATGCTCCTTTTAGGCAGAAAGTCGAATCACCTACGGGTTAAATACCTTTTATTACATTTCTAAAGTCCAAAAACTATTTAAAAACCTAAAACAAACGCTTCGTCTAATTTTTGTATGTTTACGATATTGCTTGTGTAATAAGCACAATCCTGTATTAGTAACTAGTACAACGATCTCTCTTCATTAAATTGTATTCCTACGGAGTCGTCATCAATCATTTTAAGCTTGAAACTAACGAGATTATGTAAACAGAAGTAAGTTCGTGCTTCTAATGAAATGGATGTTCTCTTTGTGCTTCACTCGAGTAAATATCTTATAATACTGATCCCTGTGTTAATTAAAATTAAGAAGCACTTAATTACTTATTTCTCGTTAATTATATTTAAAATCAAACGACAATGATGGGGAAGACGAGAATTAGAAAAGTTTTGTATTAAATGTCCCCTAGAACTATGTAAATATTGAAATATAAAGGTCATGAGTTATCCAATTCGGAGATTATTTTATTATAGTCAGACAGATTTTTTTTTTCATAGGGGCAAAGAGATGTCTAAATCGAATCCCAAATATAGATGTCGCTCTCTCGCATTTTATTATTCATATAGGATGCCATAATGAGTAAAGTACCTACACAAGAGATAAACACGCCGTGGGAACGAGACCGCGAGCTGCGACTAAATCACACTTTGTCACTTTTGTTAACTCGCCTTAAATATATTCACAATATATGGCCCGGCTATAATTCATAAAGTTAATATTTGCTCTCGGCGAGAAATCTTTAAACGAGCTCGCCCAACCGACGGCTGCCGAACGCCGTCGCCGCTGTCATTGACGGATAGCGCCTTATAATCGTGTTTGAACAGATAAGCCCGCGCCAGTTTCGTTTCTTTATTTGATATTGCGAACGCTGTTGCGTTATGTTAGTTTGTCGGGCTCCGCTCGAAGGTCACGAGGTCCGCATGCGCTGTGATTTATTAATAATAACAACTGCGATAAATATTCTGTTTACACAATTTACTGAATACTAGCTATGGTCCGTGACCTCGCCTGTAAATTCTGATTTTTTTTTCCTTTATGTCGATCTCATTACGAACGCGAACCAGAACCAATTTCCACTCCTAAGCCTGACCTCTAACTTATCGTCGATCTAAGTTGGGGTATCGATCCTGATAGAAGTGAGAGTAGAACAGCGTAAATATCTCTCAGTAAAAATCTCTCACTGTGAGATTATTAGTCAAGACACGCGAAATTTCTTCTAGAACTAATTTCTAATGGTACAATGAATGAATTAATAGTTTACTTTACGTTCATAAAATATGTCGTAGGTGTGAAAACTTTCGTGAAAATCGGTTTAACAGTTATGTCATAAATGCCTGGCTAATATACAACAAAACACTACATGATTAACTTCGTTATATATGTTACAAGTAGTAACTTTATAGAAATTTGTGGAAACGGTCAAATAGACAAAATATATTAGCGGGTGTGTCTACTGTTATTATTTTTATAAAACTATTCTAACAGAAAGAGATTTTATCAGATAACAGAGAGAGTGAACACTTTGAAAAGTTCTTTAAATCCCTTGTGAGATTATAAAGAATACTTTACCACGAATATTATACTATAATAAGACATTCTATAAATAAAAAAGGCCAGTGTTATCATAGGGTTCCAAAGGAACAGCGCCCTTGTCTGTATTTATGGAGCATCGGGCCATCTTATAAGTCTAAAATATAAAATAGGCCAACGTAAAAAAACGCGCAGTACAGTAGTATCGTGGTCTGGTTTTGCAAAATAAAAAAAACAGAAATAGTACTACTCGAGAGCTTTGTAGCAAATAATTACAGAGAATCAAAAATAAATATAAATTATTTCTTGTATTTACTTAACAAGTTTGCCTTCAAGGCAAGTTTTGTTGTTGGGGAGATGATTATATCCATTTATTACACCCTAACCCGCATTAACTCATTGTGGAAAGTTTAATGTCCAAGCCTTACGATACGTAGTGATAAATATGAAATATAGAACGTCAGTGGGAGTATACACCTCAGCAATGGGATTAAAATAATTACTAGATTTTAACTTTTAACCCTCTTGCTAGCCTCTGCCTATAGTGCCAATGTCGTCTATGGTATAGACAATATCGTCACTATAGGTAGATAGCACAAAAAATTGTAGTACCTATATTAGCACACTTTGTATTTTCTTAAAGTACATCATAATCTACTTATTCAAATATATTCATAATCATGAGTATTTTTGAGTCGGTATATTCCTACTCCCATATGACAACATCACGGCGACTCTCCTATCGCTTAATAAAGTTAGACTAACGACAGAATATAGCGATAAACCATCTCCTACGTCATCATCATTATCAATAGTCTGTAACTATTCCCTTTTGGACAAAGGTGTTTTATAAAAAGGTGTGTTCTAGACGACATGCTTAGTCAGCAATTTATCGAACGTAGTACCATAACTTTTGCACCTGCGACGCTAATATCCGTCAACTACTAGTAATACTTTTGCCTACTTAATTAAAAGTAATAGTTTTTTTTTCACTTGCGCTATAAATCCTGAAGACAAAACAGTTCAATCGGTACGTTCTACTCGTAATAGTACTTAAACAGTGGTCACCATCACGTTGTCATATTGAAGTAGACCCGTCAAAATGGAAAAGGGTGTTCTCAAAAATTCTCCAGTGGAAAAGATCCGTAATGAATCAGTTTGTCAGAATTATTCATAGTATTAAAATCCAGCAAGCTGGATGCACCGGACTAGTCGCGGTAAAGTTTCATTGAAATTTAAGAACCACAATAATGTCACCTCTGCAAACTCCCCAACAATAAATCATGAATAGAAATATTTCAAGAACTACTACTTTGAATATAGTTATCAGTTCCCACGCGTATTTAAATGATAAATATCCTTAATTTTACTTTTTTTGCAAACTTAAGAAACATTTACAAACCAACCTCGTAATGTCGGTTTAGATGTCGATATGCGCGCGAACTTCGTGGCATCGATTAAAATGTCGGTGTGCGCACACATCGTAAAAATATTTTGTTATCATTTTTCCCTAACACGCCGAAAGAAGGATAACTTCAAAATTTTTTTTCAAAGTGATACCCCCTTTGTGGGTACTTATACAAAGATACTTATACAAAGTGATACTTTGCCCTTTTAGAGATTGGATTTCTAAAAACACTGAAATACGTATTTCTTCATTTGTAACAAAGACATTAAAATAAAGATTTTTCTTTTTAAGTTAAAAACTAACAGTAATCTTGTATAAACTTTCATTCCCCATTAACCATCATAGAACAGAATTTTTAAATTTTGAACAGAAGAGTTTGTATACCTATTCCGATAACTAACTTCAAAGTAACTGTATAGTGAATATATTTCATTGTGCTAATATATTTCATGGATGATCCCTTTTTTAATACACGCCAGTGTGGTAATGTTTGTAAATAAATGTATATATGTCGATATTTAAATAAATCTCTTTTGCGTTTCGCATACAGATACTTTATTCGTTTGAATATTTGTGTTATAATATCGAATCATGAATAGTATCATTATTGCAAGCCTCTAAAAGTTGATTAATCGTTTTAAATAGTGCAGAATGTGTCTCGGAAGAAATGATGATCTGCGAGATTTCTCTCATTCGGTATCATCGCTCAAAGTACAAAACTTCCGTTTCGAAAACCTCCAAAATTTTGCTACAGCAGTAGGGAGCGCTTCATTACGACACACAAACGCGCAAAGTAAACAATCAACCCGGAATTGAACACGCCTTTGTGGGGCTCCCCTTTATAATTTGTCGCGAGAGTTTCGTTTGCTTGTAGCTTTGATGCGGTCGAATGTTCCGCGATTGCGCTAATTAGGTGTTGGGTGTTCCTCAAGAAGTACATTCGTTTGTTAGATCACCTTTGATTGTGCACGTTTCAAATTATGGGCAAGCGAATGCCAGTCAAGCGCCAGCCTTGATAGCTCACCGAGGGTTTAATGCTGGTACAAATTTATACCTTCAGAAGGAATGAAAAAGACGATTTTTATGATAGGAATTTCGGTGTACATAAGCTAATTATTGTAAGTAGATAGGCATATTACATTAATACGTTCGCTCTATAAAGTGATTGTCTGAACCTTGTAATTTGTAATTCGTAAAATAATTTACCATTGTAAGGGTAAAACATATTGGTTGAAGTAAACTTGTATTCCTAATCAAGAATAATCAGCGCCTAGGAAGGGACTTGTCCTGATTATTACCTATTATAATATGCGCTACAACCGCCATGTTAGGCAAACTATTTAGCAATCATCTCCGTGGGTTGTCGTTCTGTCCGGGCAAGGATATTTAATATCCTGATAATCGGTGTATCTAAGTAAAACGAAGACCCGAAAGAGGTGTCACGATATTTCGCCATAGCACATTAGTACCTCTCATCGACGCGCCTCTAACCTTGGAGGAGGCCAAGAAGGATCGAACGGCGGGTAAAGCATAGAGAAGTACTGTATCTTTGCCTCACAACGGTAGTGGATTCATCGTTGCTACCACCATACGGTTGTTGTCGGTGACGGAGAACTGCTTGCATTGCAATCCTTAGGGCCAAACCATGCAGATAAGGGTCTGAGCTGGCAAACTTAAGAGGTTCGTTGTTTGTATAGAAGCCCAACATGGTGCGACTTGTGCTCCCATATACTGTTCCTGAACACGTTAAGGCGATCTTGTGTCGCAAAGTTTTAGTAAGACTCTTAATGAATAGCAATGATAGTTTTAATCCGTAAGAGTCACCATGATAGTTTTAATCCGTGAGAATCCAATATAAATAGCTTAGCTGTTCTCTGTCATTAATTATGATCAAATAGTGTGCAAGTATGGGTGTCGGAAAGTTTTGTGAATTAGAATATAAATAATTACCATGAGGTCGTGATTATAATTTGTCTTTCAAAACTATCTCGTCTCGCAATTCGTTGCAGCAATATTCTGAATGATACAACATGAAAAAATTTACTTATTGTTATCTACTCTTTTACTATACACATACTCAACATTTTTTTAAATTAAATAAAATAGAAAACTATTTATAAAAAAATCATTTGCAATTCAATGAGCCCACCTTCGGCCCACTGTCCACGGAGGTGCCTTTGCATAGACGCGTATTCATCATTGGACGCTTGCTGCTTACGTACATAACTACGAAAAGTGTCGATGGAACGGTAAAGCTACGCTCGCGTCGCTACGTAGTTTCGTATATAAACAGCAAACAAGGAAGCAAGGAGAAGGAAAACGATATCAAAGTTTAAACTCCCATGATAATGTTTACGGCTGCTTCCGAGATTGCCATTTATAAATTATATGTTGTAAGCCGGACAGTACCGTTCGTGAGCTTCAGGGTGATCGACATCTTGAGCGAGCGGTAAGAATACGATAATATTTATTTCATCAGTCCTTTAATCTGTCTGTTTATGAAATTTATGTATATTCAATGATATGCATTAAACGTTTCACATTTCACTTTTTATTACTATCAAGGCCACTGTACTTGGGAAGGAGCCCTGTTCAACTGTTTTTCCTATCTCCGACTGTTTTAGATTCTCGTCAACTAACATTCAAACTATTTTGAACTATGAACGAATGAAATCCTAGTTCGCGAAACTGAGCACGGAGGTCGGATGCCCCACATGCCATCTACGCCTAGCTCAGCTACTACAATATACACAAAAGGATCTCTAACTTGAAGTAACAAGATTAGGTGGTCATCGATGTACGAACTGTCAATTCCCGGTATATCAATGTGAGTAGTTTACATTGTTTACGATCCAAACGCCAACAGCAGACGCGGGACGGACGAGTACGGACAGCGCGCCGAAGATAGTGTTACGTTTCCGCAAACTGAGCGCGCGTGCAGGCTTAGCCCTGTATAGGGCGCGTTAATTAATTAAATGCGCATGTAGGGCAGGTAAGTTTACCGAGGTGGTATAAGTTAGTGACGCGAGCCACACGCCCGCCGCGCCGAGACATATAAGCAAGTTTGGGGCGGGCGGAGGGAGGGATGCGAAACCCTCCACTGCGAATATCTTCTAAGTTACCTCAAGTCGTTAAGATGGCAGATTGACCTGTTTAACTTATTTAACGCGCTTGACTTGTTTAACGCTTTTAGCATACTAAAGTTGGTAGTAGACAATAATTATGGTTTTCACGAAAATACATATTAGCTTCATTAGTTGAAAGAAAAATATTAAAAATTAAATAAGGTAGTTATTAACATAATAGATTTGTTTTAGAAATATAATTGTTGGTATTGATACTGCAGGTTCTGTATTGCAATTAGAATACATTGCCCAAGCAGAGATAAACTCGAACACCCATAAAAGGGCCAAATTTTAAGCACCCGAAGTCGACAAGCTTGCGTGAAAAGATTGATCAATGTCAGTGTGGCAAGAGAGATATGCAAAGATCGTACCATGTGGAAATCTATAGTCTCTGCCTACCCTTCTGGGAAAATGGGCGTGAGTTTATGTATACATAAAAGCATCGCACCATACAAAAATAGTATTTCTAAGGGAAGCGGTCAACAGACGAATTATTGAAGTAAGTCCGTACTTATTTCCGGCCAAGTTTTCGAGTGTATCTTTGCAGTCTGTGGCGGCCGGAAATAGCGGACAAAAATATCAGCGCCGCTCCCGCTCGTCCGCACGCGCGCGACTGCCGCCTCCGGCACTTCGCCTATTTTCAACGTAGCTTAAGCGTCCGCCTCCTGTTTAACGTATGAAAGTTTATGAGGCAAAAATGAAAGACATATGAAACTTCATAAAAAAATGTTTCTTCGTAATAATTTAAAACATTGTTGTTTATTATGGTGTTACCAAATGCGTAGTGTTTTCATTTCATTTTCTTCTATGTATTAGTTTTAATTTTAAAATTATATCGTTTGCGAGAATCGTATATGATTTTACTACTTTTACAAAAATATTAATATGGTAAGAAAAAAAGTTGGGTCATAATAATTACTCATCATTTATATTATTTAGGTCTTCTCACACAACATACTTTTTAACTTACTTGTTATAAAAAGTGATTTTTCATTAAAAGTGACTTAAGAACGATGTATCGGAACAGGCCTTTAGAAGTACAGGAAGAATTCGCAATGGACACCTTTAGATCATGAAAGTCTTTCAGAAATAGCAAAGAAAAATATGGGAGTAGAGTACATGACCATTTAAATATCCATGGGAATGTCAATACGTAATATCGACGAACATAACGTCATAGAGTGAAAATAAACCATAAAGGAAAAAGTAACAACGGAAGATAAAAGGCAAGAGTTCCATAAAAGAATACGCCTCACGAAGATTCACACGGCGAAACACCAAAAACTTTATGCATCCGTCGCGCGCACGCGCAATAATCCCAACTCCAGATAAATATGCGCGATGTGTATTATTACCTCGGACGGCCGGGCATATCGTCTGGGAACACCTCGTTTTCGGTTCAACCGGCGGCGGCGGCGGCGCGCTTTGATCCCGTACGACTGCACACGTCAAAATAATAAATTCGTGGCGCGTATCGACGGGCCGCCCCCACCCGCGCGGGGCGTGACGCGTGAAAAATTCAGCCGGCGACATCCGGCGGGCGGGAGTACGACGTTTATTTTACATTAATTTAATATTAATTTCGTATTATTTTAATATTTTTTTTGGACATAAAATATATATTAATTATTTCTCACAAGAAATATTTAATTTATTTATT
This sequence comes from Eumeta japonica, assembly GCA_005406025.1. Taxonomy (NCBI): domain Eukaryota; kingdom Metazoa; phylum Arthropoda; class Insecta; order Lepidoptera; family Psychidae; genus Eumeta; species Eumeta japonica. The sequence continues at coordinate 373,887 of BGZK01000342.1, read as the reverse complement.
GCTCTCGTTTAATGATTGCTGAATTCAATTGAATAGATCAATTGAAGACGGCTTCGTAGTACAGCTTAGTATAACCGTATCATTGCGTACTGTAAGTTTCGTTGCTTGTTGTACGACAGTTGCAACAGAACGTAACTGTCTAAAGTCTAGAGTAAGCTATTTTAATGAAATTTTTTAATATTGACTTTTTCATGAGAGATTATATACTGTATTGATTGATGGCTTTTATATGAATTTAATAAAGTGATTGTGATTTTCTATTGACTTTTTTTTATAATTCATATTTAGGAAAAATTAAAGTAATATTTTCGTAATGCTAGTTACATTCTATCGTTTTAATGATAATCGATGTGGGTTAAATTTATTTGATACACAATAAAGAATTCCTTTTTATCGGTACGAAATGTACGTTATGTATAAATAAAAATGGATAACAGTTTATTAATTTTCTAAACTTCATATTTACACATGAAAAAGTATATTGTTATTGTGTATATACATATATATGGCTCATTTGGTACAATCAAAATTTATGCATCTGGTCAAACAAAGGTACAAAAAGTTAGAATTTTCTAGAAAGTAGTTAAACTCGGCATTTAATAAATTCTCATTTACCTTTTTGGTAAAATTATATTATATTAAATTATATTATATTTCAAGATCTCGTGACTGGATATCAGTGTGAATTTAAAGCACTTATATTGTAAATATTATTAGTAATATTTCAGATATAAGATCATTTCCAACTAAAAGCAAAACCAATCAAATCGAAATCAAAACTAAACCAGGTTAATAAACATCCGAAGAAGGGTCATCACTTTAGGGATATCCACAGCATTGCGTTGCCGCACCTTTTACGGCGATGTTGAATTCACAGGCCTCCGGCGTCGCCGTGCACGCGGGCTCCGGGGCCAAAACTCCCGAAGTTTGGACGACAGACGCCACAAACAGGTGAGGCTGGTGACATCGCATGTGTATTAATAATGTATATGGCGAACGGGCGACCCGAAGTAATTCAGCGGCTTTCAGACGGGCGAGCGACTGAACACGAAGTCGAGGAAGGGGCGGAGATATGATGGCGTCTCAATTCTGATCTTAGTGATATATTTAATGACAATATTTCGTTAAATAATGTGATTGCAAAAACGTGATTAGCTGCCAAACAAACACTAAAATATAAAATACATAATGAATCGATAGTAGAATCAGACGTATGTTTGTACACAGGTACGTATGTTAGACGTCTTAAAGATCCGACAAACAGCAAATTAAAATCATATAGGCGTCAAATATGACCTTGAGCTATGGTGTAATGAAAACCCGAACTAAATTTGTAAGGAATGTTTTATGTAAAACGCGTTCAAACCATAGACATTAATTGAAAAATAAAATGGTTGTCTGTAAAGTCGGTTTACTGACAATAGTTGAACGTGACAACGTCATAAGAAAATACTGATGGAATGGTTTCATTTTTTGAAATTATAGCTACGCTCGATAATTATTTCGATTGAATAGTAAAGCAATTGATTTTTTACTCATCGTGAAATAGTTCTGTTAACTTATTGTTATAGTTTTGTCAATTATAGCATAACCCACAATTGCTGCACTAGCGGATCGATGCTATTTATTTTAATGATGAAAGCACGAATATTCGACAATATATCACTGAACATATATTTAATATCGAAAGAATCATTACCTTTATCGCCGCAATTATCGTTGCTATAAACAATTGATACCACATTCACTTTTCACTGCACTTCAAACTTGACGAAAAAAAGTAAATGTATTATTGTATAGCAACTGGTCCACGCGGACGCATCGCTCACTCAAGTCGGAGAGAGATAGATGTCGAACGCTGCCGAACGCGGAGGTCGATTGTGCCTCTTTGTCGCTCGTTCCGCGCTCTCGCTTGCACTTCAAGCCTTAAGTGGAACGCCTCAGAGCGAGGTAACGCCGCATGAGTCATGTTTTTCGTGCGTGCAGCCGGCTCTATCGAATTCGGCGTCACGGGACGCCTGGCAGATGTGAAACATCGAGTTTGTACAAATAATATGCATTATAGACAAGATTACGACAGGAACTAAATATAGCATAATGGAATAATAGAAAAATTAAATATGACGAAAGAGAAAATGATGACTATTTATTTAATAAACATTTACTTTCATTAAATACAAATATTCAATATTAATTTCAAGTTGCCACAACTCAATTCATTTCATCTGTGACTTCAGTAATAGTTATATTCGATTTTTCCTCTGGCGGTATTACTGTGACAAGCAATTGTAATTTCAGCAATAATAATTTCAAATTGATTATTATTAATCAAAAAATACCTTTGTATAGCGTGGCGACCCGTTGCCACACAATGCACTCTACTAAAAATAGATTGTATATATACCCTAGTACAGCGTGGCGACCCGTCGCCACGGCAAGCGTCGCCACGCCAACGATTCGGTTTACCCTGCGCCTATAGATGTTTCACATAAATGACAACATGTCTTATTCACTTGTTAGAGCTATAAGTTGATCCTGTAATTGATGTATTTTGTGGTAATGGATTAACGTAAATTGATTGCGAAAATTTTATGAAATAAACACTTCTTGCGATCTATCGTTCAATATTTCAATTTCAAGTAAATACGTAATTGAAGTAAATTCTTCGTACATAATTAAAGTAAATACTTCCTCTGCATTTATGTTTATTAAATCAGTTTCGATCACCTTTTTTAATCAAACCACTTTAAAATTTATAAATTGGGCCATCGACAATTATATTGCTTAATAATACGGCTTTTGCATCTCTCAGCACGTAATTTAGAATTACGCCGTATTTATTTTATAATCGCATCGAGGTACGTGCCAAACCAGCAGTTGAAAATACTCCACTTTAATTATATAAATTACCCGTTATTTATGTCTGAGGCTAAACAAGTCAAGATTACTGCATTTTAAGTCCTGAACAGTAAAATTAGAGGTGTGAAGTTTTGCAGGTGACAGCGCAGCACATATGTAGACTTTATTATATTCCTGCACTTAAAAGTTTAAATAAGTCCCAGTTATAGTTCGACTTCTTCAACTAATCTAGAATACATTTGTAACACCTAATTACAGAGTTTGGTATACAATAATACACGTTCGCAGAAATAGATAATATTATTTCCTTTCATGTTTGTAGAATAATCACAATAGGCGCCATTGTTTGGTATTCCGAGCATGCGCAGTACATATGTTTGAATGTACATGCAGAAATGTTTTTGTGTGCATAATGTATACGCGAAATCGTGTAAGCTATAAATTATATATTTATTTTCTATTTGCACAAAGAAATAATATTTGTAAGAACGAATCAATGTTTCTTATCTGACCATAACAATGTATACATTTCGATAAAAACATTGATACATGTTTTTATGTAAATAAATAAATACACGCTTATCAATAAAATGTATATCGGTTCAAAGACTTCGAATAAAAATCACATCAATGCTCATACTTGCGGAGATGTCAATAACTGTATTATTAATAGAGCTCTGCATCACTCACCCGTAGCGCTCCATTGTCGGCGAAAATTTCCCGGCAACCGAATACTTAGAAGTTCAACCCTTTGATGCGGTCCCTCCTTTGAACTTCAGCCGATCATTCTCATCCGGGCATCGAGCGGCAGCGACGCCGTAGTAACACTTTCACCGCTGATAACCGTTATCAGGCGGGGACCGGCTGTCAGGGTCACGTGGCCGCGCCGCCCGGCCCGCGCATTATCATGCACAGGACTAACCGCCTACACAGTTCGTGAAGAACTAAGCGCAAGTTGTCGAGGTGCACGTGGCCGCGAGCTTACGCGACCGCCCTTTTCGACGCTACTATAAATCCGTGATATCTAAAATGGACTTTATGTAAATAGAAATAGAGTACTCAATCGTATGACAAGGTGATAAAGATGAGCCCGAATATGGGACGTAACACAAGAGTATTTCCGTACCGCGTCGCTTTGTTCGAGTGTGCGTAGGTACATACGAGCGCCTCGAGAAAAGTGCATTTTATATCCGGCCGGTTATAATTCAGTCGGTGAGCTTCGGGAGACGTACAGTTATCGCCGGCGATATCGGAATTTCGCCCGGCGGATGGCGACGATAAAAAAAGATCGGCCATTGTTGCCCGCGCCGATATTGAAAAACTTTCGTGCTGTTTAACGAGCTTCTCTGTTTCGCTAACTTTTCGGGGATTATTGGGAAGTTCGCCGAGTCTCGCCCTTGCTGTTTGTTACGACGAAACGGCCGATTTGGCTGAAATCCATTTAAACGAAACATTCTTAATGTATGGCAATTTGTAAAATATAATGAGTAACGCCTATTGTAAATATTTTATATAATTCAAAAAAAATGGTAATGAAAGAAGAGTATAAAAGGAAATGAATAAAAAAATCTGTATGTAATACCTACTTGCAAATAAGTATTTGAAAATATTTCAAGCCCCGGTGTACATAATGACGTACAAATTTATTCATGAGACCTACTTGAAAAATTTCTGAAATTGTAGTTTATGAACGCTGTTTCTCTTTTGGAATTAGCATCACTTTGTGTTTCGCAAACATGCCATATTTATTATTTGTTGAAATTAAGTACTAAATAATGTACATAATTACTAATAAGTATAATTTATGGGAAACTAAGAAATAATTGAATTTTAATGACGCGACACCGCGCGCTAGATTCAAAAGTCAGCGCGTGACTGCTTGCTATTAATAAAATAAAGGAGGAAATAGAATTTGTAAAATATAATATATATATATATATATATATATATATATATATATATATCAAAAACAAAATAGTATTACAGTTTGTGAGAATACTGCAAGTTCATTCTTTGTGAATGTGTGAACTAGCAATGAGGTAGTGGATGGTAACATAAACTTAACTGTTACATGTATTATCACATCTGCATCCGCTTTTAATGAAATCAATGTTCACGTAATACAATCGACAAGAATTCTTCAGTGTTGATTCGGTCATTCTCTTATCACCTGGGTAATACAGAGATAGAATAAAATTTATTAGTTGTTGGTTAAGTCATCCAAGTTATTCAGCGGCGGCCTTCCCCAGCGCCGACCCTGGAGTGGAACAAGAGAAGCGATCGCTCTAGGGTTCGAAGGTTAGAAGGGGCGCCAAAATGTCAAAGAAGTGAAATTATTTCAAGCGAAAAATACAATTTTTAATAACTTTTTCAATATCTTAATGCAATTATCTTTAGGAATGTGTGGTATTTCATTTAATTTAAATTCAATATGTGTTGCTTTTTGCTGAGAATGTTAATTTTGACAAATATTGTTGGATTTTTAAAAATGTATCATTATTAATATAACATAAGCTGTAATACGAATTATATAACATGAAAGGGAATACCAAAGGACGCTGAAAAACAATCTCGCTCTACCCTAATCGAGGGCCGAGACTGGCGCTGGTCAACCCGAAACGAATTAGCATTCCTCGGTCATTTCAAAAGCAAGGAGAATATGGTCACATTCCTTGAAACCTTGAGAACACAATGGTAATCCTCCAGTTAGCTCAGGTATTCCACATTTGGACTTTCTGTATCTAATCTCTCACAAGTCAACCTTCTGATCTGTGTCTATCGTTTGCTTTTCGTTTTTTCGGATTTTCACTTTTTCTCCTTTTTTGGCTTGGTTTTTCTTTTTCCAACATCGATTTTCTGATATTCGTTGAGTGCTAGAAGAATTGATGATAAAAAAAGAAAAGAAATTATCTAAGAAAGGAATGTTAAGAAAAAACATTTTTATCTTTGCCAAATAGGTAGAATTCCCTGAAGTACGAAAAATGTTAGTAGGTGGACATAAAAGGTACGGGAGATGAGTGAGAGATGAATTATAATTAAAAATCACGTATGTATGTAAAATATTATAAATGTTACATTAAATTAATAAAATTGAAGCCTATGGATAAATGTACCAATCGTTAATAAAATATCGTGCAATGTATGACTAAACACAAGCGTGAGTTTTAGCGTTCAAAGTCAGGAGCTTGTTTAGTAATTTCATGTGCAAAATGCACCTAACACATTTTGGGAGAGCTTGTCTGAATTTTTGTTTAATTATGGGAATTGAACAAATGTCTTAGTAATAAAAATTTCACTTTCTAAAGTCTATGCATAATAATCATCTAAATTATTCAATCAATTGTTTAAGAGCGTTCAAAAAAGGTTTTATTTGATATATTCCAAGTAAAATGTATTTTTTAACCACGTGAAATATTGTAATCGATTATTCTTGGTATAAAAATATATTAGGTTGTAAGAATTATTAAAGATACTTTATTGAAAAATGGAAAAATAATCAATAAAATGGAAAAATAAAGTGTTTAAAGCTTGTGCGATCTTATTGAATTATGATAATTATACATTTCAAGATATAAGGTTTTGTCCTACTGAAATACCATCTTCTGTTTTTCCTCTTTTACGAAACGATCTATTCAAATTGTAGATTGTGTATTTGTTTGTTATATTGTACAATTTTTTTATTATATAAATACAGTACAAATTTGTTGTACAACCAATGTATTGTGTACGTGAAAATGAACTAGGCGAATTGTAGATTTATATCTTCACAGACGCAAATGAATCTTATATAGAGATGAACTTAAGGTACAAGAACGTTTATGTACTGATTTCGGTTTTGGGGTTTTGTGATTGTGTACTTGCGTGGATGCACTTCGATAGCACTTATTTACCCATCGTGTGAAATTTGCATTTTCAACACGTATGCAATAACGTCGCATTATTGTACTCTAATATTTGGTTACATTAAGGATTCCAGATGTCCTACGAAGGATTTATCAATGCTAGTTGATAGCCATTAGCCGCTCGTCCTCGGTACAACTTGACATTGAAATGATATTTGGTTAACAATAAATATTTCAACTTATCCTCATAATGGGTTTGGAAAGCTTTGACCACGAAAAGACGACAAAAACGTTGGGAAACCATAAAAGTAATCGATTCTTATTACTGGGGGGTTCAAACCTGTCTGAAGGGGAATTAACCAATGAGTTTTTAACTTAACTAAAATAACACCACTTGTCCCGTGCCTCGGAGTTTAGCCATAATGTTTATGGCACGTTAAATTTAAATCGTTGGCTCCGGATGTTTTTATCACATTGATTACAACGGCCGTTAGCAACCCCAATCTATACCGGGTTAGTGTAAAAAGTTTTTAATGCCCAATGTCCATCGACCCAATATGAAAATTTTTTTACATAGTATACTTTAACAGTGGCGGGATAAAAACCTTATACAACTGCTTTGCTAGTAACCATGCAGCAGATTTGGTTTTTGTATAAGACTAGATATTAAGTGAGTTTAACAGCTAGAAGGTAATAATAAAGACTAACGTTTAATTAAAACCAATATATATATTAATAGTAAGGCATGTTAACGAAAAACCTTTGGAACCTGTTAAAATATTAATTATACTTTAAAAATCAAAAAGTTATATCTTATTGAATAAAAAATGTTTTTATTTAATTAAATACAGCTAGATAAATAACTTAACACTTAACTAAAACATTAATGCTTAACTTATCCCCCGATGAGATACACACTACATTAAACAGACAGTACACAATAGCAACGTATAAGCGCTCCTAATGAAGGAGTTTGCTGCAGAAATGTTTACTTTTGCCATCCACGGCCGGCGCGGACTTACGGCCCAAGTTATATAACGTCAAGTTACTTAAGTTACTCACGTCCGCGATGGAGAAGGTTACGGCGACCTGCGAGTTAATTAGGCGTTTGTCGACGCGGCCGTGGTCAAGCGTGTTTCACTTTCTAAGCGTCACGGGTTCGTCTAAAGATTTGCAATTTCTAGAGACACCTTTTTGCAGAGACACCTGCACTGCCTGTCACGTACAATTTGAAAGCATGAGAAGCGAAACCTTTAGGGTGAGATTTGTTATTTTTAAATATCAATAGCATGTAGCATCTAGTAGCATGCATTGATTGTTTTATAAAACCCAGATTCATAATCTTAACATAGTGTCCAACTGCAAACATATACGTGGGCCAATCTCAAAGTCCTTAGAAAATAAAAAAAGGAGCAAAGTGGCAAGTCATTTTTATTTTTTTGTTTTTAAAGATAGTGTCTGTTGAAACACTGCTGCATTCGATAGAACTACTGCCCACTCACACTTAGAGGTCGCTTCGACGGCTTTGTGGTGTAGAGTCATTGCTTCCTCGGCGTCCATAAACCATTATCCTCGAAGTTTTCTTTTTATTTTAGGAAATAAGTAAAATTTGCATAGTGCGAAGTCGGCGCTGTAAGACGGGTGAGCCAGTATTTCTATACTTAACCTCCCCAAATAGTTAATTGTTTGTCTGGTGGTATATGGCGGGGCGTCATCATGATGAAGGGGAAACTTACTGCTAGGTTGTTTTTACCTGATTTTTTTCCAAAACACGAAGCAAACAATTGTTAGTGTACCAGTCTGAAGTGTCTGTTTTTTTTTTATCTTTTAAAACAATTTTTACACAGTGACCTGTCATTACGAAGAAAGAGGCCCCGTCCTATTAAGAACAAAGAGGCCCCATCTTTTTTCCGACGCTTCGAGCTCATTTTACTTTAAAAGGCAACTTCTCGATAGAAAACACCCACCAGCAGACTGTCTTTTGGTTTAGGGATCGTAAGAATAAATCCAGCTTTTTAGCTGTACCTATGTAGTATGTACATATAATTGGGATCACCATCGACAAATCTCTGCATTATTTAGCGGCACCAATTGACACGACAGTGTTTTTTGAGCTTCAGTCAAATTATGAGGTATCCATCGATTACAAAGCGTCCTGACCGCTAAATGTTCATGAAGGATTTTGTGCACTTGACTCATACCAATGCTTAGGCTTGTCCAAATCTGCTGGTAAATCATTCTTTTGTCAGTCTCTATATGAATGTTGTCTTTGGTCGTCGCCGTAGAAAGATTTCCCTCACGCAGATCGTCAGTCAGACTAGTGTGACCACATTTGAACTCGTTAAACCAGTTATAAACAGTGGAAAGAGATGAAGCTTTATTACGAAAAGCCAACCGTAGTCTTTATAACTTTTTTTGTTGGCTTAAATGACAACGAAAGTCATAGAAAATCATTGCACGATAATTTTTTTGCGTTAAATTGATTGAAACTATTGAATTGCTTGACGTTAAACAATTTTCTTTTTGTTGCCATTTTATAAAAAAAAAAATGACGATGCATGCAATGTACATAATAAGGCCGGCAAAGAGTTTCATTTTTTAATTTATATGTATATTAGTTTATTTTACAGTTATTAAGTGGTCCCTTCTAAAAAATTTTAAGCGTCACCTACGTATAGTAAGTATCAGCAGTTTCTTGTAAATTGAATTAAAATTATGGAATACCTGTCCTCAATTCCGATCCTGACCTCGATTTCGATTTCAAAGTGTTAATGTCGTTCCCAATATCGATCTCGATCGTTCCTTAGACATCACTTTTACTTTTATGGTTTGTATACGTTTTCTTTTTATAAAATGTACCCTACGCTGTATTCCAAAAGATAATTTACCTGTAGACAAAATTTGATTACAATCTTTTCAGCCATTTCGGAGATAGCATAGACATAAAGATAGACCTAATTGAAGTTTATTGTAGATGGGCTAGTGCTTTATCTCGTTTTAACTTAAGAGTTCGTTTATAGTCACGTATTTGCTGCGACGCATTTTTTTGGTTGGTTCAACAATAACGTGTTCAAGTGTACATTCTACGTAGTACGAAGGTTTATATGAAGGTTCGATAATCCTCTAAATCAAAAACAAGAAAACATATAATTTCACTTCTGGTTTTAGGATGTAAACAAAGTGTTTATGCTTTCTTTCAAAATGATCCGTCAGAAAGCTTCAATCCGTGATAAGACTTTGTATGGGAGTGCTTCTATTATTATAATGATGATCAACCGTGATTCACCATTCTTGGAAAATCAGTGAGTAGTGGAACAGTTGAGAGATAAGGTCTGTGATAAAGATTCTATTATAATTTAGAATTATACATATATTGGAGACATGAAAAGTTGCATTTAAATTCCTTGTTAGACATAATTTCAGTTCTAAGTCTAATCGAAATAAATTATTGGAGGAATTTAGCATGTGAACTTTTAAATAATTACAATTAAAGACATGGTAGGTTTTTTCTAATATTTGATTAGAATATTATCTAACGTAGCTTATGAGAAAGTGAACTCTTAAAAGAGAGAAGATTGTGGAGAATTGTTTTATGGAGAAAATTTCCTAATTCGATGTTTATGAAGGTTTTATTTCAGTGTCATTAAGTTTAAATTACGTAAGAGCAATTGAAATTTTTAACTATTGATCACAATCATTACACGAAAGGGAAATATTGTATATTTGTTTTTTTTTTTATTAAAAAAATTGAAAATTAATTAAATTTAAATTTATACTCATATATGTAGTACTTTTTACTATAGGTTATGTGTTGTAATATCATCGTTACCGGAAACATGATTGAATGTGGGAGCGCGATCAGAACCAATAGAATTCTACCTGTTTAATAGAACTTTTACGACGATTTAATTCAAGCTTTAAGCTATTTATGAATGGAAAGCTACTCCGATCTAGTTTAACGGTGATAATTCTGATGCTTTAAAGCTTAACTAAACAAATATGTGAATATAAATAAAGGATATCTTTATAACTATTGATTTTTATTTATTGTTATTTATTGAACAATGATTAAGATGCTTTGTTATTGATGATTATGATATCATTACAGTTAAATATAACCATCAATCAAAATTATTTTACACCTAAATCGCGAGCAGAATTCCATAATTTAATTACTTTTGTAATCCAAAGTTGCTGAAATGGAAACCGCTTCTACCCTCGATTCGATTAAATGAAACGCCACTTGCGGTTCCGAATTTGAATTTTGGCGCGAGTCAACGGCAGCGAGCCTCAGTCCCACGTGAATTTGTCACGTGAAAGGACGTTTAATTTGCTGTTTCACTAGCTGCTAATTACAACTTTGATTGCTGTGGTCCCGTTGAAATGCGTCGTGGTCGATTCGGAAATGGCGTTTGTGCGAGATGTTATTTGAAATTGCCATTTCATGTCGTCATTATTTATTCAATACGACAGAAATAAAGCGACGTTTTGTTGTATACAGAATAATCGCTCATTTTCACTTATTAGTACACTCCAATTATATATAAAAAAAGAAATTGTTTCATGTTTTTGATGTGAAACATCTAGTGCGGCTAATCAGACAGGCTGTTAGCGTGGCGACGCCTCACTATGCGCTCGTACTCTGACGTATATTTTCACTCGGCTCGACAATCCATCCCTCTCTCTCACTGTACCGAGCTCGTATAACTTTATTGTATACGGTGTTGTTGTTTAATACGGAACACGTTTCAAATTTTTGATTTTGATATTAAATCAATATGTATCTATAAATAAAAAATAAATTTTTTCTTTATAAGATTGCAAATATTTTGTTTTTATTATCCGACATTTTTTGATTTAACCATATTTATTTCCTTCAATAATCCATTATTTCCTATATGCCTTCCATACAAAATAGTTTCGATTGTTCACATCTACCACGCGTCCCGCGTCGGCACTTTATTTTTAAAATATTTATTGCATATAGCACTATAGATACATCGTAGTACAATAATAAAATGGAATGACTCATTAACGCATATTTAAACGTTTCGGTGTTAAAAGAAGTGCTAGCATAAATATTATGTTCCCTTCGTGTAAAGTAACAGCGAATGTAAGTCTATACCCTGACAGGTTTAATGTTCGCTTCCCAGAGTCAGCGAGGCGTGTTTTACTGTCTTTGTACGAAATGAGCTCGGCTGGCGCACGCAGTCCCTATTTTAAATATAATGTATTAGTGTTCAACGTTTTGTAGCCGTTGTAGTTATGAAACGTTTACTTTTGTGATGCTTTTGTTGGAGATAATTTTTCGGAAATTATACGAAAACTTTAATACTAAGAATACACGCTGTATTCGATAGTCGTATCATGGGGTGACGAGTTAAAAATGTGACCACTAAGTAGATCCGTTACAGTTTTGTGATATGTGAGATCTTTATTATCTTAACCCGGAGGCAAAAGGACCGAAAGTGCAGTCTATGAGGCAGACAGTTTGATTTGACTTAGTTTAAAAATTCCTTGGTTGTTTCGATTACGATTGGGATCAAACCAGTACTTTCTTATTCACGACCTTAATCTAATTATGCAGTTGAGGTATTCTATTTCATTGATAGTTAATGGCGAATACGTCAACGTTTTGGCCTGGCTGTTGCGCAGCCTCAATGATCAAACTACTAAACATTTCAGTAATTACTTAAAATAACGATACTTTATTAAAAGCTAACGGTACAGGGACTATTTGTTCTAATAACAAAAAGTATCAGAATTCGCTTAACTGCTCAAATTACTTTCCAAACTTTGCCAGTAGTATGGTGAATGACGTATACCACGTTTTAGTTCAATCGATAGAGTAGCATTTGAATCTTTTAATATTGCTGGTATACGCTTGTATATATTAGACAATATTTCAATAACGGAATGAAATAAAAAAAAAGTATAATTAATTGGAGAAACTAGAAATAAGTTTGAGCACCCGGATCGGGAACTTGATTGCAATCGGCATCAAGCTTGATAACTGTCTCTACACTTGAGCAATTATAATAGCCGAATGGGGTCAATCGTTCTTACATAAAATATAATTTCACATAACATAAGATCTATACTAAAAATTTTTGAGCGTGCTTCGTCTATACTTATTATGACGAAACTGCAACTGATCGATGCATGTCTCTATTTAGAACATTTTTCTGAAAAACTAATAAAGAAGGTCTGTAGAAGCCAAAATAATTATTTTTTTATCTGTATGTCTGTATGTTCGTTTGTTCGTGCATCACGCAAAAACTACTACACAGAATTGAAGGCGGTTTTCATAGGTATATAGCTGTAGGTCTACCATAAAAACAGGATATGGTCATTTTGATGTACCTCCTAGAAGCCGAGTTACATAACCTTATGAAACTAGAAACTGTATCTGAATATAGAAAATTGTTATTATTAGAATGTTGTGTCTGTCTGTTTTTTATGACACAACACATTTTCTTGTTATTCTACCGACAAACATTGAAACGGGAGCAGAATCGTGACCGTTATCATGGTGGATACAGCGTCATCAGTCGATGTAAAGGATGTAGGAATTCATTGTATATCCACGCGGGTAGAGCTGCGGGCGAAAGCTAGTCTTTCATTATTGAGGAATAAATATGTACCTATACCTGAGCACTAGCGCAAGAGGCAATTCTAAGGCTAGGCGTCAGGGCGTTTCCCTCCGAACCGAGGTCGCTTTACGGGCTACGGGAGTCGACTGCGAATAGCGTGCGCTCGTGATGCACTCCGTTTGTACGGAGGCGCACGCCCGGACCTGCATGTTTACTTCGTCTGTGGTGAGATGAGCGCATAGGTTAGCTCGAGCGCTGTATAACTGCATAAGTCATCGTAGTTTCGTTTTGTGCTTTTCCTTTGTATATTATAATTATTTTACACTTTGTGTTTTTCCTTTATAATATAGAGAGTGTATAGTTATTAATCGCTTCGAATTAGCAAAAAATCATCAGATAGTTGAAGAAGTATTCGTTACCTACCAATGGTGATCCTATTCTGAACATATTTAGTGATTGCATAGAGGTCATATGCATTATTAAATAAAACCGTCTACAAATCAGATTCGCAATATGAGGATTTCTTACAAACACACGACGTGTTATGTATTTGTTTATCTAAAATAATGCATGTCTTCTGTTATTCAATTCGGTGCCTTTGGCGCGAGTTTCACGCGTACTTGGCCAGATTTTATGATTTAATATTTTACTTTAGACTTTGACGCTTGCATTTACCGTCTTTCTTACGATGCAAAAACAAAATGTCGTTGTAGAGCAAATATTTCAAATTGATTTCATACAGTATAAGCTATTAAAAATGAGAGGAAATTCGAATTTATATGAGTACAAGTTCAATCGCCGAAAGGAAAATGGGCAACTCATTTTCGTAACTTTTCTGCGGTGTTCTATCCTTTTTTTATTACCGAAATTACGAATATATTCGAACCGAAAAATGAGTCAGTTAATAGCTAACGTTTGAAGTAGTAGACTAACGAAGTGTCTCGTAGACCAAAAGAAATATACCGACGTGCAAGGGGTCGCACATTAAACGGATGATGCATGCCTGCTGGATGCGGCAGGGCGACGCGTCTATTATGAGACAGACGCGGGAGCGTTTGCTTTTATTGGGATTGATCAACGTTGAATTTTCATCGGATATTTAGGTGGTGCTAATAAATAATTACTTAGTTTTAATGAAATTTCAACACGATCATAAGGTTTTTTACTTACGAGTAACGAGAAACGAAGTAAATTGAAAAGTTTGACGGATGTTCATTGAAAAGATCATTGTAAAATAAGTGCATTAATAAAGTGTTACATGTTAAGAAACGATTTTGTGTGAGTTAATTTTAGGAAAGTATCGTTACTAAATAACCTTTTCAAATATTCAAACATTGAGACTGGATGAAATGTGAACGCGCTGATTGCAAAAATAAAATTGATTCGTCAGCATTGGAATTTCTATATTGGGGATTATATATATGTAACCCCCCGCCCCTCTGACTAGTCATTTCGAACATTCTATGAATGTCGGCAAGCCATTCAACAAGGAAATAAATTATCTATTTAATTTATTACAATGTGAAGTATATTAACCTTTCATACACTCAATCAAATTACGTTTCAAATGTATACGTCGTGTTGGTGGCCGGGAGGAGAAAAGTTGTTGAGATTTAAAAACCAAAAAATACACAAAACTTTATTCGTGTACTTTTGATAGAAACATTCTTTACTTTAATTGTTAAACTTACAAGCTTAGTTGGCAACAGTAGTTTAAAAACATAGTTTAAATTACAACTCTGAAAAAGAGGTTAATTGTATAAAATATTTTACTTTGGATTAAAAAACCGTCGTCGTGGATTCGTTTTACTGTGCAGTTAGCTACAGGTTGGTTTTTGTGAAGTATTAACTCGATAGTTAATCTTCTATCTCTTCATCCAATCCTTCCCACATTTTGACATTTATCCAATATACTTACTCGGCATATTCCATGCTGAATCGGATGACAATGGTTTCAAATATTGACCAGGCGTGTGAAATAACCAATAAGTTTATATCAAATTAAGCCACTTAATTCGTACCTCGGTCAAGCATCTAAAGGGAATCCACCAAGTCGCGAAAGTCGAAAGGTTTTACGAATGAAAATTTTGAGTTTTTTTAATATTCCGTATCAACTATGAAATAAAAACGGACATTAATCAATGATTATGAAATATTTAGATGCTAGTTTCGATTGAGATCATAATTATTTTTAAAATTACAACAATAGAAGGGACTATATTTTTTTCAGTTGGAAGGTATTTTACATAAATAAATTGAAATATTTCCAAAAAAAAATTTCATGATAAGTGTACGATAAAATTTGAAATGTTAAGTGTACACAAACCTCTTTTAAATAATTCTCATCGATATGGGGAAGTAAAAAATAAGTTTTACTAATAATGAGTTTTAAGCATCTAGAGTTTTAACACTTAATAAAATAATAAATGTATATTTCAGTAAACAAATAAATATTAACGTAATATTTATTAAAATGAGACGTTCTCACTAATGGGTAATCAAAACTTATATCATTCATGTAATTAAACTGCGAAAATTGGTAAAGGAAATAGATTATTTACTTGAACTCGAACATCGCGTTTGTTATTTCTCCCAAAAATAAACGAGTCAGGTTAAGGGCACCAAAGCCGCATATTTTCTAAACAAATTAATTAGCGAAAGAATGTGAACATCTAAAACCCACGGAGCACGGCCGAGCCATAAACATTTATTTTCTAATGAAAATAAACAGTAGACGGAACTCACATTTATCACAACTTTAAAGTATTTGTGTTTTTATACATCAGGAGAACCACTAAAAATTTGAAATTTAGAAAATAAGCAATGATGAACACTAATGTATGTATACGGAGTTTTATTTATATATAAAGCTCCGTATGCGTACATTAGTATTCATGGCCTGGCAATCGTATGTTAACATAATACAGTACATATATATGTGTGTGTATATATAGTACAATAGAATTTCTTATATGTAATTTCTCATCATTATCTCAGTTTGAATTTCATATTACATACATGTTATTACACATGTATGTAATACATCATATTACATACATAGGTACGTGTTAACATGTAACAATATATACATACTGTAGCATGTTGACATACGATTGTCAGATCATTTACAGAGGAGGAAAAATATAGTATGTAATATGAAATTTGAACGGAGAGAATGGCCAGAAATTATATATAGGAAATTCGATATGTCATAGAAAATATACAGAAGAAAGCAAAATCGTACTAGCGCTTTTATCTAAGAATATAGAAATTCATGAAAAAATGCACTATAAAAAGTAATAATTTATGCTATTCCCGAAAATAAAAATCCTGTAGGAAAATATGCAGGTAAACGCTCTCTTTCTTTCTCTCTCTCTTTCTTTCTCTCTCTCTCTCTCAACCTCACGCACATGCACACACATATACATATATACAATAAGTCTCGATCCCTTGAAATTAAAGGATGAAATCATTATGCAGAGGAAAGTTTTGATTCAGCTTCTTGTAAGAGCTATGGAACGGAGAAACATAAGTTGTGTGTTTGTCATCAATACGACGAGTAATCCAATTTAGTGACATGCCAGAAAGTTGAATTAGTACACGTATCACACGATGACGAACGCTACAAAAAACACGAATCTACTTAAGCGGAGATGGGGCTATTTTGTTAGTGCACGAGCAAGCGTCAATAGTATTGTTGCGTTGTTATTAGTGTCTCTCCAGGAAGTCGAATAATCGATCTCGTATTATTTTATTCAAACCGGACTAATATGCGCATACCGTATTAAAATACCACAAAATCTAGAAATTTGGTACCTAATTTAGAAAAAAAAAGCAGATGAAAAGAAGCAGTGAGTCCATTGAGGTGTCATTAGTTTTCGGAAGGATCCAGTGGTTGTCCAATAATACAAAGGCATACCATTATCATTGTTTATTGCAATGTATTTATTGTAAATAATAAATTATTCACAAAATTTCTGACCATAATTAAGTACATATCGTATGGGCCTGTCTCGAACCACGATGAGACTTCGGAATATGTTGTAAATTACTAAAAATAATAACACGAAACTTGCATCGAAAGAACTATCAAAATTTTTGTACAAGTCGAATGTCAGAGGGAATAAGGTTACTCACCTACAACAGTGTCAGGGGATCGGTAAATAATATGATGCGAAGAAAGAAATTCTGATAGCAGATATTAAAAAAGTATTCCGTTGCACGTGAATATTTAATTTATATCACTCTTGAGCATTGCAAATTCCGGAAAAAACACTTAGGAAACAGCTTAAAAAAGCCACTTGAGGTGGCCGCGTTACAGTATACTGAATTTGACGGCTCTTGTCAGAGACAGATGCTTTGGCGCCGTTGAGTTTCAGCTTTTCATGTTATTTACCACCGACTCGGCTTTTTCCGATATTGGTAAGGTATTTGCATAGAATGCTTTTACTTGGGTAATTGAAATAATTAAAATATGTGTGGGTACTTTGTAATTTTGTTTGTTAGCAAGGGATAATCTCAGTAAATAGTGGACCGATTCTAAAATTCTTTTGTTCATTGAAAGCTACATTACTGCTCAGTGTTGTAGATATTTCTTTTATTTTCAAAACTAATGTTTGCCCCAACTTTGTCGTTTTTGTAAGTTTTACGGCTTACGCCTTCGTGTGACTGATTTGTTTTTAGGTATGTAGGTATCTATACTAGTATATGAAAAGGTGAGCTTTGTAATTTTGCATGTTTATTTGTTTATAAAGGGTTACCTTGAGAATTACTTCACCGATTTGATAAATCCTTTCATAAATTGAAAGCTATAGTATCCTTTAGTGATATAGAACTATAGGATACTTTACTAATATAGTACTTAATATAATATAATAATATAAGATACTAATAATAAATTAATCTATATTTATTTTATTGTTTTCAATATTATAATGTGAAGTCGAAGGCAAATTAAACTTTTCACTTTGTGATGTTCATTTGATTTTGATTAATACTTTGGCATTGTTAATTTTAGGATCTTGCCCAAAACAAAATCTTAAATGTATCGCAGTTTCCTCAAAACTTAAAAAAAATCCGGTCTGCCTCCGAATTCCGCGTACGCACATTGTCGAAATAAATACAATAGAAAAAGGGAATAATTAGAAGTAAACGGATGGTAGCGGCACTAATGCAAGCGTCTACGTCAATGAAGAAGACAATCATGAACGTAACAAATAATGAGAATCTTATTAACCATGAGTGAAACCGCGACGCTTTTTGAGAGCGGTATTGTGATCGTAACGTAGAGCCATACCGGGCAATGAATCGATAATAGGAATGGTACTAAAAGTGAGGACGAGTTCAAAATAGGGACATGCAATAGAATTGCAATTATTAACTAGAACAAGACCGGGATCTGGATTAAGATTGAATGATTTCTATTTTCATGAGGATGGAACCACGGGCCAAAACCGGTGCAAAACGTATAAAAAACATTTAATATTCGTTATTGAAATTTAGATTATTAAACTTAACAATAATCTATTCGATATTGATGCTTGGATTTTTAATTAAAATTCTTGGGACATGTAGACGAACAGATGATATTTTTAATAAAAAAAATGTAGTGGATTTTGATGGATAGAATTTGAATTATTAAGTCCTCGTTTTTCAACTCAATTTTCTTCTAATATTGTGAAGAAGTTTTAATGTTAGACGAAACAATCTTACTTTAATTGAAGCTCAAATTGAAGAATTTGAATAAAGCATTATTACATCACGAAATAATCTTAATATACTCATCGCCACACATTCTGTACGATTTGAGGAGAAGCAATGAATGTCATCTTGAATAGTCGTTTTACGAAAAATTAGTACACCCCAAATTTGGTACGTGTATTGTTTAGCATGCAGCATTTTTTACATCGTTCTGGTTTGTTAGCACATGCGGTTTGAACACTTGCATGGCTTTCATAGAAAGCAGGTCGTGTTCTGTTTTAGCCGATTTCCAGTAAAATATTTACAGAGCATCGTTTTATTGCTTTTTGTGACAAGTTTGTTTATAGAATAAGCAATTCAATAACAATTCAACACATACGAATTGTCGTGAATAGCTTTCAATCGTTATTGGATCAGCTTGCGAGTTTAAGTCTAATCCTCAAGATCAAAAATAAGATTATCACATGGTATATTACTGCTAGTCTAGGATCCGTCATTAGTAAACCTTCCCTCGTGTGTTATAATTAAACTTGAAATTGTTCTGAAGGCGTATTGACATATATCATAAATTATTTGTGTAAAAGTTGCCATTGCAAGAAAAAATCATTTTGCATCTTTTCATTCATATACTTATAAATGAGATGGTATTATTTAGTTGCAGCCCATTAAAATTTTATGATAGTTGTTTCTTTATTTCCGTTTTGTACGCTGTACATTAATTTAGCTTGATATCAATCTACGAATGAAATGAAAATATGGCAACTCAATTTTCATCCAATTATGGACTTTCAAATAATTTGAAATTTTGCACACTTATTGATAACCGCTAGAAACAGATAATTTGATATGATTCAGCTGATTTGATTATCGAATGTAACGTAAATAGTGAAACTCTTCAATTGGTTATTAGTAAAACCTTTGAGTTTCGGCTCATTTCTGTTATTTGGCGGGTTCAATATATTAACACTTAGCAAAAAACGTCCATAGAAGGAATTGGAAGACGAAAGTGGAATTGTTGAATGTCTACTGGTTCTTCTTCGTAAAATGGCTACTAGGAAGCACCTCAAATTTGGGGTTATCTGGTTTACCTTGACGAGTATAATGTATTACATTTGATCTGGACGGTCTGATGTTGGAATTGTAAGGCGGAAAATATTTTTTTCATTAATGATGGCCGATTGACGAAACGATTTTCCATTCATGAAATGGCTTTCAATCAGCTTAGTCTCATTTACGTAGTCTGTTGCTGCATCTGCAAAACGTTACATTTGGCGACGAGAATCTGATGACAAAACCGGTGGGTGAATAATACAATGCTCCTCGCTCTCTAATCGCCTCGAGTTTGAGCTAATTTGGTTCGTTTTGACGAATTCAATATTATTGTCAATACTGTCAATAATGAAACACGAAATTTTCTTTATTTAACTTGCCTTCATCTTTTATATTATCATAACAAAAATTGTATTGTGTAAAGAATTAAAAAAAAATGTTTTATTATACTCATAAGTAATACATAATTACAAATTGAAAAAACTTTAAAAAATAATGTTTTAACAAATTAAAAACTAACAAATAATATTTAAGTGTCATTAAATGAATGTAAGAAAGTGGAACGTGCTTGATGTCATTTGAGGAATATTCTATTTGAATTCATATGATTTAACTTTTACGAACATTTATCCATGAAAGACTAGCCAATGGACATCAAATATTAATTTAATTCCATAAAAATTATATTTAAGAATAATCTCTATTCAATTCATCGAAGCTTGCAGTAATAAAGAGATCCGGGCAGGCTTCGTACAAGGTTTCACATACCGTATATATTTTTACTACGGAATATATTTGATATTTCACGTTTGTTAAGAAAGATAAAAAAAGAAACGTATAAAAATGACATTTTATGAGTTTGTCCGTTTGTTGTGGAACTTTTATGTCTTTATATTTTGCTCGCTTAAACGCGGATAAATTCAAAACCAAATTACAAAATCTTCAAGTGACGACTACGGCGTTATTTCTCATCGATTTTTTAGTTTTATTTTAATAAGTTTTTTGTTTATTTTTTTTCTTTTCAATATTAGTTCAACACTAATCCACCTATATATACGAAAATTGGAATACCGATCCTTATATGTAACTTTAGCTCACTTTTCAAGAAACTTACAGTAATATAAACATTTATGACAAAACCTTCACCTTTTTGAGTAGATTGAGTAATTTATAGCAAATCAATAGCTGACAAATTTATATCTATTTAATTAAAAAAAAAATATTTTATATCCATCTAAAACATCGAATTCACTTTGAAACGATTTACTTTACTTCACAAAGCGAAAGACGCCAAAGTTACTTAATTTTACTGTCAAAGTAAAATTTTGTGCTATACGCCTCATAGTAAAACCTTACAAGACGACTTCTTTGTACGTACAATATGCTCATTGTTGAACGAGCATAATGTACGTACAAATAAGTCATCTTTTTTTTTAATTATTCACCTTTTCCTTACCAAAATAATATTTTATTTGCTATTTATTCTAAGTACTCACTTGAAAACATTCAGTTTCATAAAACCTTAAGGCGATTAACAATTGTGATTGTGTTCTCGGTGCGGAGAACAGGAGAAAATATTATTATTATTTTTGTATTTATAAAAAGAAATAGTATTGTACTTTGTTTCTATTTAATTTCATAAGACTTTTCATATTAAACTTGATACAGTACTCTTACCAAAACCGTATTTTAGTTTCAATACGCAACCATAGCGTATGAAAGTATTTAGCATTTACGAAACATTAATATGTGTAGCTACGTAAGCCTTATGCGTTATACAAATCCGTATATAAATAGGTATAGACAAAACTGATCAGTACTTTTTTTCCCTCTGTTTATTAACCGATTTTTTTTGTTGAGCAGCTATTGGCGAGCTTTAGTGTTAACAAACGAAAAAAATTGGTAAATGTCATTTTTTTTTTCATCGTCTTCAACGTAAAGTAGAAACCTTTATTTAGAAGTTTCTATTCCTTATACTTCACACTCTTTATATTTACAATATACAATATTTTTGTTTTGTGCAACACTCATTACGGGTTTTCCACTTAGAATTCATTATATTTGTTACAAATAATTTCCTATGCGTTTTTACTCATTATTACATTTAAGCTTTTAAGCTGCCAGTATGTACAAAAACGTCATTAGCGTGTGACTTTTTCGACCGTAATTTAAAATTTATAGGTATTTCAGGGAATTATGGCAAACTACACACGTTAATGAGGTGTTCGTACACGCTCGTAGCTAACGTAATAAAACAAGATTTTAAAAAATCAACGAATATAGAGATATAGTCATTGACTAAGCATCTCAATGACGTTCGAACTTAAAATTTTAATGAATTACGGTCAGATTTCGACTACTGGGTGACCTGTAGCATTTATAACACCGGGAATAACTACATTTTACGACTCCCATAAAAGTTTATATAATTTCATGGCATCCAGTATTTAATGAAAATTCTCCCTTTCGAAATCCATAATTGTGTGACAATTCACAACAATATCTTATATTAAGTATGTATTTATAATGTCCTCAGGTACATGAAGCAGAAAAAAATTATTTATAATAAAATAATCACACAGATGGCAGTAAATATGTGCCTTGACATACAGCAACACGATAACAGTTCTTATTATACATTTGAATTCGTCTGCGTTATATCGCTACAGCCTCTTTCAATTCTTATCCCAGTCACATATAATCTTATGTCCTAAGATTATATATGAATGTACTGCCGCTAAATTATTTTATGACGGGACGACCTCGTTTCTGATCACGAGTCCCGGACCGGTATTCGTCTCGATCTTTCCTCGAACATTGCTGTTGCCGACAATCGATGTCAGTATAAAAAAGTCATATAGGAATTCTAATATGATCAAGCGCGCGAAGTCGCGGGCAAAAGTTAACGAGCAACAATTACGTATTTCGTCGTCGTATTCCGCTATATGAAACTAAATCATAGAAAGCTCGACCCACTTTTAGTCCTGAAAAAATGAAATTCAAAAATTTATTTTTAGTGGATGCCTACATTATATAATCTATCATGTGACTAAATTTCATGATCCTAGTTTTAGCAGACATCTCGTGATTAATGGATCGCTTCGCTTTTCTCCTACATTATTGTACTAATTTGTTTAAAAGAAATTAAATAAAACGTCCATAATAAAGGCAAAGTGTTTTTTATGAGATTTTAGTAGATTTTGTTATTATTAGCCGTTTTAAATTTTCAGAAATAAATACTACCTAGTAATGAAACTTCGAAACTCACTCTGCAACATTAATTATTTCTACTTTTAACCTTTTAGAACATTCGTTTAGTGTATAAAACTGGATTAATACACATGTAAAAGTAAAATGGTGTATTTGTAACAGTTTAAGTTCACAGTGTACTTGAAGTAGTTTAATTTCAACAGAAGCTACGTCTACAAATTGTAGTGTCAAACTTCTAACGTAACTAGCCCGGATGACGAAAGTTGAAAGGGGGATCAAATAGTTCGCGTAAACATTTAGCGTTTGTTTACATTTATTGTATACGTTTAATAAATGTTTTTGGCATTAACGTAATCGTAACGTGAATTAACACATGTTACTTAATCTGTCTTTTAAATTGTATGTGATATTTTATGGGAATTCGACGCTGACAAAAATTGAATACACAATTATTTTGATCAAAATAACATATACCGTTTAACTGAGTTTCTAAGGTTTGTTCATATTTAAGGAACCGGTAGACGGTATAAAGTTGAAGCTGAAGTGGTTTCCGTAAATTAAATTACTTCGATGCAGTCGCACTATTATTTCATATTTTCTTAGGGTTCTGTACCTCAAAAGGGATCCTTATAGAACCACTTCGCGTTCCGTCTGCTCGTTCTATCTGTCTGTAGACTCTTTTTCTCAGGAATGTTTTGTCATATCAAGTTGAAATTAATATTAAATACTTAAATCTATGGTCCCTTGGAGCTTAAATACAATCAAGCTTAATCAATGCAGTCGAAAAATTTGGCAATTTCGTTGTATATTTTGAAACTCAAAAATAAATAAAAACCTACAGCCTACTTCCCGTTAATCTAGAATCATGCAATTGGAAAAAAACAGCGGTCTCACATCACCAATAAACGGAAAAATTTGAAGATAGTTAATTTGTAATTATATCACGTACCCAATTTTTTTTTGCAATTACAAACTCTTTACGGTTGAGTATATAAGTGTTTAGGTCGTCATGTAGGCCGATGTTCGGGTGAACATATTCAACTATCGGCTTTGAAAGTAAATAAAAAACACTTTTTGAAACTTCTCCCAAAAAGAAAAGCAATAAATATCTCTAAATTCTCGGGACTGTGATATATCGATATGGTGAACGGGCAAAAATTTTCTAATCTCTTGATGCTTTAAAAATCTACGTACACAGTCAAGCCTGCACGGAACCCTCCGGGCGTGAGCTCTACACGTATCCGCCCGGTGATTTTCATTCGAAGCCGGCCGCGCAGCGTCGGCGGGACGCCGTGCGCCACGCGCAAATACGATCACCTGGTCGTCGTCGGGCGGATTCCGCGCGCTCCTCGTCATCGCGGTGCGTTATTTACGCGAGGACCGGCGGCCATTCCGCTTCTAAATCGGCCAGAACGGACGACAACTACTTCTCGAAGCGGCTGAATATGTATGAGGAGTGCGCGGGAGCAGCGGCCGCGGTCACGACGCGGCGCGCGCGGCACAATTACCGGCAGGACGACGCCGGCGGAATTAATTGTGCGCTCGTAAATTTTACGATCTGTGAACGCGCCCGCGCCGAGGGCCGGCCACTTCGCGAGCTGGCTTTTTCTGTTTGGGATCGATTTAGGAGGAGATTTTTTTTTTTATTTCCGTAAACATTTCACTCTAGTCTTGCCCTTTGGTGAATATTATGATGTAATTTATACATATAATAAAAACGGTTTTTCTTGTATCGAGCAATAGTTAAAACTACTGGACATATGGATATAGGACTTGACTACATGACAAGGAATCCTTTATAGATGGTTTTAAGTTAATTTCTATATCGTGAATGTAAAACTATGTTTGTATGGATGTCGGTGCTTCAACAAACGTTACCGCCTATTCTTTAAATTAGATCGTAATTTTTTTTTGTAATCATAGAACTATACTTCCTGATATGGTATAGAAGAAAGAAAAATTATGCTGTAGAATTTTCTTGTATTAACAATAATTGAATTTGAAAAATGATAAATTGTAGAAATTAAAGTTTTTCTACAGTTGGTTAAGACTTATATAAAAATCCGCATAAGGGCATACAACCGTATTAGGGCATGAAGTCGTAGACAAAAGCTAGTGTTATTATGCTGTTTAGTTATCTTGTTAATAAATCCTTTCATCAATACTGAAAACTGCATCAAAATATTTGACAGTATTTTAAAAATTGTAAAAGAATACACAGACGAACGACTTCGTTTTATATTATTTAAATTAGATAATATGTATAAAATAATATAATATTTTAATTTATAGAACTTACCTTATGATTAAATCAGTCAAGGCACTCCGCTCAATGTCCGCTTTTTTTTTATTTTATTATTTTTTTATTAAAGCTACGTCTTTTGCGTATTCCACCAATTTTAAAAAATAAACCGTAATCTACAATATATTTACACTAAACTTGTTTTCTCCTAACCATTGAGCCATCGGGTAAACCACTGATTTTTATGTATCGGGACCTCAAGTGACGTAAAATCTAACACGAGGGCCCTCGTGGGAAAAGGTCGAAGAGGGTACCATTAAAATTCACTATCCCTCGTTTCGTTTCAACGTATTCATGGTCTCTGAACAACATAAGTTTCAATATTTATAGTGTAACTTTCGATAAAATTACAATTAAATGATTGATACTTGACTTGTTTTTTAAGGTTTCGTATCTCAAAAGAATAAAATAGAACCGTTTTAGGATCAGTTTGTTATCCGTCCGTCAAAACCCTTCTTGTTTCGAAATCGTAGAGGTCTGTCAAAACCCATTTTGTGAGGAACTCGTGTATGTATTAAGTTGAAATTAATATCATATACTCAAGTTTACAATATGTTGGAGCAGTGAAAAAATCAAATTTCTAAATCAACGCGATATCAAAAGATACGGTCATTGATGCCGAATGTTTTGACTTTCGCACGAGAATCATAACCTATAGGTACCTTCCGTTGAACTACAATCATGAAATTTGATAAGAAGCAATGCCATGTAGCACAATTAAAGGAAAAAAAATCGAAAACCTTAAATTTGTATTTAAATTATTTTGTGATGTAACTAAAACATAATCGGTGACATTTACAACATAATCGAAAAAAAAAACGGGATAAATCTTCGATACGCGATTCCCGTGGTGAATGAACTATACATCTACAAGTTTATACGGAATTTTTAGTGCGTGAATCCGACGCGCACTTAACCGGATTATAAACTCATTTTTTAGTAAAAAGTGTTAAGTAATTTTAAATAATATTTCAAATTATAAAAGTAAACTATTAGTTGTTGAATTATGTCTACTGCTCACTTTACTGCACAAATCCTTAGAAGTTTTTACGGAATTTAAAAAGTAAAAGAAAATCTACAAGTTTATCTAGTATTTAGTTGTATATTTTTAATTATTTATGCTTAACTTATTTAAAATATGTAATTTTAAGACCTTCAGTTCTGCCTTCCACGATGTGAACAGATATAAGTACTCGAAATTATAAAATTTTGAATACTGGTTTGGATTTTTTGGACTTATCCTAACTTTTAGGTAACAGAGCTCTATTTAAAAAGGTTAAGACACTCCGATTTGGTACACAGTCCCTTAAGCGACTATGTATTATTTTCATGTACCAATTTTAAGGGTGTAAATTTTATATCGATACAATGTCTAAAACTAATAAAAAGTGAAAATTCGTATAAAACAGCAACTGATGGCAGGATCCAGCGCAGTGCTTTTTAATTAAGGTGACGTATTGATAAATTATTAATTTTAAGCGGAGCGTACGGCCGCACACCCCACGCATATCACGGTATTTCATTCTAAAACACGCACGCGTTTGCTTATTTTTAACGGCCCTATGCGAAAAAATAGGTTATATTTAATTTAAAATAAAAACTAGGATTAATTTCAGAAAATCTAACTGACGTTTTGAAGCGTTTGTACAGAAAATTTGGAGGCTTATATCGGTCACGTTTGCATGTGAAATGTACATCTCTGGTTTAAAAGAGCTACTTCAGACCTTTTTTTTTCTCTGTTATATAAGTTAATAAATCGTTTAATGGCAAATGATAAATTAAATTCAATAACATGAAGATTCGGGTCACCAGAGATCGCTTTCGCGTGTTTTGTATTTTCCGAGATAAATCGATATTTCTATCATCAAAATCTCCAATTCGTCACCATAAAAGCACCGAGTTTGATGATCATGGGCGAAATGCCGAAAGCGTTTTTAGTTTACATCAAATTAAACTCTCTAAACAAATTAAACCTTATGGTTCGGAAGGCAGTGGACAGAGTACATGAGCTTGAGATACAAATGCCTTGTTCTGAGATAAAGAAAATTGTGGGAGGACTTGTCTCAGTAGGGGGTGATTAAGAAGGTGATACATTTAATTAATCTAAGCACTGTGCTTATATTTCTAATCGTCATCGCTAAAATGAAAAATAACAATCACATTCAACACTCCGATCCGCCCAAGTATATTAATCACGTTACATCAAAGGACTAGCGTTAAATGTCCCCTGTGATTCGTCGAACGGTTCGTCGGGATAGAAAGCGAAACTCACCGTAGTCGGGTTAAGGAGGATGAATGACGCCCGCATCGCTGATCCAGTGGGCGTCGATGAGCGACGTTGATCGATTGGGTCCGTGTCCGACTGGACGCTTATATTTATAAGGGCTTTGTTATGAGAATATGAGTGAAAAAGGTGACTATATTGAAATATAAAAATGGAACAGTTAGTTCTTAATCACAGTGAAAAATTGAAGATGAAATTTGAAAATCAAAATCTGTCGTAATGGATATGCGTTCCTACTTCAAGGTAGCGTTTTTATTAGCCTTTGAAGTAGTTAAATATGTAATAGTCAATTAAATCTAATAATGTTGATTAAGGATTTTATTGGGTTGGAATAGGAAGCATCATGTATAGGAGTCAAAAAATGCTATTAATATATGAGCAAAATAGGTAGGCGAAATATTACTAAGCAACGATGAATGCTCTTCGAAGTAGGTCAGCCATATGATCATGAGCCATAAACACACATTCACGCACAGTAAGTCTACCGACTCTCGTACGCAGTCAGTTTCGCTAGGTTGTCGATGTTAACGTCGTGTCAAATATTTTCTATTTATTCTTTAATAAGTGTATGTCAGAAAGCAAAAATGGATGTCTACAATTTTAATGTAATAATCATATTTCATTTTCTATAGAGAGTTGAATAGATCTTTCTTTATCGTCGTGTCCGTCATTGTCTATCTCTACCATGGTCGTCTTTCGTCTATTTAAGCATAAGTAGTCCACTGTCATGCTGCATGCTGTACACCGGCCGTCGCTTGGCTGTGTCTTGTCGGCCTACTTTTTACGTTCATGATTAATTATTGAAAAATACCACATTTCTAGTGTAATATATAAATAAGCAAATGTATCGGGACTCGTCTTCCCATCGACTACTCCTTCAATATTTTCTATAGTAAATACACGATATTTATCCTCGTAGTTACATTCATACATAATGAGTGTAAGTACACACTTAAGTTTAAAGTTACGCAATGATCTATTTACTAATTTCTTTGTAGATCACTGTGGGAGAGAGTGTAGGCGGGCCATGGGTAGCGAGAAGGAGGCGTGTCCTATTTTTGATCCTTGCAACAGATATGTAAATAGTAAAATAATTTTCTTAATACGATCTGGCGTAGTGTGACCATGACAAGTGAGATAATTTTTTTTTGTATTCTAATCGCAACCTTATATAATATCAATTGAAACGTGAACACGTGAAATTACTAAAATACGTTTCATACCTTTATTGCTTAAGAATACGGAAGGGTACAATATAAATATTAAATATTTAAAAAATTAAATGGTGTCTAGAATTAAATTCGCTTAACGCCCATTGTCTATTTCACTCATTTTTATCAATCGTCAGTTTAGTCATTTTTTTGGCAATTTAATCCAACCCGAAAATTTCCGTAACAACACATGTTTAAATCGTAAACCAGAATCACACACCTAATTTGATTTTTAATAGTGCATCCCACACGTTTGATCGCTCGGTCTACACGTCTTCACGCATCATTTACACTCATTAGACGTCGCTTGCACGGGCCAGTTTACCGATGCTGGTAATTACTGCTTTTACCGCGGGTGGTAAAAATAATTACACGTTACGGAATTGAACTTTCACGTTGTAGAATACACGGAAGAATGTACTAGACGTAGTTTAATAATTTGCACAGGTTAATAAAATGGTGTTTTTTTTTTTACAGTGATACTAGTCGATGTTTTATTGGAGTAACGATAACATCTTGAAGAAATTACGATAGCGATTAAAAGTTTGACATCGAAGAATGATAAAAATGTAGCTCCATTCATAGTAGGTGCATTTATTCATTCAACATTAATTTGATATATGAACACAAAAGCTATCCCCAAGCGGTCGGTTACACGTCACTCACTATTAAGTAGTAATATAAAGTGGCCGACAGTTCGTAAATAATAGTATAGAGGCATGTCTATTTTAATGGCATCCTATTCGAGCATGATCCATAAAACGTGTCGGAATAACACAAATTTAAAGTTCAATACATAAGTTACATAAATACAGAAAACTTACATAATTTATGAATTAATGAAAAAAATTTGGTTATATTTGCATTTTCAATAAAAATATCCCAAAATTAAAATGTTAAAATAGTACATAATATTTTTCTACAAGTTGCTATAGTTTTTTTTATTAATCATCGCCTATTCCGAAAAAGAATATGTAGAGACTACAGATTTCCAAATGGTACAATCTTGGCACATATGTCTTGCTCCGACATGCGAGTTAGTTGGTTTTCGGGTTTTTCGAATCCTGTCTGTCTGTAATACACTACCAATTTCAACTGGATAAGATTTACTAAGACTGACGAAGCCAGGAACCAACTAAGAAGAAGAAGCCAAATCTTCTATTACACACCTATTAAGTTTTTACATTTAATTAGTAATACAATAAATTGTAAAAGGTTTTTTTAAGATTTAAATTAGAATAGATTGATGGTCCGAGAATATTGTCGTAATGTAAAATTCAAATTTAAAAGCTACGGCAATCAACTTAATATTCAAAAACCTCCCAAACAAAACTACAATTCGTGTACTCGTGTACATGTGTTCGATTTCAGAAGAATTATATGCGTATGTATAATCGTTGGTACATCTGTTAGTAAATATGTAACTTGTTTAAGTGATTAAGCTTATGTTTATGCATTAGTTTCTTCATAGCTATGCTACAATTCGGTAGATGATGTTGCACTCAAGTTATTAAAAAAATCTACATTCATTGTCCAAGATGACTCATAGCGTATTAATATTATGTATAGGGATGTTTGCAAGTTTGTTACGTAAAGACGTTTCGACGGCTGAATAGAATTAGTTTAAACTCTACAGTTATATACCTTACATAGCTATGCAGCATCATCAGAATAACACATAAGCTAAAGTTTATAAAGATAATAACTTTTGCTCGCAACTCCGCGTGCACGATCGAAGAACGAATTTATCACTTATGCTGATTGGTCATTGGTATGTTTAAAACAGGTTTTAGTTCATCATAAACAATGTTTAAGACAGGTTTAAGTTCATCGGTTTGGGATCAAAATTACAAGCAGAACCGGTCTCGGGATCAAAAGCGTAAGTGAGATCTTTTAATAATAAAAAATAATGCGACATAATGTATGTTTTCAGTGTAAAGATATGGATTCTTCCGGTATGGAGTGGGGAACGGGATGTTAATAACGCTATCGATCAATATAAAAGAAGAAACAATTCGTCGATTGTCTACGCGGACGGAGTCTTCTAAGGTGTATTTTGTACAGAACCGGAATTTATATCGGAACCGGAGAACTGGAGTCAAAAAAAAAGCCATGTTTGAAATCAAACGGGGAAACAACATCGGAATCATGTTGGACAGCGTTATTGGTCAATATAAAAGATGCGAGTATACATTCCATATCTCCGCGGGCGGAGTCGTGTACAAAAGCTAGACTGCAATAAATGTTTGTTTAGTATCAAAGAAAACGATTTCAAAAGAAAATTCTTAAGATATCTTTGAATTGAGGTACACATAAACGCACAGATATTGGTTTAGTGTCAAAAATGAAAATTACAGTTGTCTAAAAAATTTAGTCGCAATGAACTGAGATGATTCATATTTATACAACATGTTTGTGTGGTCAACAAAAAAAAAATTAATACATTTTGAAATAGTTGTGCAAAATATGCCAGAAAAAAATAATCCTGATACCATATATCGAAAAGGGCAAAGCAATATCTGTCGGGACAGCTAGTCGCAACAATATGTAATATAATATTTAATATTTATTTATATTTACATATAATATTTCTTTTACGTTGTTGGTGTAACTTTATATAGCTCTATATTGGCTTCGGATTCGGTTGAAACATTAAACGTTATTGAAATTTTCTAGAGAACTTACATGCATCGTATACTTCATTGTGTTAAATTTCTCTTGCTTATTATTATAATGCTCAACTATAACACGTTCAACGTGACAAAAGTAATACCAATTTACTATTTAAAAAGTTCTTTAATATCTGATTATCAGGAGAAAAGCCATGGTTTAATATATAATACATAAGCCCTATTTTTAGGGGTTTCTTTGAACGCCAAATATAGATATGCCTAACTTGTCGAAGGCTGTCTATGTGTAACCGACTACAACTGGGCAGAGCAATCTGTCGCGTACACCTATGAGATGATTAAGTAAATATGTCAAGATTAGAATTTGATTGCAAATTGATATAATTCATTAAATATAAATGCAACAAATATAATACACTCGGCTTTTTTACCTTAATGGTTATACGTAAATTGCCAACGAAAGCTGCATTTTATTCGCTTCGCATAAATTATATTGATGTATGCAATACGTCAAAAAATTATTCTTGGTACTTACACACAGATGATTTACTCAACAATTTTAATCAATTATTCAATTGCCCTCAGCTCTCCCACGTGTATATGCAAATATACGCCAACGACGTTTAGTTGTATCGAGTAGTTTATCTTAAGTTGTGTTGAGTAACATTCAATTTGAGTGTTAATCGCTTCGCTGTAAAGGTATACAAACAGTAATTAACATATTTGAGTGTACAAATACTGTCATAACTGATGCTCATTAGACAAATACATGAAAACATCATATTGAGTATTATAATAGATTTTATACGAAACTTAAGATTAAGGCTTTCATATTTTTTGAAATTTTTTTATTATCGCGTTGCATAGATAAAAGTTTCGTTCGTAAAGACCTTTTAATATAGGCTTATATAAGTTAGGTTGACTTGTACGTAACTGTGTAATGAAGTCTTAGAGACTGAATTTCATACACTTCTAATTTGTCAAATCATCATGAAACTTGGCAATTAAGTATATGTAATTCTGATGACTATACATTGATAAGGTACCATTAAATGGATCTGACGACAGAGCCAGTAGGAACTTTTGAGAACTCCATAACTGAAAAACAAAACCGTATTGGAGCTTGTAGAAATTGTCTTGAAATGTACTTTCGCCATAAATGATTTTCAGGATCTGATGATGGAATTAGAAATTTGATACAGGAATGCCATAAACGGGACAATGTGTTCTAGGTGTGTTTAGGCTTATCGTGGTTGCCTTGAGATGTACTTTGGCAAAGGTTGCCTTTTAGGGTCTGATGACGAAGCCAAAGGCGAGACAACGTATTCTACCATGTATAGGATTATTAAGGTTATCTTGAAATTCACTCCAGTCGCGAATGGTTTTCAGAGTCCGAACTTCGACTCTATTAGGTAGGTACTGGGATCTCATAATAGAGCAAAGTATCGCATCTGTGTTTGAATTTTGTATAATTTATGCATCCCTGCAACCTAAGCTGACTTAAGAAACGTGTTAAAGGTTGAATAGCATGAGGTTATCAAAAACGTCTTGTCGCAAGCTCCCAGGGCATCAGGCGTAACCCTGCTGAATGGGCACTTCTACGAGCCGCTGGTGAAGGATCGCTCTACCATAAAAATAATATACATTTCGAAATTGGCTAGATTTTCTTTATAACTATAAGAATTAAAAATATAAAAATAAATTGTTATTTAAATAAAGCTAAAAAATATGTTTTTTTAATTATGTAGTTATTGCATTAAAAAGCAAAAAGTAACTATAGAACTATAGAACCTATATTCTTTGTGTATATATCCTGGAAGAGCGTGAGTGTAAGCCTTGTTAGTAAAAAAATACAATATTTGAGTGTAAAATGCGAAGAGATTTCCCATAAAAAGAAGTAAGTAAAAACATTTTGGTTCGTAAGCACTCTCCGTTCCACACTTATCTATCTATACATATTATAAAACCCAACGTCTCTCTATATATTCGTATGCTTTCCAGCTAGAACCTCGTATCTTATACACATTTTTTTTTTTCATAGCTATGTTATCTGGTCAAGTTGTAGAATATATTTTATCACATAAAGTTACACACGAAATATGAAGTGACGATAATGGTGAATCGAATCGGAAAAAAGACGGGCGCTTCAATGGTTTACGCCGAGTAAAACTTAAGAGATGACATATCAATGTGACATACAATTGTCGATCTCATAAAAGACCTACAAGAAGTCCTTAATAGCACATGTCTGTCTTTTAAGAACGATCGGCAAATTGTGTCTTTAAAATAGCAACTGGCGTTCGACTGCGGGCGAACACTGCAGGAGGCGGGAAAGAACAGAGATGGCTCTATTCGCGCTCTAATTTATTTATATAAAAAAAATGAATAATAATTTGGTAGTCTATGCGATTGGAGCCGTAGTCGTAGCTAGTATTATTGTTTTATTATAAAACATGGCTCACGCTACGGCACTTTGGAAATACACAGAGAAAACAAGTTCGATAATGATATATTTGCTTATCGATGCAATACCCGCCTAGTTTTTCGGGTGTTTTCTTAATTTTTATAAGATCTAATATCACCGTCTTAGGTCAAAAATTAACAGACCGTTGAAACAAAATAAGAAGTTTTTTGTATGAACAAAATATTGTAAATTTCAATTCATGCGCTGTTAATTGTTAACATTGATTTGTGGAATTTGAAATTCTATTGTGTTTAAAACTTTAAATTTGTTCCTACTTGTCATATCGTGTAATCGAATATGGCGTTTCAGTAACCAAGAAAATTACTTAGTGCGGCGAAATCATTAAGTTAACAAATGAATGAATTAAATAAATGAATTAATTTTATAATCGCATTATTTTTAAATAACTTATATATTTTATTAATTACATTTATTCGATTTTGTGTTTTCTTATTCGTCAAAACTATCATAATCACTGTCTTCGTCACTGTTATCATCTGATGTATCTATTATGAAATTCGGAATAGGCGCTTTTTGATTTTATCAAATATTATTTTATCCATATTTAGTGGATTTATTTATTTTATTTTATACAAATTCATTTTATCCACAATCAGATCTTTCCAACACTATGCATGGCTTAGAACTTTGGAGATATTTAAATCGTAATTTTGTCATATATCTGTGTATTAGGTATAGAGCATAAAAATAACACCGACAGTTCTTCGTCACCATTGACAGCTTGCAAAACTTTATTCATTGCATATACCTCTCTATTGAAAAAAAATTGGTGCAGTTTCCTCTTCTTCATATCCGATTGCATTAATTCATTTCAATTTTGTACTAATTGAGACTTTGGTTTAGATTGATCTGCGTGATAGCATGACGCCCTAGACAAGTCTTTATATAGGTTTGTCCCTTTCTCTCGTTATATTGGACGACAAGGATAACCTTACAAAGAGACTCTCTAGGGCGTCATGCTAGACCCGCTGTTGAGACCTAGCCGTTTACAGTTAATTTTAACTCATTGAGATTTTTTGAGTTGTTCTTTTCGAAATATCTATAATTTCTGACGCTAAGCCAAGCTATATTATTATCGATTTTCAAACTTTAGTAAAATAAATATACTACATTAACTGTATACTTTTTATAAGATAGAATTGTGTAAGCTATCCTTTTAATGATATTAGACGTAGGTACAGATTAACGTTAACCAGGAAAGAAATATCAACCCAGTTTTATTATCTTTTATTATTTATTTATTTCAAATAACCGAAGTCACACTTTGTCGAGTTCTTCATTCAACACCTCATCGTTAACATTCAAAGTGATAAGCTGTCAAAAGAACTCTGAATTCTACTTAGTGATTTTATTTAGATACAATTAAGGTATCATATACGGATATTTGGCGTTACATTTTTTTATAGGGTTGCAATCCTCGTTTTCTGAAAGACTTGTATTTTATAGAATGTGTTGTATGGTCATTGAAGAAAATCATAACTTTCTAAGAGAGTTAGGTCGGGTTACCCCCCAGGATAAAACGGGCTGTAGAAAGGATTTTAAACTAGCATTCCATATGGCGTTTCATTGTTTAAGTTGTTTATGTATAAGCCAACTCTTTTGAGCGCTTTGCGGTACGCCTTTTCTAATTTAAATTGATCAGTGATGCTGATTCTGGGGAAACGTTGCATGCATCCGTAATCGAGAACCGGTTTGAGGTATACCTTGATCACCGGTAATTTGATGACTCGCGCACTCGGTCAACTCGGTCGCGTTTAAGTGGTAGCCGCTAGTAAAATTGAGCAGTTGACAGACATTTGGTCATTTCGAAGACTCATGCTTGTTTGTTGACAATCTTTTAGTCCAATGGAAGTTTTTTTTAGATTACGTGACATTTTATAAGCTAGTGCCAATTGCATAGTGTATCGTTTTTAGGCTTAGAGAATTGAAATTTAATTTTGTTAGACGAATGTCGGATACGTTCAAACGTTAGCGTTCGTAGAAATGGAAAGGTTTTACTGCTTGTCTCGACCTTCTGGATGAATTTTGCCTAAGGCAGGCGTTGGTTGTTTGCTAGTGTCACGTGTGTCTCATAATTTGGACTCAAATTACAAAATGGAATTGGAATAGAAATCAATTTAATTTAATAGGAAATATAAAGAATTCGATTGTGAGTAGAACTCGAGTGAGAAGTGTAATCACGTTTAAAAGTAAGATCATGAGCGAGAGAAAACTCATTAGAGTCTTGGATAGGATGGGTTTATTAGATATATGAGTTTATTCTACGTCTGTTCGTGCGAAAAAGTAAATCAAATCAAATAAAAAATAGCTTTATTTCTTAGGTAATAGAAATTTCAAATGAAATGCGTCATAAAAGAAAAAGCTAGTTTAATAATTGTATAGCACGAACATTTTCCTTTCCAAACTTATCGGAGGCGCCAATGGGCGCGTCAATAGTTATTCCATTGGCACCTCTCGTTAAAATCATACGTGTTCAGAAATTAATGTCCCGTACATTAGTAGTCCGAGACTGGTCTCGGCGGTGCGGCGTGTGCCGCGCCCTATCGGTCATTAAACAAGATCCGTTAATTTTGTACAGAGGAATTTTAATTGCGAAACGCAAGCTGCAATCGGTTAATCGCGGTGGTAATTTGTGGTAATAAAATAAATTGTCGGATGAATTCTTACACCGAATTATCTCTCAATTCATTTTAGATTCTGTGATTTTGATGACAGGATTAGAAACAGTGTTTGAATATAATATAATCTACATTAACAGAGCTAGTAATTGTATTATAAATCTTACAACTGCAAAATGAGACTTTAAACATGCGTTTTAGTTAAAAACCTAAAACTGTTCCAAGGTTTAACATTCATGACAGATAGGCTGACGTTAATAAACAAAGTTGTTTAAGACAAGTTTCGAACGATAGCAAGGGAAATTGAAACATTGAAATATTTAGTTTAATCTTAGTCTAAAACGAGGAGATCTGTAAAAAAATAGTCAACCCAAGTAACCAACATAGCTAACAGAATCAGCAATTTGAAGAGGCTACCGTTGGGCCACATCGCTCGTAGAACGGCCATCCACCGTTGATCAAGGGTGGTCTAAGGACGTGTGTCGAAGTAATCTAGGAGAGGAAAACTTATGTTCAGTGGTAGACGTTGATTGGTTTAAAGGACTAATAATCCCATTCTTAAATTCCAATTCACATTGAATACTTTACGATACCGCAATTTTTCAACTATTGTTATTGTGATCTTTCAATTTATTTATTGTTTATATTTGTTATGCATTAAAAACAATTTAATTTTCGAATCGCTAAAATGACATACATCAACACTGAAGGCGTACATTAAATGAAGCTCTCGTGTGATTTTGCGCTCGTCGACGTCATTTTTTTATTTTTATTTAAAAAAAATATGCTCAACAACGAAACATTTTACAGAATTTCAAATCACTTCATTCATAAATTTTTATGCGAACTCAGCGGAAATTCATTTATATTTCCGAGGAGTAAATATCTACATATTTATGTATACCCATTATAATCGTCCGTGAGGCCGCAACGAATAAACCGCTTAAAATTTGAATGAAGAGGCGCGACGTAAGCGGCGCGCGCGATACCGTCACGCATGTAAAAACGTGCGTGTGCGTGGACGCGAAAAGGAAAAACGGACTTTTCTGTTCATACGCAATCCCATCACGGAATTGTACGCGGAAGCGGCGACGGTGATGTGGGCGATGGATCATTTAGAATCGGTCGTGCCGCCGCCGAATGGGCGCTTTTAAAATTCAAAGTGTTAAAAACTTGGCGGTAAACGTTTCCGGTGTAGGTGAATGCTTCGAAGAAAAAAAAAATTGCAGAATTAAAAGTCAACAAAAATCCTGTAGTCAGCTGCGTGTAGTGAAGGCTTTACGATTGGCTAAATGAATTCAAGCCGGTTTAAGTGAATTTATACGTCAATCCGATTTCGCAACAAAATATAGTATTTAATATTCTAACAGGATGCACGTTTATAATTTTTTGGAAGATATGTTTCTTCTGGCGCAGACTGTTTGTCATTTTATATAACATATAAAGAAGATAGTAAGGTGTCAAGTCATTCTGATTGGTGCATAATGACGTATCAGTTAATCGTTCAATGCAATGCAACACATGCATATCATGTGCTGTAAATGTAAAAATTATTGAACCGTAGTAAATATTTATACATGTATCTATATACACTAAATTATGAAGACAGGTATTGAAATTATAGTTTTTGTGTTATATTAAGAAAATCTCTATCAGATTGAATTTTTGGCATGTAACGCGCCGATGATTCTAATATATGATTCGGATTCCGTGTACCAGTACTACATACGCAAGAAGCAGTATAAAACCTTTATTTTATAACTAATTTAATAAAAAAAAAATCAGATGTCTTGATCGCCGAATAATGAAAAATAAAAAAAAGAATCCATTAAAAAAAATATTTATTTAAGTCAATATAAATTATATAATAACGTGCGTACACAATTCCAAGTATTTTTTTTTAATTTAAGTACTGGCCGTGCCCGCAACTTATTACGCATGGAATATATTTTTAAATATCAACAGATTTTCTATTAGCCAATTTTCGATAAAAGGAAACCTATAAGTTATTCCAAGCTACGCTTAAAGTTACGTTTGAAAATATCATGCAAATTCGTATAGAAGTTTTAGAGATTAGCGTATTCAAACTTTTTAAAAATAGTCTTATTGTATTTTGTTACACTCCCTATAACATTCGCAATAATTTTTTGGGAAATATCTTCACAATAAATTTGTAATCATTATAATGTCATTATATGGCTATAGATTTACAATAAAGCATCTACATGTTTTGCTGTAAGCATATTGGACCTTTTACTTTTTTACAACTATAATATAGATATTTAAATTTATTTCTCATTTGTTGAGACATATGTCACTTAATAAACAAATGTATAATGAATATCAATACATCCATACACACATCTATAGCCAGACATAAATATAATATAAACAGAACGGTTAGGGAAAAGTAAACAACTAAGAAATACGTTTATTAAAATTTGTGTAATTTTGTAAACTAGTTTAAAGTAGTGTAGGAATGAGTTCATAAATATAAAGTTATCAATACATCCGTATTTATAATATATGCGTGGTTAGGTAAAGGTGAACAATTAAGAAACACATTAAAAAACTGTCATTGTTTGAAATGTCATTTATTTTTGCTCACTATATTATTAAATCTTCTAATACCAACCGTTTCTTACTTTTTAATTAGCATACTACGATGAAATAGGTGTAAACGATACTTTTCCTGTTATTTATATAATATCGAAAATTATAATGAATATTAATAAATTATTATAATTATAACGATCGAAAATTTTAAATAAAAAAAGAGTATTTTTTTGTTCTATATTCTTCAAAATTTATGTTTGTTTAAACCAACATAAAATATTATATTATAATGCTTTGTTTCAAAGCAATATATGGAATAGAATCAACGTCAAATTGCATATTTGCATGATATTTAGTGATACAATAAATTCATAATCATGTTACATGAAATAAATTTTGGGGAATGTCTTCTATAACTGCACGAATTTTCAAATCAACGTCAGCATTGGTTACTCTAATAAATAGCTATGGATTTCACGACAAGGTACGGAATCTTAAAACTAATTTTGCATACCTTTAAACTTCGACCTTCATATTAATACAGATATGAATCAGAAGTATTACAACCTAAAATAATAAAAGAAAATCGTCTATAATTAAACAAGCCTTTTCAAGTTATATCTACCCATTCCGACGTACGAAGTAAAAGGAAACACATCATTGATTCGTTCCATATTTATTTCTATAAAAAAATAACGCTTTATATGTGTCTCATGCGAGACAAATGACTATAAATATATCATATTTCTGTTAAAAATGACATGTCAAAAAATTTTGGTGTCGGCGATTAGGGCAACCCGTGACGCGTGACGCATGACGGCAATTGTTCGGCTACCTCCGACCATAAGCCATGTTTTATGTCAAAATCTGAAATTATTTCACGCGAAATC
Organism: Eumeta japonica; assembly: GCA_005406025.1. NCBI lineage: Eukaryota > Metazoa > Arthropoda > Insecta > Lepidoptera > Psychidae > Eumeta > Eumeta japonica. The sequence continues at coordinate 333,657 of BGZK01000342.1, read as the reverse complement.
GACGAGAAAAAATGCATTTAAAATGTGCTTTCAGTTTGATAAAATAATGAAAAAAAATGGGTGTAATTTTGAAATTGCATACATCTATAGGCAATAAATTATTTAGCAGTTAAGAAAAAAAAATCTGTTTTTTAAGGAATTTGTATATTTTTCAATAAATCTTAGAGAAACTTTTAGGCGCAACAAGTATCAAAAGTTATAAATAGTTAAATTTAAATTATTATTCATGAACATATTATATGTAATGTAAATTCAATGCAATTAAATAGAATTACCTTATATACTGGTTATATCAAGAAAACATCGTCCAATTATGAAGGTTACATTATAAATATAAATAAATCAATTATACCTACATCGTAGATAACGTTGAGCCTAATATTAAAATAAAATGTCTTAAACTTTTCTATTAAATGTCGCTGATGGTATTGTTAAACAATGGCAAATTTGTAATACACACAAATATTTGTTTAGATAGTGAATACTAAATAAGTTACGCGCTTCTAGAGATTAATGAATACAGAGAGACAGAAATGCATGCCAAGGATTACTTGTTGCTGGTAGAAATGCTTTGTAAAATGTTTTACAAATCGTTTTTCGATTGACTTACGATTTGATTTTTGATTTGATATGATTTTTTTAACGCATATGCCATTTATAACTTCCCGCTATGGAAATTGAAAAATTCTTATAAAACTGGGAACTTATCAGTTTCACTTTCGAAAATCGAGTTTTTATAAAATCTTGACGTTTTAGGGTCCTAAGAATTTGTTTCGACCATTTTATCTAGCGATGTCTGTATGTGTGCGTGTGCGTGCGCGCGCCCGCGTATATACGTGTTTGAGTGTGTGTGTATGTAAGTCCCTCATAACTTTTGTACGTATTAACCAATCGAATCATAGAAAGGGTCAATCCAACTTAGACTTTCAGAAAGGTTGAAGTAATTTCATTGTGTACATATTTTCTTCAACATGGCTTTTAAAGTACTCTATCGATAAATCCCAAAATATTTTCTGACCTTTTGCTTAAAAAGCAACGCCTATCCTTATAAACTACATTAAAAGCAATTGGTTTATTTTTTCGAGAAATATCGTTAACGAAAAATTACCAAAAAAGATTTTTTCAAATATAACTTTTAAAGTTCTTGTTGGATTAGTTTTAGGTGTCCGTCAAATTCTTGGCTTATATAAGTGCATCAAATGCCTCAAAGCACAACAAAATCTCTCAACGCTTTTGTTAGTAATATAGTAGCTAAGAACTAAAAGAAAGAGTTTTACTTCAATGAATCTAATTTGAATTTGAAAAGCTAAAAATGTATTAAAAGCATATTTTTTAGGCCGGAGAACTTAGAAAAAATATTAAAATAAATATTTGATATTAAACACAATAATTTACTTTTAGGCATATTTTTGAAGATTTTGAGGTCGAAAGTAGCAATAAGTGTCAAGAATGGTCTATAAGTTGAACCGTTTTTCGAATTGTAGAGCTAAAAAAGCTTGAAAATAACTCTTTGAGCTTTGAGACAACTGTATTTTTAAACTCGAAGACTTTAAAAGGATCAATGAATGTCATAGCGAGAAGTTTTAGAGATGATCTGCGGAGTCAACAGTTTTACAGTTTTTTTATGAAATATCATGCATTAGCTTTAAACGATAGCGCAGTGATATTCATTATTCAAAAATATGGAGAATTAATTGACTTTCATATGCAAACTTCGGCACAAGAAATAAAAATGTATTTGTGTTCTATGTACTATGCCAACGATTTACTGCACATAAAATTATTTTTGTTTTGGTTTCGTTATTTTAGTTTCCCTGCTTTAAAAAGATTTATGAATTTCCCGTCTGCAAAGAATTTTCTGAGATGAAAATAAGAAAATTTTCTGGTTGCATCGGCATTATGCAAGTAGCCGCACAGGTGCAGCGCGATGCATCAATCTAAATCGCAAATACTTGCACTGCTGCAGTTATTGAGCGCAAATTATTTTCGTACCATAAAAGCATTACTCTAAATCGTTTTAGCGTCGATGTTCTTTTTTGAAAATAGTTGAGAAGAAACATTTTACGTTCTCTCGAATAATAATAAAACATTTATATTTATTTAATCCTTTAAAAATAAAAAATAAATTTAAAATGTCGGTTAGGTTTTTGTACGCTTACTACACAAGAAATTTGGTACAACCTAACGTGCATGCCTTAAGCGCTCGTGACATACGTGTGTTATCTATATTAGCGGTTAATGATATTATATGAGCTTTTCACCAAAAATTCTTTTTTAAAGTTCTTCAAAACTTTCCCGAAGTCACTTATTAAAATTATTACACAATAATTGTTGTTAATATAAAGTTATTACTAATTATATTAAAATAACTTTGGAATTAATCAAAACGTTTGAGAATAATTAAAAATAAATAAAGCAAAACGAATTCTCGGACAGATTTGAACCCGGGCACCCTGCGCCCGCGACATAAAGCTAAACAGTTGAACTAAATCGTACAGCTGATCATCGGGCGAAAATAGTTGTTTTATTTTTGATATTATTACCGCCATCTGTTGGCAATTACAAAAACCTAAAACATTAATTTCAATCTCCATTTCAGATATTTAAGCGAAATGACAGATAAAAACTTGAATAATTGCGAGTTAAAAAATTTAATTACAGCTAATCGGTACTGTATCAAGCTATGATTTTTAATACACTTATTTCCAATCGATTAGTGATGATATTGAAAAAGAAATTAAGTTTAAAAGTTAAATAGTTTTTTAGTTGTCGTGATTACACGGAATTTTTAGGTGACAGTAGAAGCATACCTACGCTCGCGCTTGAGGCAAGCAATAGGCACTGCATCTGCACTGTTAATACGATATGGGATGATATGGAACGTTTCAATTTTAATTTTTTCCTAAATACCATCAAAAATTTTTTACTCGTCTCCTAATTGTTAACACTACATCAAATTATAATTTCACTAATATTCCTCTGAAATCATTTTATTCCAAACGCAATTAGCGACTATAAAAAGATAACGACTTTTAAGGAAAACTTACTTCGACACGCGAAGGGATCGTAAAGTATCAAAAATAATATTAGTTTATAAAGAAAATTATTCGAATAGATAGATATTTAGGTGCTTGATTTTTGAGTAACAAGTGTTAAAAATATATCAGCCGAGGGGAAATATCAGCAGCTGCCAAACTAATGGACACTTTGTCTAAATTCCTTTTTAACTGAATTCCTATAAGAAGCCTTAAAAAGGCAGCACCTATGTCGATATGTAAAGAATCGGCCCCTTATGAATACTTTTATCAGTCATTATGGTTTTTATCACTTCCACTTTTCTCGCACAACATTCCTTTCACGTTCTCTTCATTCCCGACTCAAGGGCTCAACCTCAAGCCCTTGAGCGGATTCGGTTCTGGTGGAAGCTACTGACGATTATCATCATCCACACAGTCACGACGAGCGACGTCCGGTGGTTTTTAATTTGGCAACTTATCGGTCACCTACTCCGTGGTCAGGTTTCCCGACCCGGTAGGTTCTGGACGTAGGCTGAGCTGTTAACCGCCACGATATACTTTCTATCTATCACGACATATCGCTACTAATTTAGTGCATTAGCCGAGGGCCCGTCGCAACATCTCGATTCAATTGCACACTAAACAGAGCGGGGCCGCCCCGCCGAGTTCGCCCGCCTTCGCCGCATCCTCTATTATTCGAAGGCGGAAGTTCTCTAATTGCATTGTGTTTGCCTCACGCCGTATACAGAGCGAGTTAGCTTTATCTCTTCCAGTTGAATGGTTCGTTTTCGTGAGTGAATATCAATCAATTAATATCGATGTAACTAGATTAATTGTTTTGACAGCGGTATTAATGCCATTTGAAATTTGCGATATTCACAGCTATGCGCCGGTAGTCATTTACACAGATACTTAAAATAATTATTCTGTCTTTGTAATTACTAATTTTTAAAATATCAAGAGCTATAAGTTTTAATTGATTACGTTTTAGCCAAGTAATTTATACGATAAAAATAATTAATTGTCCCTTTAAATCAAAGTATTTTCGTATTTTCCAAATAGTATAATATAAAAGTACCTTTCAAATAACAATATTCGTGAACAAGTTTTATTAAATTCATCAATAACTTTTATTTTCTCGAATCGTAATATATATGATTTTCGCAATATAAGTTATTTAATCTCGGGAGTGACTCTAAAATGAATGCAATGGAATACAAAGTTTCCTTTCGTCTCAATATACTTTGGTAAACGAATTTTTCACAAATCGAAAACATTAAACAATTTGTCTACACTAAAGATAATTTAAACATTCAGTAACAGCGGGGTCGAATGTCTTCTCCTGAAATGAATATAGCAAACAGGTATTTATTTTATTGATATTATGTAACTTTAAAATGGGAGTTCTAACTCATACAAATGAATCCGTAGCGAGAAAATAAAAATGTACATTAGAAATTTGAAACAAATGACTCTGGAGGCATTGACGCGTTGAGCGAATGCATTTCAATTGGTTTTTTAGAATTTTCGCCTTTCTATACATCTATTCAGGAACTTCGCGAAAACTGCCGGATAGAATTTGATAAAATTATATTGGGTATGGTAATAGTTTATAATCACAAAGGATAGATTTATCCCGTTTCGCTGTTATTATTTTTATTCTATGTATATTTTGAACAAAACCCGAATCCGAATCGAGATCAGCTCCGAATTCAAAGCGAGATCAAGATCGGGATCATGGGATCGAGACCGTTATCGGCCGATATAAAAGACGAAATGATTTATTCGATGTCCGTACGGGCGGAGCCGGGGTAGAAAGCTGGTTAAAAATATGTCGAATATAAAATAAAATTCTGTACGAGTTATTTAAAAAAATCGGTTAACAAGCCGATAGGAGACACAAAAAAGGGTCTTTATACTTTCAAACATAAATCGATTAACACAATTGCGTTATTTGCGATATAAAGAAAGCTCTTGGCGGCGGGCCATACACAAGGTGATTTTAATATCGCATCGATCAGTAACAAATTCGCGCCGACAACCTGAACCGTTCTCGCAATATTCTCGCTATGATATTATGAAATATTTGCTTTGAGATCGTTAGCTCACTTCCTATACGGGCTGTATTATCAAATAAATCTTTTGTACCATCGCCTTTTCAACTTATAGGATGTTATTTATTTGAGTTTGGAGCAAAGTTATTAATTCAAAATTATATTACACTGAATGTAACTTTTTTATTAATAATGCGCATATTTATATAGTGCTTTATCTCCAAATATAAGCTTACTTTGTGTATGTGTTTCTTTAAATCGTTAAAATCAATATAATTTACTTTTTGCATATTATAAATATACTATTTCTAGAAGTTGTTTGCACAATGATATTTTATTCTTAATCTATTAACATATTTATTTAATGCATGCTCCATTACTGAAAAACATATCGTAAAAAGCTTGTAAAAATGAAAGAATTTGAAAGGATGTATATTGTTTATTTTGTTTTGCTGATATAAGTAAACTATTTATATTTGATATAAAAATCAACATAAATCATTGCATACGTGTTTTTCTTATATAAATTGGAAAACATTTAGGAAATTCAAGAACATTCCAAAATTTGTGAAATGTGCTGTTTACGGAAAAAAATTATACAATAATATATTATTTAATTTCCGAAAATAAAATTTATTAATTATCGGCTCCTTTTAAATGTAACATAATAATTATTTACAGTGTTATTCATATTTTAAAATTGTATTTGCATACAAAAAAAAAAATACTTATTTAGATATTAATATCGTTCAGCATCGCGATGCAATAGAGCACAGGCTGATTTAGCTGTCAGACGTCACATCGCCACCGCAGGTCTAACGCACCTATCTTAAAGGAACTCACATATAACAGCTTTAATAATTCATTTGTCTGTATGTAGAAATTTATTGTTACAGTTATCTAAGGTTGTATGTATATACAAAGTACAACCACATTTAAATAATATGATCAAAATCAATTAGTTAATGTAATTCAAGGCAAAACATACAAACACTAAAGTTGATACCTACGAATTTTATAAGAACAGGGGTAAAGTTTTGTTTCAAGAAGTAAATAAGTATGAAGAAACAGATAAGTATGTAGAGGTAGATAAGTATTTTAGTTGAACCAAAACAAAACCAACAATTATTTTTCATATAATTTTACTCAGTTTTCAGCTTTTCATAGAATTTCACCAGATTCCGTAGCAGTTAATAGCACGAGCAGAAAAAAATAAAGGGTTGAATTAAGCGAAAATAATTTCAAGCTTTAGTACGTAATAAAGTCGCTACGTCGAGCTTAAAATGCTTTCAACAACTTTAATAAAATTCTTTCCTGTTTCAATTCGACGTTAAGCATAACACCGACAACAATTTAACCCATCAGGATAGATTAATGCAGCAATGACCAAGTTAATAAATCTGAATTATCACCCGTAGCAGTAAAAGCGATGCCCGACGGTGGAGTCACAAAATCTATGGCGTGCAGTGAGAAGCGTTTAACTGATAAAATATAGTGTTGTAAAAGACGAATAAATTGAACGTAATCTCGGCGGTTACATCATCCTGTAATTCGTTTAACGATCGGTACAGCATACGTTTATGGCTTACGGCGCCTTACTTCCCTGTTAGCGCAGGCGCCGATGGCGAAAAAAGCTTAGTCAGCTACAACGCTCCGTTTTTCTGTTTAGCGTGTTTGCAACGAGTCACTTGCAAGTGACTTATACACCTCTCCGTAAGCGGTTTATTAATTGTTAAACCGCTTGTGGAGAAGTGCCGGCTTTATGATTAAGCGCTTTACCTTAGAGCTACGAGGTACCTGAGTTCGATTCCACGGGCGCACTGACTGAGTTACTAATTTAAATTAAATTAGACCCCACAACGAATATCTCTGAGAAAAGTTTAGACTGCTTGCCCCGAATATTGTCATCACGTTGGCATTGGGGTTGTCATTGGCGTTTGGCACGCGTTGGCACAACGAGGGTTGGGGCCACTGACGACGGTCGTCAACGGCCCCAACCCTCGTTGTGCCAATGCGTGAAGGCTAAAAGTTCAAGCCCCCTCAACTTGTAATAAAAGGTATACCTCAAACAAAGGTAAGTAAACTTGACATATAATTTAATTTAGATAAATCTGCTCTATGACTTCGTTACTGATATAGCGTGATAATCCGCTGTCCTGGAAATTATCACTGCAGTTCCTATAACAATCGTTTACAGCTCCTAACCTAGTATAGCGTTGAGAATTTAAGAATCAAGTTTCGCATCCTAAAAGGAGATTGTGGTAGTGTGTGCGCCTGCAGTGGGTAGCTTTTGCCACTTCTTTGTCTGCTAAAGAGAGGGCATCATTCTTCTGCAATATATTGTTTTCGATGGTTGAAATTGATCCTAAATCCTCGACGTTGATTTAAAGACAGCTGAGAATGGTTACAAGCCGTTATCATAAATACATAATAAATGGTAGCGACATCTGGCACCGATATCTAAACGTGTGCCCCGAGGTACAAAACAAACGGCTTGTTTAATTTGACTTTGGTTAAAGACAGAAACAATCGATTGATTCATGGTAATGGTCGTAAATATTTACATGTTGATTAGAAAGTTAATTTGATGAAAAGCTCACATTACGAATCTCTGTAAGAAGCATATCGAAATTGTTCTAAAGCGTTAAGCTGCGATACATGTCTGTTAAATTTTAATGCATTCATAACATCTTAGTTAAATGACAGTGACGAATACTGTTATGCTTTTTATTTATGTTATGTTACAATTCTAATATGATTCCAAAAAGCAACGTTGTAGCATCAGGATTTACCAAATAATGAATTTGTCTTACATATTTTCTTGAACCAAGAGAAGTACGAAAATGAGACTCGCGTTTTTAGATTAATTAGGTACACATACGATTGCTTGGCGTTTATTTTTTATAATAACAAGATTAAAAATTACATAAACAGTCCTATGCATTAGTTTATTAATATTGCATGCCTTAAGCGCGAGCGTAGGTATGCTTCTACTGTCGCCTGAAAATCCCGTCTACACTGGGTGTGACCACGATGAGTAAAAAACTATTTAACTTTTAAACTTACTTTCTTTTTGGAACTCATCACTAATCGATTGGAAAGAACTGTATTGAAAATCATAGTTTGACATAGTACCGATTAGCTGTAATTGAATTTTTTATCTCGCAGTTATTTATGTTTTGATTCGCTATTTCGTTTAATTATCTAAAATAGAGGTTAATTTTCTCTTGTTTTAATTAGATCTTTCCTGACTTAAAGACAGTCTGTTACTAATTATGTCAAATTGCTTTACTGACGAGGCCGATGATGTATTGATAGAAATTTAATGTTTTTTTTTTTATTTTTATGAGTATTTGATTGGTGAATACACAAAAACATTAATCAAACAGTACATCGTCCACGTTACAAGCCACAAGCAGGTTCAAAATATTAAATATCACTTGTTTCGACTAGAAAGAAAAATAATTGTGACAAAACCTGTGTGTTAGAATGATAAATGTGTTGAACAAAATAATAGATACGCTACTTTGCGAATTGTCATTCAAGTAACACGCGGCGTGTGCTTATGTGCGCTCGCGCGCGCGCGCGTGAGTGTGTGCTCGTGCGAATATGTGTATGTGTATTTGAGTGTGTGTGTTCTCGTGCGAATATATATATGTGTGTATGTGTGCGCGCGTGTGTGTGTAATCAAAATGTCTTTTATAACGTTTCCCACTATTTCAGAAACGTTCTCTTGATTGTATTTGTACATAATTCAACAAATCTCTTCCAAGATATAAAACCAACTCGCAAGCCAAAATAGTTTAACGTTTTTTATTTGAGTTTAGTACATTAGCTTTGTTTTTACTTACAGTAAAAAACATTTCACATTTGCTCTCAAATAAATCTAACACTAAAGTGCCCACTTACCTATTTGACATAGTTTTGCAACTTAAGGAAAATGTTCCGCCTATTAGAATTAATTTAGAATTTAAATATGTGAATTAACTAGACCTTATTCAGGTATTAAGTCGTTGAATATGAAAAACACTGCTGATCTCCATGGTCTGTCAAACAAAATTGTAAACTCCATTATTGATAGTATTGCACCTCCTTTGCCGTTTGATTTTAATAAGTGTTTGAATGATGGTGTATTTCTTTATCTGACGAAAGAAAACAAAGTTGTTCCCATATTCAAAGTAGTAAATAGAATCCCACTAACTTTTAGCCTCTATCTATACTGCCGACACTAAGAAAAACTTTTAAAATGTTGATCCTAAATCTATTTCTGCTATATTTTTATAGTAATAATTTTATGTCCGAAAAGCAGTTCGATTTCACGTGGGGAATTGAACTAAAATCGAGTGATAAAAGGTATTTCCTATATTTCATTTTTTCTGTTTCCTAGTGAATTGTTATTTACCGTGCATATCAATTCATTGTACCTAAAGTTTTGTTTAGATCTCTTTCTGTGAGAGTGATTCGAGATTCGGTATTTTTTTTTTTTATATTAAACGCAGTAGTTTCAAAGATAAGAAAAGATAGTTCGTATTGCGCTCGATTTGTATATGTTTTCTTAAAGCTATATATAAAATATTGATGACAAGTACATTGCATATTTGATAAAAAGCGTTGTTATTTTATATGTCACTTTATGTACCAAAATTTTTTTCATTTATCTAATTTGCTCCCAGAAATTTTCTTTAAAATGAAAAATTTTATTGTTTATGCTATACAGCAGTGGTTGAATCACACAATGAAGACAGACAGGCACGATAGTGACCCCACATGGGTTTTTTTTTCACCAGATATATAATACCGTAATAAATTGTCATCCGAATTAATGGAATTATTGAATGAAATATTATTGTCTATTTTGGCTGTGAACTTAATATCTGTCGCATTTTCTAAGCGTAATTGGACGCATCGTGGCATCAAGTTCTAATCACCCCACAGCACACCCGCCCACAATATTGTTTTAAGCTGAAGGGTTTGGAGTTGCACTCCTCACGCTACTCTAATACATTAATTATGTATTGGAACTCATGTTAACGACCGTAATTACCACTGCGATCTGCCCGGGATGACTTAAGCTGATCGGTCAGCTCATTTGTAATCAGGTATCGAAACCTCTGTCTTCCGATTTGAAAGCCACGAGTTGTTCACTCCTTAAATAATATATATATATATATTACGTTGGGGAAAAAGTTTTTTCGTATTTCATAAATAAAAATTGCAGTAAAATCTCTTTGGTTGTGCTGTATCTATCTAGTTAGATTTGATACCATTAATTGGATGATGCTTTAAAAAAGAGAAAAATGAAAGGAAAAACGGTGTCCCACCATTTTTCTATTGTTTTTCTGTTTACCAAAATAAGTGAATTTAATGTAGAAATTCCATATACTTTGAAGTATTATAACAAAAAAGGGAAAAATGCGACATAAGCAGGGAAAAAAATATTTAACGTTTATGGACCTGATTCAGTGTCGGTAAGAGTAGCACAAAACTGGTTCAAGCGTTTACAATTTTGATGTCAAAGATGAACTTCGCTCTGGTCAACCTGCTACGGATGAAGTCTATGCAATTTTGGAAGAAATAAAGCAAGATCAGGATATTAGTTCTTACGCCATAGCTGAATAGCTGGGGTTTAACCGCAAAATAATTTTGACTCATTTGAAAAAAGTTAGATGTACAAAAAAGCTAGATACTTTGGTCCCACACGAGCTTACTGAAAGAAATCTAATGGATCGAGTACTCATTTGTGATTCTCTATTGAAACGTAAAGAAGGCGAATCGTTTTTGAAAAGATTAATCACTGGTGATGAAAAATGGATTACCTACGACAAGAAGAAAGTGCGAGGATGATCATGATCAAAAAGCAAGCAAGCTTCACAGACTATAGGATTAACTTGCAGTAAGTGATGCTGTTTGTATGATGGGATTGGAGGGGCAAAACCATCAATTAGGATCTCTACTGCTAATAGCTGATGAGACTCAAGCTAGAAGTAGAGAAAAACGGCTGCAATTGATCAACAGAAATGGTGTGGTTTTTCCCAATGATAACGCCAAACCACATATATCTTTAGCCACTCAGAAAATGCTGAGAAAGTTTCGTTGGGAAGTGTTATCCACCATATAGCCCTGACCTTGCATTCTCAAGTTTTCACCTTTTCGGTCTCTTAAGAATTGTTTAGGTAGTGGTAGGTTAACATCATTTTTTGAACAAAGTTCCAAAATTTCTATAATAATAATATCACTAGTTACAAAATGTTATCAAGTTTTGAATAAAATGACATATACGTATTATAATTAAATGTAAATAAAATATGATGAAAAATTAGCTTGAATTTGTGTATAATTTACGAAGAATTTAAACATGTGCATTGAGAGAGTGTTGATTTCATGATAATATTGTCGCCAAAATATAAAATGTTAAGAAAAACAATTTTCTCAGCAATCACTTTTATCACTAATATCATTTTGGAACCAAAACGTTATAATATATATTTTGCCAATACACCGAATAATGAATTGACACCTCACACAATACAATACCCAATAACGAGACGGAGCTGCTTTTATATTCAAACGGAACTGGCATAAATACAGAAAAATAGTAAACATATTTTCGAAATTGAATTATTCAATAGCAATACTGCAGGAAAAGTTATATTTATATTTGAGATGGTGAACAACGACTGCAGGCTTACAAGTAGGCTGTTTGCCCTGTAATATGTATTAAGCCAAAACGAATACACCATGTATCCATTGATCGCAAACAAGGATGACGGGTAGATAGAGCAAACACACCAGGAAAAGTTTTTATTACATTTTCAATATATCTATAAAATCCATTGCTTGACTTGGGTAATCTGTATACGGTGGTTTCTTTTGAAACAAGTTGATATGTAACGTTTTGATCGAAAACGTTAACAATGGCGGTTTATAGGTTGGTAAGACGAATAAATAAAGATAAGTAGTATTATGATGTGGCAATGAAATAAAAATGTACTAAACTACACTGCATTAATATAAGATATAGTGAAAAAATAATTTTAAATATTTTGCCACAATTCTTAAATAATAAATTCTTAATGACTAAATATTTTTTTTAGTAACGTATTCATTTTCATATACATAAGATTTTAACGTGAATTAAAAATTGTCACATTTTCATTGGGTTTATTATCACAGAATAAAAATATTAAATTTAATACTTAAATGTGGTCGTGTATTATTAAGAAAACTTAAATTAATCTTATATACAGTTAAAATGAGACAAAAGGTCGCGTTTAGTTCACGTTTACGAGTTTATCTTTCCTTTACGAGCATTAAATTTATACAATTACGAAACAGTATTTTTGTGACGAATTGTTTAGGCATTCAAAATCTTATTTAAAATGATCATACATCAATGTGTTAGGATTAAGCTAAGTAAAATGTGATTTTAGTTGCATTAAAGTACTCTTTGAATACTAGCTGATTTAAATATTAAAGCGTTCAATTATTTGTTCTACTCTCAAATAAAAGTAGTTGTACGTAAAAGTTAGTACAAATAATAGCTATATAAATAACAGCTAAATCGTAACTTATGGGCAAAAAAAAGAGATAATTTTCTTTATCCACCTTCCTCAATGTACACCACGCGATAGTCTTGTCGTAGGATTGTTACCTCAATTTAAATTTTCACAAGAGCCTATAAAATCGAATAAATTCATATATATTAAATTCTTATACAATATAATTTTAATTCCTCAGTGTTGTGAGATACGGTATATAGAACTTCTGACGTTAGCAATAAAATAATAAAATGGTTGTCCTTTTACTTCGTCGTTTAGCACTCGGCATGTATTCCATCCGTTTAAGCTGTTTGTAATTGACAAATATTAAACTTATAGATGACTGGCTTTCGGCCTCGGCTCGATCTTGATGCTGATTTTAGTCCTTTTAATATAGATTTTGCTAAATGAATGTGTAAAATTGATAAATGCATTGTTCAAGGATATGCTGATAACTAATTTAAAAAACACTTTAGGATATTTTATTTTATTTTATAAAATTCGAAATAGCGAAAAATGTTAATGTGAATATTATTTAAATACAGCTAATGGGCTGAATGAAGTACCAAACAGATTCGGTAATTGTATTTATTTTAATATATCGGAATTACTTAATTATGCGCGTTGATGAGTTAACATACTCAATCTGCTACGAAAATAATTACGGTCGAGGTTTCTTTGTCAGATGATATTCGAAATGATTAAATCAGCCAGACTAACCGGGATAGCTCGCAGAATCAGCAAGCCGATTGGTGGTGGGCAGGCAGACTACATCATTCGTAGGATTTGTAATCACTGAGTTAGTTTGTCGAGTGGCGACGACATACTGGACGTCACATCGTAGAACGGGTTTCCACTAGGTGGATTGGCGATCTGGTCAGGGTCACGGGCCATTGTCGGCTGCATGCAGCCCGAGATCATATAGCATCGAGATGTAGGAGGAGGCATATTTGCGTGACCGAACGTCCAATGGCCTAGGTATAGGAAAGATATTTATGTGTGCGTATAACTTGAGATACATTCTGCTTGAGATACATTTATAAATTTAGCTTTACTAGTTGTAATATACGCGGACAGCCATATTTGACCACGTCAATTGATAAGGTATTTAAAATACATTCCCGTGTAATGTGGTCGAGTATTTGAAAGTAATATTTACTTTAAATCAAGGAAGTTTTGTAGAGTTACAGGCCATAGATTCAATTGCTCTCAGTTGTTTTACGGACGTGAAAACACACGGTAATAATGAAAGAGTTTAAAGTATTTTTCTTAGTCGAGCCATAAACAATGAAATTCTTTATGTTTGTCACCGAAAAAGAGCCTTAAAAAATATCTTTATGGGCGTAATAAAATTATATAAACGGAGGCAGGAACAAGATTCGCCATACTTACAATGATAAAACTCCAAACGGCGGCGCAGCCCAAGAGCGTAATAATTTTTCAGCTGAAAGCGGCGCACGGGCACGTCGTGCTTTAAAACTTAAAACCGAACTCCGGTTGTCGTGCCGCACGAAAATAAATTACTTGAAGTCGTTTATTTTAACGACGAAAAAAAAACTTCAATACCGTATTGCCCGTTCGTATTAATTTAGTAAATTGACCGACATGAATTAAGGACGCGGTTTTTTATGGCTTCCGTTCTTATGTCGGTTTATATGGAACGCAGTTCGTTAACCCACTTATGAGATGACGTGCCCGCTGTGCAGACGTTGGATTCTACTCGCGAAGAAGCGAACTAAAATAAATACTTTGATTGTGTTAGAAATTATTGAGCATCTTGTCTGAGCAACGTACAGTATTCAGTTTGTTTTTTAAACTTATCCATATTTTGAAACGCTGAAAGACAACTTTTAAAAACGCATAAAATCCCAATTGAAGTTATTCGATTCGCTTTAAATAGAATTTTGATAAATGTGCAGTCAAATATATCATAGGGAAAGATGTTGGAATCATCATTGTCGGTTACGAAAATTGCTAAAAATTAAGGAGATTCAAGTGCATATTTTCAATTCAGTTACAATAAATTTAAAGCTATAGTATAAATTATTCCTAAAGGTAATAGTTTAAGCATTTTAGTAATTCATGTGATTAACCTATCGCAATCGTAAATCGTAAACTGTCGCATAACGTGTAATATTAAATACAGTACACTAACAAATTCTGTGTCACTCTCCTAAAACGGTTAAAGCTTTGTTCCATTTATTTTCGCAACTAATCAAATATTTCCTTAAAAAACGGGAAGGGCAATATAATCAGAGATTGGAATCGTTAACAAGCCTTTAGTAGGTCATAAAAATCCCTAACGAAAGTAAATAAATTATATTTAACCCCATAAAAATGAAACGGTAGCTATATAAGTCTGCGGTGGCCGGCTGTGTAATTATTATTTTTTTTTAAGATATGAACGATATTTTAACATAATTTCTTAATTTCGCCTTGGGGCAACCCATAAATTATACTCGGACTAAATTACAACGTCGTCGTAGGATTCATTAAAATCGGTCGTTGTGTAAACAACGCGAGCCGCGCCTGAGACCGGTCGATAAAGATTTTGAAGTGCCACATAACATTATGAGATTAACAATCGTTAAATTTATTTTAGACAATTAATTAAATAATTAAATCATCTTCCAAGCGGCGATCATTGGGGAAAAATCTAATTTTGCATTAAAAATACCAAAGTGAACCAAAATTTTTAAAAGAATTGGTAAAATTAAATGTGCATGCCTTAAGCGCTCGTGACATACGTATGTTATTTAAATTAGAGGTTTATGATAACATATGCGCTTTTCACCAAAATACCTCTTTTAATTTTTCATTTTCAAATAGTTTTATAGTGAACTTGAATCGAAAAAAGGATAGGTATTTTTTTAATATTTAATAGACATCATAATGCAAAATTATATATGTAATTCAATGCGTTTTTTTTTACTTTTAACGAGAATGTTTTATATTACTACCGCGATTTGGTGGCATAAATAAATAATCTCACGCTCAATTAATTTTTGTAATTACTGGCGATGGCGGTAATAATATAAAAAAAAATCATCTCAACCTCTATTTTAGATATTTAAGCGAAATGGCGGATCAAAACATGAATAACTGCCAGTTAAAAAATTCAATCACAGCTAATCGGTTCTATATCAAGCTGTGAGTTTTAATGCAGTTCTTACCAATCGATTAGTAATAAGATTGAAAAAGAAATTAAGCTCAAAAGTTAAATAGTTTTTTAGTTATCGTGATTACACGGAATTTTCAGGCGACAGTAGAAGCATACCTACGCTCGCGCTTAAGGCATGTAGAAAAAAATCGGTTACACAAACGGAAATATGGATGATATATGGATACATAAATTATTTGTGTTCATCTGTTCATCTTAGATGTATTTAAATAATCCCATCTGAAAGGACATGATTTTAACATTTGCTTTTATGCGAGTTTATTTTTAACTTTCCGCTATGAAAATTGGGTGTATGTGTGTGTGTGTGCGTGTGTTTGTGCGTATACGTAAACCTCTCATAATTTTTGAATGCACTGACCAACCGAAACGTAGTTTGTGGCATAGGAAATAGGTCCACTTAATTTACAGTTCCCGAAACGTAGAACTAATTTCGTAAGGGTTATATTTTGAGGAATTTGATAATTAAGTTTTCAGTTTTAGTTCAGTTAAAGTTTTTCGCAAACATACTTTAGACTGTCCTATAGATCGATACAAAATTTTACTACCTCTTGTGCCTAAACAGTTGCATCGATTGCCACAAACTGCATTAAAATCGGTTGAGTTGTTCAAGACATATTGTCAAAGAACAATTTTTAAAAGGTATCTTTTTAAAATATTTTTTATATCGCTTTCCTATATATTCGAAAATCCATAAAAAAACAACAGCCATCGTTATTAAATTCATTAAAATCAGTGCATTTGTTCAAGAAATACTGATGAAGAAAAATTTTCTTGAAACTATTTTTTTTTTAATATTTTTTAAACTACTCCACCGACAAGTTGTAAAATATAACCAGCTCTCTTCTTCTTAATAATCAACATCAATCATTATAAACTGCATGAAAGTCTGTAGTTCATTAGAGAGATATCGTTAATGAAATATTCGAAGAAAAAAGGTTTTTTGAAAATAACATATGAAATTATTGATGAATTGTTGTTTGGTACTCGGTCATGTTTTCCTCCTTAAAAAATTGTATCGAATGCTGTAAGATAGAGCAAAATTAAGTGTTCTAAAGATATAGTACCTGAAATACTTACTAAGTAGCGTTTTTTTTTTACTTTCCACTATGAAAATTGATAGATTACTTATCAGCTTCCTGTCGTATTAGTAAATTTAGCGATTAAAAATGTTGACCTTCCGTTGTAGTGCAAGTTTTTAGAGTCACGTATTTCAAATGAAAAAAAAAGACGAATCCTCATAGAATTTTTTGTTGTGCATCTATTATATAATTTATTTGTCTGTACGTCTGTCTGTCAATATACTTTTTATCAGGAAATTTAAAAAAAATATCGAATTGTTAAGACCTACGGAGCCTTGAAGGTGCGAAAGGTTCAAATTCAAAACACAATCAAAAGTTTGTGTATGTCACATATTTTGATACTCGTAAATTAACTCATCAAAACTTATAGGGTATTTTTTCTTAATCTAAAACCATAAAATTCGACAAAAAGCAAGGTTTCACTGAACATGTAATAGATAAACCCAAATTTATTAACATTAAATTAAAAAAATACGATTAAATTTGTATTGACATTTGTAATAAGAATATGGCAGAACATATTTTAACATCCTGCTATGAAAATTGGAAGTTTTGGAAAAATCGGAAAACATTTTTCGTTTAATTTACAGCACTTAGAATTCTTTCATGCTGCCAGCATTGGTGTCTTAAAAAAATAAAAGTTGTCGAGTCTCTTGCAAAATAAAATATCTACATACATAATTAATTGTATACAGAAACCTCAGAACACGAATTTTACTCTCACTCATCCGGTTTTTTTCGTTCTCTGAAACTCTAAATGGCATTGTTCTTTTGTTTAGAAAAGAAACATATAGATTATGAAATGTTTTTATTCCATTGTAAAGGCGTGTGGTGAAAGTAAACCTATACTGAAATCCTTTCTATTTATTAACCGTTTTTTCTCAATACATGTTGTCTAAAGAGAATACCGATTGATGGATAGTCTTTTGGGTGTCGAAAGAATATCATACGAACGGATAAAAACCTGATTCTATGATGGTTCTATCTAGAATTTTCTAGGATTACTATGTGTATAGATTTTATTTTATTATCAAGCAATACACTTACTACACCTATACTGACGATGAAAGTATCAACTGGATAAATTATCATTTACAAATGGTATATATTTCCTTATAATATGTCACTAGAGAATTATAACTCTGAGATTTACCTACTGAAAATGAATACGCTATGCCATATCGAATTCATAGTTTATTTCAATTTTGCTTTACAATAGTCACATCAAAAAATGATCAATTCATAAATTGCTTATTATGTTCAAAATCCTTGACAACCCCAATAAATTTGAAGTTAAAATACGTAAAAAAAAAACGATTTGCTACAAAATTGTTTCCAGAAACAACTAGGTTAGGAGGTTATTGCATGTCACCTCAGTAAAACACGAGTGTTTTTAATTTTTCATTTAGCTCAAGTGCAAGTAGTTTATTTCGGGTATATTTTAAGGATATTGATGTACTGAATAGAATACTGAAATACTGATCTAATAATAACAATACTTATGATCTTCAACATGTAAACTTGTTTAAAAAACTTGTTTCGTCTGTCTCGCGTAAGATTCCATAACTTCGTTCAATACATTACAATATAATTAATAATCGTTTTATTGCAAACGGTCGTAAACTATAATAAATTATTAGGGAACCCATTAAATACATATAATTTTGATAGTTCTCAGATATCGATAAATATTATTTTTTTCAATTTATTATTCTCGTACCGATATTTATGTGCTTGATTCTTACGAGTCAAGTACCAGGTGCGATGAAATATATGACCACCGGGGAATAGGTTTGTGTGTAGTTTATACGAACATATAAATAAAACTTAATATCATGCATCTGACATACTTGGATTCGTTTCCAAAACGAATTCGTTCGCGACAACAACATCTGCTCTTTTATTCTATGATACAAAGTGCTTCAAATCTTCCTTTATAATGTCTAATGTAATATTTAACTATCAATGTTGCTGCCTGACTGGCGTAGTTGGTAGTAAAACGACTTGCTGAGTTGGGGGCGTGGGTTCGAATTCCGCACAAGAAAAACATTTCATTGATTAATAATTAATGTTTGTCTTGAGTATGGGTGTTTGTATTATTTGTATATATTTACAAAAAAAAAGTAAATATTCACTCTGTCAACTATCTGGTACCTACAGTAAAAGGCTCGTTTCTTAATTAGAGCAGATGTGGTGCTGCTATGTGTGTGCAAATACCATTATATTATGATATAACGTTATTATTATTAGAAATATTCATAATATAAATAGTCGAAGTATCTTATCCTAATACTTTACGTCAATAGGTTTTGTATATATAATATTTATATATTGATTTTTCAGATGCGGGACTAACGATTTCGATGAATATTTCTTTTTCTCACATATATGGCACTAGCGATTTGAAATTTGAGAAAAAAATGACTTTTACGTACTATAATAATTCATTAAAAATTTTGGGTAATGCATACAATTAATTTTTATAGCATTTTTGAGAGGCAAACGAGCATTCGAGCTACAAGACAATATGTGGTCACCCCCACCTTTGGACACTTGCAACTTCAGAGGAGTCATAAGTGCGTTGCTGGTTTCATGGGTAGGAATACCGTATCTGATAAGGGGAGGAGTGGAATGATCTTAGGGAGAGTGGAGTAATGGAGGGGAGAGTGGTGTGAGAGATGGGAGTGGGCCACCGGAACTCCCACTCCTTAAACGAAACTTAACAGTGGAAACTGTTACTTCACGTCTGTATTATGTGAGAGTACGGTTTTTCACTAGTCGAGTCAGCGAATTTTCGTGCTGCAACTAAAATGAACGCAGCATGGCTCTATCTCAACAGTATCTGAAGAGGTGATACCTAAATTACTAACGACGAGCTATCTTTGAATACTTATTATATTTATGCATTAGTACGTCTTTTTATAGATATTATTAAATTAACTCCATAAGCCCAGCCATGAGTTGACAATACAAACACCATATATATATATTGTGCTCTGTTTAGTTTCGTTTGATAACAATATATATATATATATGTATACAGTTACATATAAATAAATTACATCTATTGGTAGCAAATGTAACGCGTACGCTCAATTACAACTAAAAAAATAACCTACTTTTACGAAATGAAAAGGAATTATCACATCATTCTATTAATTCTCACCCACCAACAGCCGATGATTTCACACAATGAACAGGAAAGATAACGCCGCTAACAATAGCTCCCTTGGAATGGAAAACAAAACGCAACTTATAGGACAATAATAACGAATCGAACCGGATGGAGATGGTATCGGAAGGGCCGCGCCGGCCGCGACGATAAGGGCCATTAGCCAGGGAGAGCTGCATTAGTGTGGATATTCGGCGCGATTTTATCGTTACGGGAAGTCGATCATTTTTTACGATTCCTCAGCTGTTTATTTGTTTCGGGGTAGAATGGCCCGGCGGAATAGAAATCGTTGCTTTTCAGGGTTCCGTACACCCGATGAAAAAAAAAAACCGTAACGGGTAGACGTAGAAGCTGCTATCGTAGGATTTACTATTTTATGAATTCGCGCGAAAGTTGTGATGGTCATTCGCGGACGGGATTGAATCTGTTCTTTTTGGTCTTCTGTTCCCGTCTTGCGACTTTAACTTTCATCCGATGCCAAGAATTCGTTATAAAGAAAAACTGGTTTTTCATATCTACTTGTAGGAAAGTTTCTTCTCTATGTAATGAGGTTTCTATATTCCAAACCAATTTAGTGGTTAGCCGTTAGATCATTTTAAACTTAACGACTCTCACTCAACACTTCATTTTAGGTACTCACCTGCGCCGCCATGACACCATCGCAGTGAATGGTAGAAGGGTCGAAGATATATGTCTTGTGGTCAAATGGATCTTCACAACGATATAACTATAATTTTTGTAAAGTAAAAAATACACCGTTTTTGATCACGAATTTCTTCTGAAATGCCCGCCGATACGTCGGGGAAGACGTTTATCCGATTCATGTCAAAAACGGAATTGTCATAATATCACTCTCGTGTCTGTATACATAGTTTATTTTTTTCGAAAACACTAGACGAAAAAAGTTGCTAGGTACTAGGTATAGAGTTAGCTAGTCCTGTTAACAACACTTACAAATGATATGCACACAGATTTAAAATTTGGGGACATTTTGAAAATAGAAAAAAACTGGTCTAATTTAATATGTAACATTCCATATTCCTTCCATATTCCATGTAACATTTCACCGAGGGCTAATGTGATGTTTTACAATACCGAACCCTTTACACATGAATGCGATTCGCACTTGGCTGTTTTTTTTAGTTGTTTATGAAGTTGTACGATGTTAACGCTTTCGGAGCGGGATTTAAACTTTATGGAACCAAAGCACGCGGTACGTGGTGGTCGATGGCCGTGACGTCAACTCATCAGCGGTCTGACGACTACTTTATTCTAGAACTGTCGTTTTCAATTTTGACTGTGAGAGTCCCGACACATTGTCTACGTACGCATTATCTGTATAATCTTTAAAAATCGTATAGAATGTATCATTAGACAGTTGCGTTTGCGCGATTCTCGGCCATCGTTGGTCGGTGCCCTGATTTCATGATAATTAAATTCTAATTCCTCGTACGTAAACCTGTGGATTAACTGTCATTTAAATCCGCGACGGTCCGATGCGCTCGCGACTGCTTCGTCCTCCGTGCGTCGATTGTCGGTTTTTCGCACTAACACAAAGGACTCGCGGTGCCCGTCGTATGAAATTCTTGTTACATAGTAGGTGTTACATTAAGGTGAAGTAACGAAACCTTTTCCACAGACACGTTACGTGTTTCATGCATGAAGTTACGTGTTGCGGCCTTGTCCTACTCAATATTCAGTAACGTATTTAATTAAATATTATATGTATTCAACATAAAATTAAATCACTAGTTTCAGAAAGCTTCTTATACTGTTGAATAGAAATCAAGGTTTTTGGAATTGGAGGTGCCCTCGGATGGCTTTAAACTGCGTGGACGAAAACAAATTGATAACAAATAATGCCCAATTTTGGCTTGCATTTCGCTAGTCAAATTTCCAAACATTCCGTGAGTGTGTGTGTGAATGCCGCACAAGTTTAATAATAAGTGGATTTAAAAATAAATGGATTTATTTTTAACACTATTTATTATTAAATCAATTTATAATTAAAATTATACTTTTGATGTACCAAACACACAATTTTTACATTGATTAAATTAAAGAATCAATCAATAGTTCGTGGTTCTTTAAGAAGAAGATACGCAACATTCATTTTGTAATAGTCAAAGTGTATCTATTAATCTATTAAAATAACTAATATTGAGTATTATAAAAAACTTATTAAATGGATCTAATGAAATATCTAAAAAACGAAAGCAATAAAAATAATTATCTCTTAAAAAAACAATAAGTTCTCAGACGACCGATATTCGAAGTTCGCTCGCGATGTATCAAAATCTATTTAGCTTAAAAGCCGCACACAAATACCTAGATTGAATCCCAGCCAAAACTTACCCAATCCAAAGTTGTTAATCCGTGTTCCGTTACAAAGATAAGACGAAGATTAAACCCTACTAACAATATAACTAATTTCGGAATCCCTTTGCCGTAAATCAAAGCTTAAACCGGTAATTTAGTGCTCGATAACAAATTCGGGCCGCGATTTAAAAGCGAAAGCATAAAGGGAAGGTTATTTATAACGAATTTATTGTTTCACACCGAGATCATAGGGACCAACTGACGCCCCCGGGTTGGCCCTCGGAGCCGGCTGCGCTCCCGCTTGTAAATCGCAATGCTTCCCCGATCGAGTTGGGTGTTTGTTGTGTTAAGATGTTATCTTTTGATGAAGGTGCGAGTAATAATAGACTGCGATGGGTAGCCGCTCTCGACGGTGGCGTTAAGGCGCGGCGGCCGCCCCGGCTCGGTTGGTGGGAGGGGCTAAGTTGCAGCAGGGATAAACAGTCTACCGGTAGCGATAGGCCTTACAAATTGATTTCGTTCGATTAGTTATGTATTAGAATTTGACGAATAATAAAAATGGTTCACAGTTCACGGTTAAGACGAAAATAGGATATCACAGGATTTTACAGACATTTCATAATGTTATACTTTGTCACTAAAATAAATTTCTTGGTGACTCGAATAGAAAAATAGATATGTGTCATCCTGCACAGTTTTGGAAAGTTTTAAAATATTTCATAAAATTGAAATACAACGCTAATTAAGTAACATTATATGAGTATCTTCACAAATAAAGTATAACTAAAATTGATTTGTAGTACTTTGTTAAAGGATCAAAACACAGTATTTCGACTAGCTTTTAGGAGTTGATGAAAATCCTATGATTTCTTAAGTGCGTTACCACACTTTTATATCTTCAGATTTTTACTAATTTTTAGTTTTATTTTAGAAATGTTTATCTTTTCTTCAAAGCGAAACAGCACCTTAACAACCCTTTGTTAACTTTGTTCTTGTAATTATTTTAGTCTTGGGAGAAAAGCTGATTAAACAATGTACAAGGATGACTTTGTGATAATATAGTTTTGAGTGTTATCCTTCTTTGATAACACAGTTGTTTTAATCTAATATGTATCCAACAATTCTTTTTGTGATATTAAAATATATGCTATAAGTAATTTTTTTACACTTTTTGGGCATCACGAACATTAAAAAATGAAATAAAAATTGAAACGTTGAAATCTAAATAAATATATACTAATTTTATATTGTATTCGATCCGATTTGTTATTATTTTATTTCAATCAGGCTCACAAATTACACTTATAAATCAAAACTTTAGCAGATACATAAGAATTTTAGATATTATAATATCGAATATTTACTATGAAGCATTTGTGAACGATAAATTAAGAAAAGTATTTTTTTACATTCCAGAAAGGATGGAAAAGATTTTTTAAATATAATTCAAAAGCGATAAGAATTAGAAAAGTTGCAAAAAAAATGTAAACCATGAAATTCCTTTTATAACTTTTTTATTATAAGAATTAATAACTTATATATCATAAGATTCTATATTATATAAATAAAAGTTATAACTTCTTTATTATAAAAATTAATAAAGAAGAGTAGTTCAAAGTGAAGGGATGATATTATTTACAATTTTAAAAAATCATAAAACGCTGTCAAAATAACATATTTGATTTTTTCATTTATTTGCAATAATATAAACTTCTTTTAGAGTAAAAAAGACTTTTTTCCAATTGCTATTAAGAATTGTATAACAATTACAGCTCATACAGGTAATTACATCCATAACCACTTGAAAACGAAAGAAAATAAATAAAACTGTATAATATAAGAAATAGTAAACAGAACGGTGTACAAATTAATATCTTTCACGGTATAAAGTGATTTTTTTAAACAATTGAGTGAAAAGTTACTTCTTTGAAAAAAAAATTCAGAGATTAAAATTAACTGTTTCACTTATCGTTTACAAGCACTCTAAAGTAATTCGGGTTTTAAATTTCAGTATATCAAAGAACTTCGATTCAAAGGTTTCTTTGATTGGATTATTTGAACGGTAACGTTACTCTTGTTCCTTAATAACCAACTGCCACATTTTATAGCAATCAATGTTGTCGTGACCATACACCGTTTTAATCAATCTAACGGACATATAAATTTCTATATTTTAAATAAATCGATGTCTCTTTTAGCTCTAGGTCTCGTTACGAACGGCTAAGCGTGCTCTTCTAGACACAGAGCGAGTGTTTCGATTTAGTTTAAGTCGAAAACTCATAGTTGATTCGCCCATGGTCTAGTCCGAGCCCGGTACCTCCTCGTCATGGCCAGATCTCGACCGACATAAAATAAGTTTTATGTCGGTTTCAAGAAACAAGTTAATAATAGTTCCGATGATTTCATTAATTATCTGCTATACAGACGTTCGTTTTAAGTCTAATGGCAATATGCACTGGATGTACTCCAGTGGATATTGCCTTTTTTCAAATAAATCTTTTTTCAGTTTGTAAAAAAAATGCGTTTGAAAAAAGCGTGTTAAATTGTCGTTATAATATAAATCATTGATGGATAGTTAAAAAAAAAACAAATACAAAAGTCTTATGACGGTGCTGTTATAGGGATCACATTTTTTATGGGAACATTTCCAAGGTACCTCAGAAAAATTTCCTAAATCGATGTTAAAGTTCAGTACGACATTAATTAGAAGTCAAAAGTTTGTTTAATTGTATTTATATCCAAAAAAAAAACTATTTTCTGATGTTAATGATACATTAACGTTTTATGGTATGTATAATATTAAAAAATAATAGAGGGCTTACTATGTATACAATATATTTTAATTAATTATTAAATTATTATTATTAATTAAATATTATAATCGAATGTGAATTAAAATTTATACATGTAGCGTATTAAGACAATTTCGATAATTTATACGTTTCTTACAAATCTCTCTTTTCTTAAGGCATGCCTTAAAATCTTTCAATTTGCGTTTCATAATAGCTACATCTACCAGATAGAAAAGGTTATAAATTCGTCTTCTATCAAAATCATAGGGCCGATCCGGAAACAAATAGAACGTTTTCCTGTCACGCCCCCTATCGGCTTCAGGTGTACGAACTTATCGAAATAATGTCAGTAGACGTATAACGGAAGCTAATAAACTAGAGTTGACCTCTTTCTATGAAGTCCCGAAAAAGGGTAACGGAATAACGAGCAAATCGAAACGTCGTACAAACGTCTTGCGTTTATTTTCTGAAGGTAACATAACATACACATGTGTTTTCTTTTGTATACAATATGAACATATTTATAGTATTATTACAGTAAACTAATATTATAATAGACTATAATTCTATATATATTTAAATAAATGTAAGCTTATACATTTTTAGTCATAAATAATGTCATGTGATCCTTTTTCGACATGTTAATGAATAAAGGTCACCTTTTATCAATCGTTTTATATATTTTTTCTTATTATTAAAATTAATTTAATTATTCATTAAAATTAACAAAAATGTGGCAAATTAAGCGAAACTATTAAATATCATGAAACCTCAAGACTTCAATACGAAACTTTGTATTGACTGAGTTGCAAAAGTTTCGAATCAATTACAATTGAATATACAAGACACTCGTTATTTATTTATATTATTTAAATTTTATTTTTTTTTGCTTAGCGATCTATCAATTGTAATTTTTTTATTTTAATGACAGCTTTGATACATTCTATATCTCTTAAATAGTTAATAAAATGTGATTGGATCGTGATATATTATAAACCTGGAAATTACTACTTTTTATCAGGTTATGGGCCCAGGTTTCTAAAATATAAAAAGGAGTAATCAAGGCATTCAGCGTCGATTAACTGTTGTAAGAACAACTCAACAAAATGGTATTGCTGAAAGTATTAATCGAACTTTAGTTGAAATGGCTCGTTGTCTTCTACTTCAATCAGTGCTACCGCATACGTTTTGGACTTATACTACAGCTACAGCATGTCCCATAAGAAACAGATGTCCTTCTGAAATGTTTTCTGAGACATAAAAAACAATTATCAATGATAGTCAAGTTTCAGAATAATTGAAGGTTAAAGCTGAAATGTATAAAAAAAGGATGTGATGTTTGCGAATTAAAAAAGGCTCTTTGTGGACTCAAGCAGGCTGGAAAAGAAACGCATGCATGAAGAATCATCGGGAAAATTGAAAAATATGGACTCAAACCAACAAACGCACAGAGTTATTTGTATTATGCCGTAGGTAATTATTGACGTAATAATTAGTTGACGTTGATGACATTTTAATTGTTTGTAAGGTTGTAGTTCGATTGAAGAAATTAAACGCAAACTGTAAGATTATTGTGAAATAAAAGACTTAGACCCTGCGAAATTGTGTTGAGGATTAGAAATTAATCGAACGGATAACTACATTTCCATGAATCAGACCAGGTATATTATTTATTTATTGAAAAATTTAAAATTAATGAACGTAATCCAACGAAGACACCAGCAGAATTACAAAGAAAAAAATATTCTATAGAAAAGAAAGAAGAAATTGATAATTTACTTTATAGAGAGCTTATTGGAAGATCAATGTACGTAATTGTTGGAACTAGACCAGACATTGTCAATACAGTATCAAATTTAGTTCAATTTGTTGACAAACCGAGTCAACAAGATTGAGTAGCAGTTAAACGAGTATTAAGACATTTGGCTGGAACGAAAAAACTTAGTGTATTGTATACTAAACTAAATAAATTAAAGTATGGTTATTGTGATGCTGACTGTAGGTTGTGTTATAGATAGCCGATCATATTCCGGTTACATTTTCGTTGTAGCAGGAGATGCTGTGAGTGAAAAATATCTTTTACTGAATTAGAAATATGTAAGTTTATCAGAGGCAGTGAAAGAAGCAATATACTTAAAAAGGATTATTAACAAGAAAAATTTTCAAAAATCAAATTAACAATGATAGTCGTGGAGCTGAACAATTAAGTCGAAATTACGTTTAATCACGCAAGAACTAAAAATCGATATTCGTCATCACTTTGTGAGAGAGGCAGTTGTAAGTGGAATTGTTAAATTGAGTCTTGTATCAACTGATGAAATAATTGTAAACATTTTAATTAAACCGCTTCCAAGGGTGTTATATGTCAAGTGTATTCATGGACTAGAACTAGCAAATATTTTAATTATTATTCAAATTCGTGTTTTGAGGGAATGTGTTGAATGTACAAGACATTCGTTATTTATTTCACTTATTTAAAGTGTTATTAATATTTGTTTAGTGATCTGTCAATTCAAATTTTTGTATCATAATGACAGTTTTGGTAAGTGTTTTTACGTTCATATATATAGAAATAACAAAAAAAAAAACAGTCGCTCGTACTAGAAAATTAAAGAACACGTATCCTACGAAACATCAAATATTTATGTATGACATCTGAGAACGCTGACCAAAGGTCGGAGGGTCTAGCACGTCCAACGCCTGCCAGACATTTACGGAGGCGGCGTCGAGAGCTAGTAACTCGTAAATTTGCCTTCGAAATGGATGGCAAGATTAAAGGGACACATTTAACTAACATAATTACATGGCAATTAAGTAATCAGGCCTCATTTGCGAAGTACGCAGAGTTTCCTTCTCGTTTCGCTGAAGTAAATAACTTATTAGGCTGCTGGCAGAAATTTAAATTTTTGATATTGTAATAGTGACCTAGCAGCTCGTCTGGTGGCTGAGTATCAAACATTTGCTTACGGTTTCGTACGGTTTTACATAATTTATGTTTCGTAAATCTGATTTAATCTCCGGTCGCGATTTATATATACATGTATATATAAATAATACAAGCTTTATTCATAATTCGCTTCCTGATGTGAGAAATCTTGGTACATTATATGTGGTACTAAATGATGAATTATAGAATTTCGATTTATAACAGTTACAATAATATTGAGTGATTATTTACAAATATACTTGAATAAATTCTAAATTTTCTCTCTGCCTTCCGTTTGTTGATATTTAATAGCAGTCTTAACGATAAACTAAAGCACACTATATTAACTCATAAACAAAAAAAAAACGAAACTCCCAATTTTTTGTTACGTTTATAATAAACTTGATGATGAATTATATAAAATCATTAATTAATTCTGCTGAAATACGTCAGCTAATGGAGAAGTTATTGTTCGGATAAAATGTATATTTATACAGAATAAAATTGATACTTATATTAGTATATAACGTTTTAAGTGTCTATTTGAGAAAAATACACCCAGATCAACTTTTATAAAATACTAGACCAGTTTTCTCAGCAGAGTTTGCTGCGTTCTTTCCGGTAGGCGGTCTGCCTTTGTGGAAATTGCACTACAATTTCTCTATTTTTTTATATCGAGGCCAGGTGCCCGTCGTCGACACATACATTACAGGCGTAAACGAGTGGCGAGTTGTAGCAAAAAGGAAAACTCGCAAATTTCTTCGTGTTTAAATATCAAAATATACCTAATAATATTCACGGCGATCTCTTGAAATCTGTTAGTAAACGGAGTAAAAAACTTACTAGATTTCTGTTCTAATAAAATGTACAGCGCTAAAACATTTCAAATGTCTATTATACCGTAGGGGACCTTATATGCTTCACTCCCCGTAGAGTTCCTTCATCTTTCATACTAAAATGTCGAACTATCTCGCTGTCGGTATTTAGTTATTCCGATCCCGGTGCTGTTCCTGACCTCGATCATGCTTTTGATTCTAGAATGCGATCTCAATACCGCTCTCGACTTCGTTCTCGGTCCCGGCTCCCGATTTCGATTCTGCTACCGGTCATGGCTGCGATTTGAACAAGGGCACAGCAAATGGCAGTAGCATCAAGAGAAAATTTGAGTTATATTACTCTTCTCTAGTGAAAGAATTTTTTATGATCTTCAGTGATAGAAATATGAAGATGAAGCCCAGTTATTTTTTTGAAAGCTTCCGTTCGCACGTCCGTATACAGCTAATTTAAAAGTAACCGAATAAATTATTTAAACATGCAAAAAAATGTACATAACACTCACAGGGATTTCGCTTTTTCGTTAAATATTTGATCCCTTATTATTCATCCTCTTAGAGCTAATTTTCCAAAACTTATAAATAAGGTTATTTTTTTTTAATAAGCAGCTAAAATATATATTTTTTTATCTATGATATCAGTGATATCGATTTTTCATATAAAATTTTCCACCTTTATTTCATTCTTTTTACAACTACTTTGAACAACGATACATGCCATTATTTTTTAATAGTAATGATTAACCAAAACATAAATTTTGATATAAACAGTTTCTGCGGTTTCAAATTTCCATACGATATTTGATTCCTTATTTTACCTCTTCAAGGTTGATTAAAAAAGAAATGTACGAACTTTATTCTTTATTTCTATTACCGACTAAAGCGTAAAGTTTACCATCTGTAGCTTCAACGGTTTCTCTTTTGCATACAACAGTATTTCACCAGTTTCACTCCCTTAGGGGTTGAATTTCTAAAAATCCTTTCTTAGTGCTCGCGTACATTATAACAGGAATTCGTCTACTAACTACACGACTGTGCGTTGTAATATCAGTCAGCCAGTTTTACTCTTTCATACATTTATATGTACTTTGACAAAATTTGTGCAAACAAAATCGAAACAATCGTTATTTATAGGACTATATGAAACATAAAAACAATGAAAAAACAACACCCCAAAACGTAACACGAATATTTACAATTATTCGCCTGCGATCAAAACACGAAGCGAACATTAAAAGTTCCACAACGTATTAATGACCAAACTTTAATTGCGCGTGGACCCAAAAGTGAAATATGATTTACCGAGCTTTGGAGGTCTCTGATTTATAATGCGTGACATCGGGTCTCTTGTCGCGGTCGGGTGGCGTGGGGGGACAGGCACCGTGAAATTGGTAATTGTGGCGTACTGATAATTTTACCATTTTTTATGTCGATTTAACTACCTTTTTCTTTATTGTATGCACTTAATCATGTGAATCTCTATGCATTATTCATGAAACATTAATAAATTCATCGGACAATTTTATGTGATGCGTTTCTCCAATAGTACTGTTTAATTTAAACGTTTCAATTCTTCTTAGCTGTTAATGTTCAATAACGCACGGATGTTTTTTTGGCATGTCAAAAGCTTTAGCGTCACGTGTGAAATTTGTTTCATGCTTTTCCATCTGTTGTACTACGTTTTTATCACGCCCATTCGAAAACATATTTCATGGCAATCTTTTTTGTTTTCCTTGAGAGTGAGGGGTTTGGGTCTCGATGAGTAGTGGCTAGTGAATGGTCAACGCGTCGACGAGGAATCGAAGGGTACCGGGTTCGAATCGTAACCACGAGTGAAATAGCTTCAGAGCTTTTAACTTCGGTTGACTTAAGTCTCCGTGCCTCGGAGTGTACTGTAAGCAGACGGTCACGGTCACGGTCGTCATCCTTGCATTGACGATAACGATTGTTAAGAGCCTTTAACTCGTATTGAGCCAAACAGAGGACTGTGGCTCAAGCTCAAACCCTGCCTCGACCTGTTTGTTTGTGATACTTCTATATAGTTCAATTATTCAAATATAGCTAAACCTATATTTAGCTATATAGTTAAATAAATAGGCACATTAGTCGGGTAGGGTATATTTATGTATTTTTTATTATTATTTTAAATTATTCTATAAGTAATTATATAAAAGGTAGAAGTTTATACTTGTACAATTTTTTTAAATAAGCCAAAAAAATTAAAACTTCTATCATTTTCAGACGATTTAAACGCCATTATTTTGGCGCGCTCTTTTTGTGAATTGTGACGTCACCGAAGAATAAATTAACAACGAAGTATTTGATTCAGTTGTAATAAAAACGAGTGATTAAACTAAGAAGATCAACTTATTGTAATGAAAGAGCACACAAAATATTATTATAAATATTATATTGTTCCTACGTGCAAAAATAACATTAAAACTGCACCTGACAAAATATATTTTCATATGCCCAAAGATGGAAATATAAAGAAAAAGTGGTGTAAGGTGATGAAGAGAGATAATGTATCGTGCTCGAGTACTTTACATTGTTGTGAAGATCATTTCGATTTGAGTATTAAATATGTATGAACCTAAAATCATATTCATCACATCACAAAATAAGTAGTATATTTTAGGTTAGATTACTTGATCGAGTATAACATTAAGGAATATGAAAATTTATTGAATATATAACTTATTTACTTTGAAGCTTTTACTTCTCTTAGTTCAGCAGACGTATAGTCAGAATTATTTGCGAGGTACGTAGTCATCACGGGTGCACATCAATTTTCGGCAGATCATCCGACTGCGCCCTGACAAAACCGCTTTCAGTCATTGTAGCGAAACTTTTTTCACGAGGAACCACTGCTTTCAGTTGATAATTCCAAAACAAAAAACACTAATAAATTATTATAAACAGAGGCAAAACAATGCGAACAACCTTTAATAATCGTACAAGGGACCTGTTATTTGTAGACAGCGAGTAAACGATGACGTCACGTTTATTCCGTCAATAGCGTTGCGTTTTAGAAATTTGCGATAGAATGTGAAAAATAATACTTTTGAATAATTAAATTTATTAATAGAAACAAGATAATATGCAAAATAATCACGTGTATATATTTCTGTAGCAATATGGATTACACATAATTTTTTTGTGTAATATTTATTGTTCGAAAGTCAAATCCTTTATTATGAATATTCGTTACGGAATGTACTAGGTTAAATCCGTTCCAACAACGCATTTTTATTTTTGAAAACAAAAAAAAAACTATTGTTACATTAGGCTTACATTAGACTTTTTCTGTATAATATTTTAAAATGGATCTGGATTTGTATACGGGCGATGCTGGACACAAACATCGACCGCTCAATTTCTCTGTGTCAATAATAAAGGAAGCCTAAAGCAACAATTCAAGATAAATAACGTCCACGATTGTCTCAAACGATTTTAATATTCATACGAAAAGGTTCGTGTTGGTCCATATCTATTAAAATCCAGCTACCATGGAAGCGGTGTGCCTTGTCTATTTATTCATATGACGTAAGGAAAGTTATTAAGAAAAGCTACATTAACTGTATACAATGTGATTTCGCGGAAACTCATTATTAGAACGGATCTTAACAGTCCTGACACCCCGGTGGATTTGACAGCTTGCATTTTCCTGAGGATGTGGCTAAATGGCATGAAGCATACCTAGAAATTATAGCTAACGAATTGGCGGTTAAGATAAATAGAAAATTAACAATTGTTTAGGCGTTTGATATCTATTAATCCTATTAGGGAAGCGGTAGATTACAAACTGCATGTCGCGTAGAAGCGTCATTAACTAAGTGCTTTAAGCCATACATCCAACTTTTGAGAACTACTTTTGGATAAAATGAGTAAGTTCATTTTCGCATTTTTCAAATGGCCGAATTTGGTTACTCTCTGTAGACTCACGCATTTTTCTGAAGAATTGATATTAAAATTTGTATAAAAATGTTGTAAGTTAAGATATTGGCTGCCACCATTATGGAGCGGGTGTGTCCAAAAGTGGTTGAATCAGATTTTAAAAAACTAGCATAAGTTGTAGTCCAAATTTACAACACTGCGTTATTAAAATTAGGTTCTAAAATGTAACCAATGAATTGTTGCAATGAAAAGGTGTCACTGAAGTTGTTATGAAAATGTCTTTTTATATAGCTATTGGTTCAATTTGTCGAACAAACAAAAAAGATCATGGTTTCAGACAAAACCATTTTTCAGTCACCTGAAAGTTAAGGCGAATATGTGTATAATTTAGCCTGAAATATATATTATTTTATTTCTTATTCACAAAGTTTTAACGCTTAAGAGCAAACAGTGTTAACGCCTGAAAAATAAGTTGCTGCAAGACTCAAGACTGATAATATCATTTTTTAAGGTGCACAATAAACGCTTCGTAATTCGGTTTTACTACCTTTTTAGTTAATTTCAGACTGAAAACAGTGTAAAATAAGTATTAGTTAAATAACTTTTACATGTTCCTATAAATAAATACGTTTTTAAAATTATTATTGTTATTGTTTATTATTATTATAAATTCACGTCTATTTTCTAGAAGGGTTTGGCAGAGACTACATGTTCCCACAAGGTAAAGTTTTTGTATACCTCTCTTGTTTCATTGACATAATTACATCAATCTTTACATGCCCACTCGTCGGCTTCGGGTGCTTGGAATGTACGTGATGGAACATACTTAAAAAATTAGTAACAACCTTATTTATTAGTCGCAACTCAAATGGCAGTCTCATATATAAATAACAGTATGTTTTAAATTCAATTTAATTCATAACGCGTTTTTTCATAACCTTTCTCTTTTCATTAACCTGTTAGTAAGTGTAGTACAATTTTGGCAACTCCATCTTAAGCCGGTTCCGGTAGCCGATTGGACTAAAATTTTTCAAACAATTTCCATGTTGGTCACAATACAACCTAGTGTCCCCAGCTTTGTAATGTTCCGTCGCTTAAAGGTAAATGGATTTCTGATTGATTCGTAACCTCTTTGGCATGGGTATCAAATGGAAGGACTTGTGAAGCGGCACGCTACTTTAAAAAAGGATTAAACGGGATTATTATGAAACTGACGGTATTATACGGGAAGGTTTCTGAAAAAAAGAAACTAACATCTACACTCGATTTTGTCTGTGTATTTATACTATTGAACCAAACTACTGATCTGATTCTAAAATTACTTCATTAAAAAAAATTATCCGAGTAGAATGGACCATTAACATTTCGCCTTTCCTTCATCAACATATTTCTGCTACAACAAATTCAAAAAAAAATCAAAGCCTAAATATTATTTTGATACTAGTATTTACCTAAGCTTTGTCCATATCGAAACCAGGACCGGTAGCAAAATCGAAATCGCAAGCGGAACGTGGAGTAAAATCGGGAGTCGAAAATGGAAGCAACTTCGAAATCGAGCGTGGTATTAAAATCAGAATCAAGAGCTTGACCGCAATGAGGAGCAGCAGTACTGAAATCAGAATTGAGAGAGCGAGACTTAAATCGGAATCTACTTAGACCGAGACCAGATTCGGAATCAAAAACAGGGCCGTGTTCAGAATCTAGAACGGGATAGTGATCGGGATCATGACTAAAAACGTCATCAGTCGATATAAAAGATGTAGGAATCCATTCTGTTTTAACATGAGCGCAGATATATATATTTATATATATGTGTATATATTTACATACATGTATATATATTTCGTGACAATCTTCTCTAAATTAGTAATTCAGTATGAATATCCGATTCTCAACAATACTGTATGTATTGTTGAAAATGATGTAATTTATTTTTTAGAAGTGACTAAATTTATTTCACTAAAATTTATTAATGTTCGAAATAGATAAACTTATTTTATTTGTTTGTGATTTAGATTCAATGAAAGCTGGTTTATGAAAGGATTTTTTATATATCAGTTCATTTTTTTGGTTAGGATTAAAGACGATTAGATTTTGGAAAAGAACGATTTAGTATCCTTTTTAATAAACTTACACGAAATTTAAAGCGGATGAGATTTTTTTGAATGCTATTTTAATCAGTCGGTTCGTTTTTAAGATATTTTAAAAGGACAATTTCTTTTTAATTTGCTCCAACGATATCGTTGGATTGAATTGACCGATTTTGATAGGCTTTACGGTATTTGACTAAGTTTATCGTGGATTAAAGTTAATTAAATACTGGCAATGTTCAATTTAATATTTTTTATTTTTTTTAAACAACATTATACAAAGAATGTAGTGTCTAATAAATTTAAAACAAAATTTAGTTACCCGATAAAGCCAAAATTTTTAAAAAAAGAGAAAATTAGTAAACACTTTTCGAATGTCGTCAACTTCGCCGCAATCAGCCGACATGCTTAGAAATCAAGTAGAATAAAACGGTTTTGTTTCTAATTTTCTTTAACGCTATCTTTCTATGAAATTTACTGATTTCAATGAAAATTTGTTCTATTTGATAAAAATCTTTGCGGAATGGAGGCAACGCGTTTTTAGAACTTGATCAGTTTGAAAGTTAAGCAAACATATATTTTATAATCACTAGAAATGTACTTGATCGAACGAAATCCAAGTATCGAAAATTCTAAATCAAATAAAAGCTTTTTGAAAGTAGAGGTAATAGAAGGTACATGTATACCCTACACACTCGCGCACGTACGCACGCTCGCACACACACACACACAAGAACACAAATGCAAGCACACACACGCACGCACACACACACACACGAACACACATGCATGCACACACATGTACTCACGCACTCACGTACACAAACATATATGTATAAACGGACATCATCGTCAGGATGTCTTTCGAGAAAGTATAAATTCGACGGCCTAGAAATACGTGAACTCGATTTTCAAAAACGCAATGAAAATTGTATCTTCCCAAATCTTTCGGTACGTTAAAAGTCATATAACTACCCTTAAGAACGAAAACAAAACGTCGAAAGAAAAAGTATTTTTTTCGGTCGAAAGCTCCGCACAGGCATTGCGATAAAAATGAAAATGTATTAATTAAGTAACTTAGTAAATGGAAAAAAAAAACTTTTTATTTCAATTTCCTCAGCGGAGGGGACTGTTCCTTTAGCGGGGCTCTAAAGCGATTAATTCTAATCTGCCTTCGGATAATCGGCCAAGTTTGACGATTAACGGACGATCACGGGCCGAGGGTCGCGGGGGCGAGTCCTCGAGAGGGCTTCGTGTATCATCGATGATTCGCCCGCTGGCGTTCTCCAGCCCTTTGGAAGCAGCACTAAAACGCCACGTTTCATTCGACGATTATATTTCCTGTGTCGGCAATTGTTCGTTTACGCATTTGCGCATCCGCTGCTCCACTGGCGTTGGACCTTTCTGTTTTAAGAAGCCCCTCGTCGCGTCATCGACCACCGTCCTGACGGCCAAAGAGTCAGCGTGTGAAAATACGCGTCAAAGTCATCTCGTGACAATCGGCGTATGGTGGACTGCCCCAAATTCTCTGATTTCGTACATAAGTTAAGGGGGGAATTGGTTGGTGTTCAGAACGTCGACAGAGGATGTCGTTAGATAATATATTACACGATCTACGTTAATACAAAAAGTTGTTAAATGTAGTGAAAGCCAAGATTAAGTTTTCCTTTTGTTTTACACTTAAAACCTCATGTTGTAATTGCTTTCGATTTATTAATAAAATATACCAATATTATGTCAGTCATAAATTGTGTATCAAACCTAGTTAAGATTCTCCAAGCTAATATTATAAAAAGTTGTTCTACAGGTAATAGTATATATAAAGAATATATAATCGAAGTGCGTATCTGAAATATTACGCTTTAGACGCCGGGTCATCTAAAGGCAAGAACGAAATATAACTTTTTAATATGCACCTATGGGGAACTTGAAGAGAGAGCAATAAATCACGGCGAAAGTTTAGATCAAAGTGTTTCAAATGCGGGACGTCCCATGATTTATAAGGCCCGGCGTGCCGGAGCGAAAGGTGCGAACCCTGAATTTCAATACAAAGATGTACCCGCTTTGGGATGTAAAAGTCTTCTCGACATCGAAAACTCTCCGTTGAGATACAGAGTTTTTGATTTAAGTAGTTAAAACTTCTCTCAGTCTTAAACTACAACATTATTTATCGCTTTCAAATGATGGCTCGATATAAAATGTAATGTTATCCAAGCGATACACAATTACATTAGGCACTGATGCGGTCAGTACTTCTTAACTGATGCTAGGACAATGTATATAAAGATAACATTTTTTGTTTGTCCTAGCGTCAGTTATAAGTTACTAAACGTATCGGCATGGAACTTTATCATTCGACGCGATACTGTTCGTAAATGTGTTTTAAACTGAATTTCTTATATTTCATACATTCACTTTCATAAAGCATAACGATCAGCGAAGCGGGTTAACGCTAGTAATCTTATAAATTTGAATGGTGTTAGTATTTTTCTTACATTTGTGATTTAAAGCGCTGTCGCGATACATGACTACATAGTTACATATACACACACACATTTACACACATGTTTGTGTGTTTGTTTTTTGAATAGTATAATACATTCGTTCATTTGTGTATTGAATACTAGCTCTCTGTCCGCGGCTTTTGAGCCACAATACATAGCCATTTGAAATTATCACAGAATAAGCATTGCCATGACAGCAAGTCTGCATAATTAAAAAGACAGAAATATGAAAGTCAAGACATTTCCTCATACAGGAAACTACTTTTTTTTTAACGATAGAGCCAAAATATGTTTTGGCTCTATCGTAAAAGACCAACAATTTACAATCGTTCAGTTTGACGATATCACAGTGCACATTAAAAAATATGAATAAAATTGGCGAAGTGCGAATCCGACTTGCGTTGTGGTTTCTGAACTGATGAAAAAAATGTACATTTTTCTTTTCGTAAACACGTAACAGATATAGTGTGGTGGTACAGGATCCAGTTTTCTTTATTCTTCTGTGTTACGTAATATCTTTTTTTTTAAATTAACAGTATGGCGATGACATCAATTCGAGGATAGTCGACAATCTTGTCTCATTCTGTAAGAGAAACTTCATCCTTCCTCGGAGTCGTACGGAATTAAATATTCGTGATGGCGTCCCCGTCCCCCGCCCCCTCTTTCCACCGCCAGAGGATCAATGTAATTACGCGCCGACATTTCGACATTTCTGTTTTTGACGCGGGCGAAACAAGTCCTAAGTTATTATACGAGAAAAAGGATATTGAACGCCGAGTGAAGAAATTCTCTTACAATGCCCAACATCAAAGGAGTTTTCGGCGACGGCAAAAAGAAAGCGAAGGAAAGCGCACTTCATGTTTGTTTGTCGAGACGAAATTGAGGTGTTTCCCGCACGTACGAGGAAACCTATAGGGATGCTTTTTTTTAGTTCGCGCGTTGTGCGGACACAATTACCAGCTTACGGTGGAGCGGCTGTATGTTTATTTATTTGGCAACTTTTGCGCACGACAGTCCCGATCACTGAGCTGAGTTTTTACAAGCGTTCCTGAAATTTATCCTCATGTATCGCATGGATATGTCTATAATAAGGCAGGTGATGGAGCTAGGTGGTTTTCAGACGAAGATTAAGATAAAATAATTGCTTTACGTATAGTTCTGTTTCTAATTATTTATTTATTTTTTATTATTATTTATCTATTTTCACTTAAGGTATAATTACGAGTATGACATAAAAACTAGTATTATTCGCGGTATATGCGCGGGTTCAGTATCTTTGTTGGTATAACGTTCCCGAAGATATATCATTATACGTTCCCTAAGATATATATGTTCTATCAAAAGAAATAGAAGCACAATGAGAAAAGATGTCTGCGGCTTTGATGCACACGTCGTGTTGGGGCGGTGACGCCTCACTGCAAGATCCATACCTATCCACAACGTGTCTATTTTAGATATCACCTTCATTGCACGTTGAATGAAAAAAAAAATTAAAATTGCATTAAGTTATATAAATGAACCTTTTCTTTCGTTAACATTTAATGATCATATGATAAAGAGCGGGGTACTATTTGATTACGTTTCTTTGAGAAACACGTACCTTTGATTAATTATGACGAAGCGTCCCAGCGCTAACTAAAAAGAAATAGAGATACTATTTTCAAGCGTAATATATGTATATAGTGACAAGTGATAGTTTTTAATAAATGTTATTAATAAAAAGTATATTTTTTTAAATTTATTGAATTGAAATTATTTTTTTCGTCTTTGCTAATGATCAATAACTCAAATTGTGATGTTTAATACGAGGGGCGTTCAATAGAAAGTGAGAATGAGTATGTTGTCGGTAACTTTTATTATATGTTATTTTATCTTTCGACAAAGTCGATTTTTAGTATAATACGTTGGGCATATCTTTTTTGGAAGCTTAAAATTTCATTCTTAAAAACCTCTTCACCCTGAGCACCTAAAAATTTCTGTACTGCAGCGACTAATACCTCATTATTTTCGAATCTCTGTGCTTTCAGATTCTCCTTCTACCTTGGAATTAGATAAGAAGTGAATATGGAAGATAATCAAGTATTTCGAAGTCACCATCTCGAATGCAGCCACAACAACGGCCGGTCTTTTTCGAATTTGTAACACAATTTTTTTATTTGTTCTGCATGTAAATAGTCCGTAACAAGTAGTTCCACGGTCTAGGTATTCCAGCATGACCAGTGCTGTACTATTCCACAAAAGAGAGCCCATGATCGTTCCAGCAGAATGAATTGCCTTAATTTTTTTAGAGGTTGGAGATGATGGTCTTTGCCATGTCATAGACTGTAATTCTCTTTTGGATCGTGATGATGAAGTCACGTTTCAACTATGGTTGTAAATCGAGTCAAAACTATGGGGATCTTCGAGTATTTTAAGCAAGTACTCTACGAGATCTTCGTGGAGTATTTACTTCTAAAGTATAAGTCAAGTCTTGATTATCTATCTCATTCTGTTGTGAAACTTTTCAAAATTTTATAATAATAACACAGATACTAAATAAGCGCGCGCAACGCGATTGTTTACATTTTGAACAACACGCTACGACAGACCGTAAACGAAAATTTCCATTTGGAAAAAACATAAGATATTCAAATTACTTCCTTTTTTTAAGTCTAATCAATATTCCAGCTTCACCGGCTAGCATTTACTTTTCTTGATTGCAAAGATTGTAAACCTCATTCTCACTTTATACTTAACGCCTCTGGTATAATATACTGTTTATTTTATTTATGTATTACGTTTGATCGTTATCTATTTCTCACCTCTATGTACTCATTTTTCTGTATTACCTTTTTTGTACGCCAGCTATGTTATTACACCGATGTAAATGGCAGCTAGAAAAAAAAAATGGGATAAATATGCGATCATTACATTAGAAATTTGAATAATAAGTACGGCAGAAATGTGTATGCAGTATTTGACCGTTATAAAAGAAGACAGCTGAACGAAAACGTCGTACACTGAAAAATAAATGTAAAGATGTTGAATTTACTGAAAATACGGCCGTTAACATTGACCAAGAGAAATCTCTTGCAAATAGTAAAAACGAAATTCGACTCATAGAAAAATTAAAGAAGAAATTATGTGAAAATTGTCTTTTTGTATGTCCGGCGGAAAGTGATGCAAATAGATTAATTGTTGAAACAGAAATTCATTTACCGTAGATTAATGTTTTTATAATTGCTGAAAATTACTGAGAAAACGTACTGGGTCTATTAACTGCATTAACTCCAAATGACCGT
This sequence comes from Eumeta japonica, assembly GCA_005406025.1. Classification (NCBI taxonomy): domain Eukaryota; kingdom Metazoa; phylum Arthropoda; class Insecta; order Lepidoptera; family Psychidae; genus Eumeta; species Eumeta japonica. The sequence continues at coordinate 292,974 of BGZK01000342.1, read as the reverse complement.
AAAATTTATTTTCAAAAAAGTTGCACAGGAACCTTTTTCATCTAACAATTTAGAGAAATCATTACCAAAATGCAAAAAATATATTCTTCTCTCAAACGCGTTCACTCCATAGTTGTGATAAGATGGCTGCTTTTTTCCAATAAAGGAAAAAATAAATTTGCTATGCATTTTGAAAAATGCAAAGCTTTACACGATTCTGTGAAGTATTTAAAAATGTTAATGAAGATCCTGACAATATTCTTAAAGTTGGTGTAGCATACAGTGCATTCAAGAAAATCGAAGATTTAAATGCATTGGGGTTTAATTATTTTCCGAAGGGCAGAGCAAAGATCAGTGACTTACTGTCATTTCTACATCTGATGCAGCATTTGAACGTTTAAAAATAGTATATGTACAGATAATTAACCCATTATTACCTAATTATTATTATTATTATTACCTAACAATATTTCTAGTGTGTATTTGGCGTGGAGATATATTTCTAATCTATTTGAGCTATTAATTATGAATTGATCTTCAACTCTCGATAATTTACTGAAAAAAATATTTTATAATTGTAAAAAAAGATGTTGAAAAGCGAGTGGATGTTTATAAAGTGGTTTATATTGCACTGTAGTGTATTCATAGTACAATGGTGGTAGTTGTTTCAATGCATCTTCTATTTAAAAATTATATGAGGTAGAAGAAATCGACGGAAACAAACAAACTTCATTTTAGTCATTTTTACTTAATAAACAAAACAAATATTTTTTTATGATGTTGGTTTTTCATTAAGATTACTTAAGCGAATAGAAATGTCACTCATCTATCTTTTTAGAATCCTTCGCACACCGTTTTCTACCTTGTTCATAGTAACAAGATACAAAACTGTCCTTCGTCTTTGATACAAAAAAAAAACAAACACCTATAGATTTGTTCAATTGTATGCAGTCACTGATCGCTTCTCCATTTATCGTATCGTACACAATGACTTTACCACAAAATTCCTTTGATAGCGGAATCCGTGGAAGAAACCAGAAAAAAAAAATGTCTCCGACCGCGCGAAGTATAAGTCCCGAACAGAGATAAATCGCAACTTTCTAACGTACAAAGTTTATTCTATAGAAGCGAAATAGTAACAAATAGCGAAGGTGAAAACCCGGAGGTGTCGTAAACACTCTCCAAACATAGTTTGCGGCGTTTGCGAGCGGGCTTCAATCTCGCGAGATCGTTGCCCTTTTCTATGTTCGAGTACCTTTTTTTTTTTAGTGTGCCGTACGCGCAATAGGAAAACTCAACCTTTACAAGAGCGTTCCTATGTACATCTGTCTCAGATTTTTTTCCCAAAAATTAGGAAACGTAGGAATTTCATATTGAGCATAATGGCTAGCTTGATGACCCGTGCGCAGCATTGAATTGAGATGTTTCGTTCGAAAGATAACGTTGTCGATAAACTTTCAAAGAGAACTTTTAAGAATGCCATTTGAATTTGCGATCAGAATTATCTTAAAAATAATAATCACCTTTTTGTGCTTAAAATCTACTTCTAACAATGCAAAGGCATTCAAAATAGATCGATTAGTTCGAAAAACTTTCAAAAAAGCGTTTTCTTAAAATATTTTTCAAATTTATAGTTGGATTAGTTTTAGGGATCCTTCAAACTTTTTAAAACGTAAACACTGCTACAAATGCCGCGGACGGGTTTGAAATTGTTTAATTACTTCGAAAGATAACGTTGACGAAAAAAAAATCTAAAAAAAATTCCTTATTAAAAAACATTAAAATTTGTAGTCCTATCGATTTCATAAGTTCTGTTTCATGTTAGTGGCGTTAGAATTAAAAAGAATAAAGAGTACCAAAAAAATAACTAAATAAGTCGAACTCAAGCTCGGTGAATGGGAATAGTAATACATAAATAGTGTAAATACAACAGTAACTTTTTGAATTTTTGCACGCTTGCAATCAAACAGCCCGATTTAACACAAAACATCGACTATTCACGTATGAGCACATAGTTGTCCCGGAGAAAAAAATGACTCATTTCCCGTGGCTTCTTCCACTGTGAACGAAAAGCGTCAAAGAAGAAAAAACAAATAGCTTTCGTAGACATACATATGAATGTATATGCATTAAGATTATTATAATTTTTCTAAGAACATTATGCGACTGTCAAAGAAGGTTATCCACCAGAAGAAATTCTAGCTGTGGACACTACTACAGCACTGGTCTTTCGCGGCATTTGAGGCGTGTGGAATGGCGATCGAGTCGCGCATGCACCCAGAATACAATAAGAAAATTAAATCAGTTTATTTTATTACAAATGGTAATAATTTGATACTATAAAATGAATTTTTGTAATAAATTTTGTGAGATAACGACGTCTTGAAGAGGATTACTCTTTAAGTAATTTTAAAAGTACATTAATTAATCCTTCGACTTTTTACGCTTCTTAAGTGAACATTTTTAGTTTTAATTTTATTAAGAAACAGAGGATACCGAGTTTTCTTTAGATTGTGTATAATAATTTCTAAAATATAAGAAAAAAAAAATGATTTTAATAAAAAATCGTTAATACGTTGGAAAGGCGTTTTGGCCTATGACGTAATAAACATTTACAAATTAAACATATGATGTATGTAAATTGTAATATTGTGCACATTAGATTTATGTTCTTTGTATAGCATGTCATTTGGATGAACGTACTTCAGAAATTAGAATCAAAAGTCTCTATGGAGATATGATTTTTATCAGTAACATTACTTATAGAAATACTATCCTACTAACATTATAAACGCGAAAGTTTGTAAGAATGTGTGGATGTATAGATGTATGTTTGTTACTGTTTCATGTAAAAACTACTAAATAGATTTTGTTGGAAGTTTATAATAATATAGCTTACACATCAGAATAACATATAAGCTATAATCTATAAAGATATAGGTTGAATTATCCAAAATATAATGATAAGTGTCAAGTAAGTAGGAAAAAATCTGTCATTTGGAAGCTATTCTGGCGTGCGCCGCAAAACCGTTGGGATTACACGTATATAATGTATTATGGAAATGTTTATCTTAAATAATCCAACAAGAAAGCCCGCAACAGCATATATCTATCTGTTATGTGTAAGCCATTATTGCCAAAATAGTGAACCATAAATAAAATAAAATTGATAATTTATTTCTAACGCACATTTGGTAGTAACAAATTGATCCTTATATCAAAATAAATACTTTTATCGCATCTGGTGTTTAAAGTAGATAAACTTTGGGTTTAACACTACAATATTTGAACAAATATTTGAATGTTATAACGATAAACAAGCGAGCGCGCGATATAATGGTGTGGTCCGGCGGCGGGTCAGACCATAAAGGTAGCAGGCATATATTTGAGCACGCCATGTTTTTTCTACGGCCAGCTCTACGTGGCTTACTTACGCGTTTCTAATCTAAAAATCTGTATGTTTATACAAACCGAAATAAATCGTTTAATATAGTTTATAGGAGTATATTGCAATCACCACCTATAACTTTTGTATTACCATCAATCATCATATACTTCCGTACCTATCTATTCTTACAAACTATAGCGTTTATAATACCTACAATACATATTATTGAGATCTCACAAAAATACTTAGTTCCAATTTATATACATTACACAATATAATTGTTCGAACACTTATAACTGGAGAACGACTGGGCCGATTTTCATGATTTTTAATTTATTGGATTTGTTTCCGTCCCGAATAACAGAATAATATAAAAACATTGAAAAATGGACGTAAAAATAAAATGCTAAAAAAATTCAACCGCCCTATTGTTCTGAGAATGTACCATTGTGATATCACATAAACTTAATAATGTTAAAATGAAATTGACGTCTTTTATTTATAAATTTCATGATTTTTATCAACAAACTGACCCAAAATAATGTGTTTATTTTAAATTTTTTATAAGATGTAAAAATTTGTCATTGGACTCGAAAACTGCTTAATTGAATATTTCAAAATTCAAATAATATATGATGTTATTATTTCATTTATTTGAATAAGTAAAAGTATTTCACGTAGTATAGAATGATGTCCTGTTTATGGGACATTTCTTGTTTTTATCTGTTCGAAGAGTATAATCAGAAAATTCTGACCGGAAGTCTTATGAAATGTTGCAAAGACCGAAAAACCTTACTATTTCTTTGTAAACCAATAAAAGCACCATAAAAACAAACGTGCGGGTTCATACTTATGTGCATTCTGGTCGTCACCAGTCTGCTTTATTGGACATTTTGAATTATGAAGGAAAAGTAAAAAAAATCATAAAATTAATAGCCCAAAACGATCCACAGACGATTCTGCGTTGAATGGTAAAAATTCCATACCGTTACGTTGGGCAGTTTTTAACTGGTATTCGGACAAGAACAAAATAACAGTTTTCATTTTGTAGACGAAGATAGCTTCTTAACTTCCCTCTAAAAAAATTAAAACTTTTCTAAAATCGGGAAGTTATTGGTTTTACCCCGTTTTTCGAAAATCGAGTTTTCATCAGATCTCAACGTTTCGAAGCCCTAGGAAGCTTTCCTGACTATTTTTACGATGGTGTCTGTATGGTTCTGTGGGTATGTGTGTGTGTGTGTGTGTGTGTGTTTGCGGGTTTGTATATGTATGTAAATTTCTTATAACTTTTGACGGCTTGACCGATCGAAATAACTTGTGGCATTCGAAAGGGCTCTACTGAACTTAGTCTTTCTGTAAGCTTAAACTGATTCGAACTAGTAGATTCCGCGTAATTTTAAATAAAACCGGAAAAAAAAATCTAAAACGATGTTTTTTGAGAATAACTTTTTGGCTATTGCACCGATCAATTCCATAACCTAATCAGCTCTTAACCTCAAAAAATGACGTCGAATGCCGTTTTAGGAATCAAAATTGGTTGATTCGTTCGTGAGATATCGTGAACAAAAAAATAGCAAAAATTAAATAACGAGTGTTTTTTTATAGTAACTTAGAAATTTTACGACTAATCGATTTTGCTCCTAGTACACCATTTTTAGGCCTCAAAAAATTGCGTCGATTGCAGTTTTGAACATTGAAATCGAATAACGTGTTTCAAAGTTATGGCACTTTAAAAATTTTAAAATAAAGGTTTTTCAAAATAAGTTTGAAATTTTGAGACATTTTTTTATTGAGAACTTTCAAGTGATCATACGGATCGATTTCAATAATTCATTTATTTAAAACCTCAAACGATTAAATCAATCATAATTTGTTTGAGAAAAATTATTGTCAAATCATTTTCAAATTTCGTTAAATAAGTTTTTTAAAACAACTTTCGCCTAAGAGAGCTAAAAAAACGACGTTCAATGCCATAAAACAACTTAAAACCGAACAAATAGTTTAAAAATTACTACGTTTAATGTATACCAGACTTTTGAGCTCGAAAAGCTCAAAATAACATGTAAACCGTATTTTTTGAGCTTGAAGAACTCAAAGATGTCACAACAAACTACGTTACTAAAGCTTTGCGTTTAAAATTAGCGGGAAGCTGCAAGGATGGCCTTTAGGGTCAACCGATTTTCAGATTTTTTTTGATTTCTTAAGCTTACACAATCTCAACTAAAATTCAGATTCAATTTATTATGGCGACTCGAAAAGCCTTTTAGTTTATTTACGACGCGATAAATATTTTAACGCATGCACAATAGTCGTCACGGAACAAAAATTTCGGATAACGATCATCATCAAACAATAGCTATTAAGCGTCTAGAATTTTCAACAAAAACATGAAATATTTTAATCTAATTAGGAAGCGATAAAAAATTATAAGGTCAAGGTGAGATTTACCCTTCGACCAGGTTGGATGATTTAACGCCGGCCGTTCGCCGCCCAGAAAGTTCGCAGAAGCCGGGTGAGCCGCTCTAACTTTATATACGAACTGTTTCGATTATCACATTTTGAACCGACCATTTTGACGTTGCTTACATCTCGATTATCGGCGATTTCGAATACCGTGAGTTTGCGCATGGATGGAATTTTTTTTTTTTTTAATATACAATGTAATAATAACGCCACATACAGCGAGTTAGGTCTCGATGCGTTCATTTTACATTTGGCTTTCTGTTTTACAAAGAGACATCATTTTATCAAACGAATCTTACTCACGACATTCTACTAAAAATCCATATCATAAATTCCCTGGCAAAAATCTAACTGACGGAAAGGCGGGACAGACGAGCGGAAAACATACAATGCAAGTTGACGACGGCGTTTACGCAACGGTGCGGGTGCGCGCGTCATAAAATTATAAAACGGTGGTTTAAGTACAAGATCATCTCATATAAATGTAATCATATATTATACATATAAATAACGTGTAATGTAACGTGTAATAACGCATATACATATTTATTACAGTCAGAGGGAGTGAAGGTGGTGCCAAAGACGATCTCGCTCACGCTCCCGCGACGTCGGATAGAACGAGATCGGTTGCGCTATACAATTCTCGTCTCATTGAAATACGTTTCCCTTTCGTTCCAAAGACCCATTAACAAACCCTTAAAAAAATGAGTATCAATTGAACCTACAGACAAACACCAAAATTTCCCGCTACTTTCGAGTTTCTTTTTTAATTAATCCCCTGATTTTTATAAAATTTATGCCATTTAATGTATTATTTTAAAACTGACTTTTATGTGTTTTAAAATGAAAGCAGAGTTAAATTGTTTACAAGTTGTTCGAAAAGATAACATTAAAATAAACCGTGTTACTCTAAATCTAGTGAAACGATCGAGTTGAAATTATCAGTGAATATAAAATAAGAGAAGTTTTTCTGATGTCGTACATTCGATTCTAATCAAATAATTTGTTTAAATGTTATTTTCTTCACCGATACGTTTCTATTAAATTAATTGATTTTATTAGTTTTGGAGGTCTCCAATATAGTTTCCTAAGGATTTAACCTATTTAGTATTAATTTACTTAATATTGTAGAAGTTACTCAAAAAGAATAAAATACTTTGCGAATACTCGAAATTTACGAATCCGATCTAACTCTTTTCAGAAAATCAAAATAAAATTTTCAATTTCTCAGATCCGATTTTAATAATTCATTTACAAGTTATTTGAAAAAAAAAACTACGCGGAACACCCGGTCTGAACAAAGTACCTTTCGTTTTATATTATGTTATAGCAAATAGTAGGAACAGTGTAATGAATTAACAACTTGTCAGGGTTTATACAAGAAATACAAAATCATATCGAAAACATTAATTTACTAAAAATTGGGTATAATATTCTACATATAAAATACTGAAGTGCGAGTTACAAAGAAAAAAACACTAAATGAAGTATTAAACATCGCTATTTTTTTTTATTAAAAACTTTGTTAAGTTCATCAAACTGCACAATTACGTAATTTTTGAAATCCATAATAAATGTGAGTTTTGTATATATAAAACGAGTTTTTGAAAGTCTTAAAATTGAAAACTCCATGTCCAGAACCGCAAACGCATGTTACATAATAATACTATAAATAGATATTTATACCAAAAAATTGAAAAGCGAAATTAGTACCAAGCGTGGCTGCTACACACTTCTTAATTAATTAGTGTCTGTTAGAGACAGAGAAAGACGTGACGTGACGATTTCTGTGAACTAGCACCTCCTGTAAACCGCGCTAATAATCATGGTCCCAAAAACTTTTTATAATTCTGTAACGACACCTCTCAATTAAATTGACCAATTTCATTTCAGCCTACGATATTCGATTACTGGTGTAAAAAATGATTATTTCTTATAATTAATTAGCTACTTAATTCCAAGAACTAATTAATTTTATTAACTTAATATTCACGTGAAGAAAGTATTAAAAAAAACCAATTTCCTAAACTGTATTCTTTCAAAATTGTAGATTGTATGAAATAATTTTCCGTGTTTATTGTTCTATAAAATACAGTTGAAAGTTATAGAAGGTTTATATTATACGCACGTCGTACACCCTCGCGTGCGCGCGCACACACATACAAAATAGCAATTACAAAAAAGATATATATAAACAAAAAAAACTTCATTGTAAAACTGTTAGACTATGATTTGATGAAACCTTCATTTCGAATAATGGAATGAAAACCATGACATCTCAAATTTTTCGAATCTGTAATCTTATTTGCGTAAAAATAAAAACATAAGATTGATAGACTAATCTAAAAAATCTATACACTTCGATGTTAATTTTATCATTCCTGTTATATGTTATTATATGTCTATAGCAGTACATAGATGCATTTAAATATACAAGTACTTGTCAAATCTATTACCAATCCGGGCTGATTGATACAGCAAAAATAGATATAATTATAGCTTTATTCTGAATTAGGTTTTAGGACAAAAATAAACGTTTTGTTAGAACGAAATGACAAACTAATAATTTTTCACAGTAATAAATATTTATTTATAATTGATTTTGAAAGTATTTAAGAAAAAACAATCTGTTGACTTCTTATTATGTTTATAGTGGTGCGTACACAAATAAATTGACTGCGAAATAAACAAATTAATTAGAATTTTTATACTTCAATACAAGTTCGGGCGATCAACAATAATAAAGTTTTTAGTTTTCAGCTATTAAAAATTGTCATTGGCAAAAACTTACTGATACAATGTCATGTGATAGACAAATAGTATAATTAAGACTAAGTCAATTTACATATCACTTGTATGGTTTTATTAATTGTTCGTTTAGAGTATAGAAAATCTCCCAACTACTAAAATATTGCTAATGTTGTTGTCACTTTTATAGCATTTCTATGGGGCAAACGAGTATACGGATTTCCAGAGAGTGGATGATCACCGCAACCCATAGATACTCGCAAGCGCAGAAGAGTCACTAGTACGTTACCGGCCTTTCTATTTAATAAAGGGTCGACTGGGTTAATGGAAAGGGGGAGTGACCCACCGGAACTCGCATTCACTCGACGAATCGCGGCAGTGAACGACGAATTGCAGCTTTACGTCTGTATTCTGTGGGATTGCGGTGTTGCTCCAGAGAAGCCGGCCCGTTTTCGTGACGTAGCCATGTTTGCCACAGCATGAATTTACCCCTCTAAATTAGTACCTTATACCACAGTTGTGCATAGTTTTAGATTAATGAATATTAATATTAAATGAATTAAAAATATCACATTTTCCTTTTTTTCATACCTCATTAAAAAGAGCAGGAATTAATGTTACATTTGTAACCTAAATAAACTTCAAAGCCACTGCAAAGCTTCGTAAAATACTTACAATAAAAGCTTTGTTATGTGTCGAACTTGCTCACTAAAAATATCTTTAAGTAAGCTTTCGAAATAACTTGAGTCTCATCATGTAATTGGTTATGTGTTTGAGACATATCAAATGAGTAATAGAAGAACAAAATGAAAAATATAAAATAACTAACGGAATTTCGTATAAATTCAGATATAAATTCAAATTCATCGTCTTGTAGTTAATAATGTTATTTCATTATAATTAAATCAAATGTATCAACATGAATGTTTGAGCTAATATTGAACAGTAATGAAATGATGTTACCCGTGTTATCATATATTATGATAAAATTACTTTTAATATTATCATAATATTGAATTCTCTGTATTAAAAACAATGTAACGATAAATTAATTTACTTACAAAACATTTGCTCGTAACTTAATTATACTTAACATTTAAGGTTTAAATGTTGTGCCACTATTTAAACAATAATATTTAATTTTAATAATTGATATATATATATATATATATATATATAATAAAATGATAAATGAAAATGGTTACAACACCAAATACAACATTACATTTTAAAAGTCATAGATTGGGACCAAATAATGACAGTAATATGGAAATTATTTTCCCATGGACCTACAGAATTCGTCGCTTGTTTGTAGATGTGTACTAACGTCGTCTAATCAATAAAATCATATAACGCGAAACGTTCTGGCCTTCAATCGGAAACACTGGTTTGCTTTCAGAAAGGGTCACATTTTAAACATCGAGGTTTTAGGGTTGCTTCGAGTTCTTCACTGAGCGAATATATCGTATCACGCGCTCTCTACATTTCGCAAAACAGAGCTGCGAGCTCTTATATTTCCTCACTCGTTCTTTCTCGTTGAGCTCAAAGACTTACGTGCAAGTGTTAATGTCGCCGGTCTGCTGCAGCACGACGTGTGTTTTATACTTCAGACCGACCACAGTTCAGCTCCAAGTTGTATTTTGGGATTTCAACTTTATACGGCCAAATGGTTAACGCTGTGGACTCGGTGAAGTCTTTTCAGATCTTTATTAAGATATAAAGTACTAAATTGAAAACATATTTTTTACTTTAATTACAAATAAAGAAAATTGTCTAATTCTTCGAGTTTTCTGAATTTCGCATTCCACTCAAAGTGTCTGTACGAATTAAGATCTTATACTAAAGACTTTTTAAGTAGGTACTGGAAACATAAGTGCGTTTAATCATTGAGCACGTAGTCTATAGCCGAATGTCAAGTTATTATAGTAACTTGATATTCGGCAATAGACTACGTGTTTTTATAATCAAGTCAAATAATTAATTATTCATCAGAGTAATCAGTAAATAATAAATTCGAGCCTCAAACGAGTTAAAATAATATCAGTAAAATCTACACAGACAATAAAATCGTAAACCAGCCGCGTGTCTGTACATTAAGCATAAAAAAAAATACAATTGGTACACGTTATACTCATATAACGTGTACCAATTGTATTTTTTGTTACCGCGTCCAACAAAAATATGTTTTAGAATTCTTGTCTCTGTCTGTTCTGTGCGTTTGTGCAAGCCAATCTTCGTAACAGCTTAACCGATTTAAATGCGGTTTTCACTGATGTATTGCGATAAGCTTTCCGTAACATTTAACGTTTGTTTCATTTTCATCCGTTCTATGTATATAATAGAATGTATACGCATAATAAAATCGCATACAAACCTTGTCTATACATTAAATATTAAAAAAAAAGGGTATACACGAACTTATGTCATCGGTTGCTTTGTGAGCGTTGGTCGTGCGCGGCTGTTCTATACAAAGCGCCCCGCGAGCCGGTCCGCGCCCTATAGCATTGGATGAGTCACATCAAATGCACTTAATCGAAAACGCACGGTGCACAGATCGGTCACGCAGAGTCCAGCTGGTCAATTTCTTGAATTATCTACGGTAATAGTTATACATAATAAAATCGTAAACGAACCGTGTCTAAAAAAAATTTTATGCTAAAAATTTATTTATTTTGTTTACATATATATAAATTTATTTATATATCTGTAATTTAAATATTTTTTCAAAAAAAAAAAATTTATGCGCGTTGTTTTCGAGGCCGAAATAATATTATTTAAAATTTCTTGTCTGTTTGTGCACACTAATTGATAACACCATTTTTCACCTTTAAAATTGTAGTTCCCAAATTGACAAATTGTAGTTTTGTCTCCCATAGACAAAAAGACAACTGACAGATACGGAGGTGGACGGAGATGCGTGAGAGACGTCACATAGACTCGCTGGCCGGCGAAACTGATGTACATCGTTTATGCGCGGACGAGTGAAATAAAAGGTAAAACGCAGGCTAGTGCAGGATTAACTCGGTTTATATATAGAAAAAAAAAAGCGGGAATGGAAACAATTAAAAATAGTGCCACTAGACGATCGCGGCTAGAATGCCTACACTAGACACCTGGAAGAATCGTCGGTGAAATCCAGGTGAATCTCTGAACTGACTATTCCTCAAGGCTGTCCCGCCGTGTATATTTTTTGGTGTCTTAGACCAAGGGTTAAGGTTACTTCGGGGTTGAAGAGGGTTTTTATGCAGGTTTCGTTATCTAATCAAAATAGTATTTTTTTGTTTCGGTTTTTGCGGGTTCATCAATTATATTTGGAATAGCCTCAACTTCAAGCTGACGTACGTGACGTACAAGCTCATTACAGGAATATGCTTGAACGAGCAATGTAAATTATGCTATTGCCGTGTAAACCTTCAGCAGACAAGTTCAAAACCTATTTATTAACTTCAACGATGTTAAATATTATATTCGTTATTACCAAGCGGGTACAATAAGCTGTTTTTTTGCAACGCAAACATATGTTTAACTTAAAAATAACGGTAGCGGGCGACGTACACGTAAACGGTCAAGAGCGACAACATTTTGTTTTTATTTTATAAAAACAAAGTGTTAGAATAATATTAGAATGTTTAATGGGATTACACAAGTGTGAGGTTTATTTTTTGTCAATATAAGGCGGGCATATTATTTCATGTAATATTAACTTAATAATGATACGATTATGATTAAGTTAAGCTGGTTTTCTTGGACAGGTATTCTCTTTTAATTTAATTTAATATTGCAATACCATTATGTTAAGCGCCTTTTTTGTTCTTAGTAAGGTATTTTCTATAAAGTGCATCGCGGAAAATTGACGTAACATTTGTTGGGTGGGTGGTTCGTAGCGGCTTAGAATAGTTCATTTTGTTCTAAATTAATTTATATTAACTTGCGGGAAATTTCTATTCAAGGTATTTTTTGTTTGAAACATTATCCCTTAATACTTTATTTAAGTATTTGGTAGTTTGCGTACTTTATGATTCGAAGTTGAGGTTTTTGCGGTTAACATCATTTAATATAGGTGAATGTTTATTTTTTTGTGTTACATATTTTTGACGGGCATTGTTGGCATATTGCAGTACAGTTTTTGATAAGAATGAGAGATTTCACGAAAATTTACGCCTCTAGTTGGCGTTACTTTGGCAAGAGTCCAATAATACGGGCTGTCAAAACGTAAATGTAAACGAAAACGTTTCTGCACAGTTCTAGTTTTCAGTGTTTGTTTATTAATATTATTTTAAAATGGATAATTCACGTGCACATGGACAAAAAAAAGGTTGCCTAGTTTAAATTCAAGCTCAAAAGAAGAGGTGCAAACGTAACTGGCACCGAGGAAAAACTAATAGAAAGATAATTATTTACAGACTTTTAGATGTTTTTGATGTGATAACGTCTTATAAATCGATGCACGCCGGCTGCATGCACGAAAAAGCATGACTTAGTCTTTTAACATATATTCTATCCGAAAAAAATGTTTTTGATGTTCTCAGCTTATCGGTATGAAACTGTCCATCAGTATTTTTCAGAAACTATGATATATTTACAGTTACATCTACATGACATACTAAATCTTGGTCAATGAAGCCACGGTCACTCAGAATAATATCATTAGATTGTAATTTATCAATAAGTCCACATTTTTCAAACAACTCACGATCACTTATAAATCCACCAAAAGCATCTGACACGAATGTGATACATCCTGATGTTGAAATGCCAACTAAAACTTTTAAAGTATTACGTATTACAAGACTTATATGTGGAGTAGATAAGCTGTTGTGTAAGTGGATTTTTATACTTTTTGATTTTGATTCCTGTACAATCAATTATTACAGTACATGGATTAACTTTGCCTGTATACCCCATGTTTTTGCCAATCAAATGCTTAGGTGCCCAAACATTTAGATCTATAAATTTACAATATAAATAGTTGATCCATGTTATAAAAATATAGCTTAGTAAGGCTTTATTTATTTTAAAACGAAAAGCCAATTCTGTGAACTATGTATTTTTGAACATCGTAATTTTATCACTGTCAGTAGAAATTTATGACATGGACTTAAGGCATATTCCTTAGCGGTACTCATATGAGGATGATATTTACTTAATGAATGATATTTATTAAATGATTTACTTCATCTCCGAAAAGATTAAATACGAATTTAAAATGATCAAAGTTTTGGAGTCCAGTAACAAAATGTACTTCTGCTGGATTGTTTATATCCGTCATATTTTCGATTAAAAACTATTTTTCCTTGATAGGTCCTTTAGAATCCTGGTGTGGTATTTTAAGGTTATTTGACAGATTTGTATGACATTCACGTAAGTCACACTAAACTCCAACATCATTCGGTGTTGTGCTGTTGTGCTTACTCTGTGATATAATTTCCTTTTCAGCATAGTCAAAAGAAAGCATATTACTTGTATTAAGAGAAACATTTCGATTTGCTTTCTGTATATTTTCTTTCTTTCTAGTATCGCGACTTAAACAACGCCGTTGTCGTTCTTTTCTTTTGTGGTGTGATAAATCATAGGTTGCTTTATTCCATGAGTATCTACTTGGCACTTCATTTTTTTAACATTAGTCTGACTGAAACATCGAATAATTATGGTTTTCATATGAAATTCAGTGAATTAAATGACGGTATACGCTTGAGCATATGTTATGTTAAAAATGAGAAAGAGACTTAATTTAACCATACAATGTTATAAAATACTTACGTTCTTCTAACACTGAGTCTTTCGGCAGCTCGTAATCATCTTCACTGATGCTTGCCTTCAAAATGCATTAACATGCAGCATGCAACCCGCCGCTGACCCTCGAATCTGCCTCTCCACTACGAATCTTTAACTAAAGAGAGTGGAGAGGCAGATTCGAGGGTCAGCGATGGGTTGCATGCTCCATGTTAATGCATTTTGCAGGCAAGCGTCTATTTATGGATTTCCCCGAATCACCACCTCATACATCCAACATCCTTACTGAAGTGATCTTTGCATATAAGACTATTGCTTGTAGGCATAAACCAATCTCTACGAATGGCTACAAGTCATTGTTTTAAACGCATTTTATCCTTAGGAAACTTATGAACTCCCGTTTTTTTTTTGAGCACATTGGAACTGCACAACATTGGGTCATTTCGATTCTAAGAAAATATTTATTGTACTTATTTAATTTTATTACAAAACAAAAAAAAATGAAGGCAAAACTAAGGGAAATATAGGCGCGCTGATACTTTTGACAGGTGTCTGGACATGACGTCACAGTGCTGCTGCCTAGTGGTCGTCATTTCAGTAAATCCTCAATTTCACGGGCGGGTAGTGTTAATGTTTTTAGTTTACATAATATTTTTTTCTTTTTATTTGTCTCGTCAATATACTTGTAGGGATCCTTGGACAAGGGTTCCGCGGGCGGACAACAATTTTATTTGTTTTTCCTTTGTGTAATAAATATTTTTTATAGTGATTAAGTGTTTCATACTAATTTTCTCGTGTTTCGGTGAACAATATTTTGGGGTTCCGTAGGCGTTGATTTGTTATTTTTCTTTAACTTAAATTTTAATTTTTTTCTTTCGGTATACGTCCAAAGCATAATATAAAAAGTATAAAAAACATTTAGCGGTTTTTAAAGCCAAAGAGATTTGAGAATGCTGCGGTTTTAATGAATTGCGAAAATAAAAATCAATTTCGGGCATGCTTCGATGACTTCTCAGAGTATCGAATCCAGGTCATGGAAGCATATGAGATATTGTTGGTGATTGTACGATTCTAAGCCTGAGCATGAGGCGGTTCTGACCAAAGTAGATGCGGTCTTTCTCAGAATTTTCGAATTATCGATGTCGATTAAATTAGCCTTTGACAATTTAGGATGCAGAAAGGAATCGTAACGTAAGGCGCACAGTAGGACGCGGTTCGAGCTCGGTCTGTTCGACCGACGCGAGAGGCTTAATTTCACATTTGCCAACATTAAGCCTTATTCAATTTAGCGGACGAGATCAGAACTGGCTGTTGTTAATTAATATGTTCGATAGCCTAGTCGATTGACTGACCTAACAATAGATCAGAAATTTGCGTATTTGCTGTCCTGCCTCTCAGCGGAACCGAGAGGTTTGGTAGAGCATTTAAACATTAGTAATGATTCCTACCCAATCGCGGGGATTTATTAGAGCGTCGCTATCAGAATGCTCAGTGGTTAGCAAACTCTTATTTCGGAGATCTTAAATCTACCGAACGTTGTGGGCGCAAGGTCAACGTTACGGATGGTCTTTCTCAACCCTCTCCTAATTTTGCCTGTGCTCGTTTTGTGAAGCGAGCAGTCACGAATTAACCTCATGCGGTCGGTTTTACAATATAAATTTCTGTTGGCGATGGGGAACCAACTTGCACCCATTAAAAGAACAAGGAATGTTGTTTACAAAGAGGCCCTGATATAAACAAAATATATTTTTTCAAGTTATGAAATAAGAAAGTACACGGAATACCTAAAATGTCAAAAAGTGTTTAAACTAAAACGAAAAAAAAAAGTCTAAAACTAAAAGTATTTATTTATTACTATTTATCTCATAAGTAACATCTATAAATTAAATTGTACTTTATTTATAAATTCTGTAATCTACGCGAGTGTAGCCGCGGGCACAACTAATAATGTGAATAAAAATAAAGCCAATAACATTAATCAAGCCTGTGATTAAATGTTCTACGTGTACAAAAGCATCCAGATATGTTGAGAAACGTATTAAACAATTAGGTATGTAAATTAATACAAAAAACAATTACGCATTACAACATACACGTGGGGTGCACTATAAGTTTCTGGAATTGGCCATTTACATAAACAATGTTTATAAAGTAATTACTATATTTGAAAATGAAACTATTAGGTTTTAGAATACAGTTTGTTTCATCTATTATTTTTTTTTATATTGGGGCGTTATTTTAAAAGTTGAATGTTTTCATCACTATGGATTTAAGTCGCAAAAATTTTCATAGTGTGATTTTCTACGATTTTAAATGTTATTTGACAGCTCAGCAGAGCCTCGCGTGGTTTCGAACTGCTTTGGCGATGACACACCATGCTAGACGACTATTTATAATTGATGTGCAAAATTCAAGCGCAGTCGTATCACTTAAAAGACAGGCATGTGACGTACCATGAAATTCGGGCAACGTCAGGCATAGACATGAGTCAACACAAACATTTTGGGTATAAAAAGCTGTACTCGTGGTGGATTTCATACAATTTGACTGAGGGTCGAAAAACTGACCGCGTTACTTTGTTCAATACCATGCTTATCAGATTCAAGGAAGGGGCGTTGAACTTGGTGTGGGACATAGTAACAGATGAAGTAACATGGATTTCTCGCTATGACTCCAAAATGATATAGAAATCGCCCTTATGGGATTATTGAGATGAATCGAAACCAATCAAAGTAGTGTGCGAGCGAAGTGCCTGTAAGCGGATTATTGTTTTTTTTTAACACGCTTTTATTAGCTTCACTTGTATGTTTGTTTGCTTGTTTGTTTGTTTGTTTGTTTGTTTGTTTGCTTGTTTGCTTGTTTGTTTGTAACTGACTTCTTTAAACTCGATTTTGACCATTTTGAACGGTCAGATTTTATTGAAAATTTTGTAGACTTATCAAGGACCGGTGACAATACAATAATTTGATAAGTTTGTCTAATTGTCGTGGTCAGGATCGCCAGGATTAATTAATTTGGTTTGGTAATTCTATTTGGTATCGATGTAAATTCAATCAGTTCAAAATAGGGACTTACGAATAAACAGAATTAATATAAAAAATAGGTACAAGGATTAATTCATACAATGTCATCATTTGATGTTGATAAAATATTTCGTTTTCTGAAGATTTCTTTTTGAAATTTAAGTGAATATAATTAAAATTTTGGACGTAGAAGTTAAGTAGAAAAGTTCATATTTTCAATCAACTCATCTATAAAGAAAATGGATTCATGATAAAATAATATTTCATATTAAACTCTATAGTAAAAACGTCAAAACTGAATTATTCTCAGAAATGTAGACCACAAACTTAAATCTTCTATTCGAAGAGAATTTTACAATCATCCGCCCTCTATCAAAGGTTTACAATACTATCGACTTCAGTATCATTTTTGAAAATTAACCCATACATCCTCTGTCGTAGATTTACGATACTAAAAAAATGTGCGTCACGTCCAAACATTCACAAGAACTCGCAATACAATTTTTTTTGACAATCGATCAAACTAAAAAGCATAAAATAAATATAGTTTAAAAAACTAAAAAACACGCTTTGATGATCACATCGAACTAAAAAACGATAAATAATTCTTAATATAGGCAGAAAATATAAATGAACGAAAAAAGATTAGTATTATTGTGAAAAAAGCGTGGGGTGCTTGATAAGCGAAAAAAATATGGCACAAAGCACTTACGCTTTTTCACAATAATATCTTTCGTTCATTATATTTTACGTATATAAGAATTATCGTTTTAGTTCGATAATCAAGCGTTTTATTTTTTATATTCTTTCTAACTGGACATGTGGTTACTGATGTTTTGAAGAATTGTCATACCGTGAATGGTGATTGATAGAAGACTATTTGTTTCCTGTAATTAATGATAAACTCTGTAAAATAACCATAAACGTCGTATCATCTTGCACCACGACAATGTCAGCTCTCACAAGGCCAAACAGACAAATAAATTTTTGAAGGAGAAAAACATATAATTTATGAGCAATCCTGCATAAAGTCCCGACCTGGCGTATAGTCAAAATTAAAATTCAATTACGTTTCATAATCAGAAGAGGCAGTCGAAGAGCATGAAAAACATGTTTTCGAATTCACCAGGAATAAGTGACATAAATGTTTTCAAAATTGATTTATTCCTATGAAAAAGTGTGTTTATGCTAATATAGAATATTTTCAAAAACAACAATTTCATTTTTGACTATTCATAGCAATTTTTTCTCATTTATTCCAAAAATTTTCAATAAGCCCTACGTACTACAATATAAAAAACATTGCACATCAAAAATAATTCTTTGTCCTGTACATATTAAAGATAACATAATAACTAATCATAATAATTTTCAGCCTTTCCTGTCGGCCACAGTCCGTGACCACTGCTTCAACATTTTCCTAGTTTCTGTACACTTATGTAGCTAGTTCTAACGCGGACGTTTTACAGATGCTGTTTTGTTGCATTATTATTTTGAAGGACTCTAACATATTCCATATATAACATACTCTAACATAGAACAATAACATATTCATAATTTCTTTATTTTCTTCTCCAAAAATGATAACCTACACTATCGCTCATTATCGGTTCTCTATCTAAATATTGCAATACGTTATGATTATTACACATAAGTACATACAAAAAATCCCGCTAAATATCGACCGATCACATGTCTTCCGACGTAATAGTTATGCCAAAGACAACGGCAATGATAATGATAATAATCCTTTATTCGGCCCTAAAAAAAAACACAAAGGAAGACAAGTATATATTTTAAAATTATCTTGACTAAGACATATAATATGTACAAATTAAAAAAAAAATGGCAAAAGCCTGACAGACCAGCTATATCAACCTAATCTACCAATCAAACTAACTCTAACCTAACCTAAACAGTCAAATCAATCACAAGAACCATATTTCTCCTCAATTATTGTAAAGAAATCCGGCATCAATTAAATCATTTGAATTAAATCTACTAAATCATCGGTATTTCATCTAATCACCTAAACCAAGTTACATCAATAAACTAAATCAACTTATCAGATATATCATAATTGTATCTATTAATATCACATATAACATTGTTAACAAAATGTACTTTTATCAAATTGTGATCAAAAACTGTCAATATAGTACGTGTAATATATTATAATGTAATTAACTACATATGAATATTTATAACTATCACTAAAATGAAAATGTTAATATTTTTAAGGCAGCCGAATTAGAGCATTATGGTGCTCGGGCTTGTGGAGTACGGGTTTTTTAAAAAAAATATCTGAAAGTGCTTATAAATGAAAAAAACAAAAAGTATTTTCATAACCGGCCCCGCCTTTGTGGATAATTCTAAACATATTTATGGCAATTTATGTACACTTAAAACTTATATATCTACAAATGATTAATAAAACAGAAAACGCTTCCGCTGACCATAGATATCCGAATTTAGAATACGTTTTTTATAGCGCCAACTCATCTAAAAAAAAACTTGACATCGTGTTTTTATAAGCTTAAATTATACATTTTTAATTTTATTGCCATTGGAAGCCTAAGGATCCATTTTAAAACATAAGAAATTGGACTTAAATGTTAACTTAATTAAAGCTTAAGACTACAATTAAATGCATCACGGGAAAAGATAATAATATTGATTATATTTAATTTTTTTACAAATTTATAGAATCTTAATGTCTATATTGGGGTACATTAATTTAGAATTAAATTATTATGTTTAAGTAGTAATCATTATCATCTACATTTTAAATCGTTTATCATATTGTAGTTCTTCATAACTTTCAGCAAAGAATGGCTAGAAATGTGAGTTCTTCATGAAAATTACTTTAAGTCTAGACTTTTATAAGTGAACAAACGGAGCACGTCGACATCGGAAAATTTTACATACACTATGAGCCAGATCTAAAACGTGAATACAGGTAAGCATGTGCATTTTCACACATCCTCGTCACGTGTTTCCGGAAGATAAACACATAGAGACGTAAATCTCCGGGAATTTCAGACAGTGCCCGCCAGGGGCGGCGCCGGCTGCCTTTTTTTATGGCCGATAACGAACATGTTAATATTCAATACGAGCGTTTTATTAGAAAACTTTTCTCGTTAGTTCGGGTAGGTCGTAAGAAATGTCGCAGCGCACACCGCATCGGCGTATTGTTGTAAAGATGGACCGAATCGTCAAATTGAATACGATATGGTTGACTGACAACCGATTGATAAATTTGATTTGATAAAGTCAATTGATGAATACAATATGGTTGATTCAGAACGAAGAATTAAATGAAGCGTTTTGAAATTACATGCAGAATGCAACACGATAGAAAAATTCTAACAAAGTATATATTATATACTATAAATCAGACATTCCTAACTTTTCTCACGTACTAAAGATCTATAATATGTTACGAATCAGAATATACTTGTAATGTATGCGTCACTTTTAATATCGATTCGATAAAATATTAAACAAGGTCTATTACGTATGTGTTTGATACTTACTTACTTACTAATCCTCAAACAGGCTATAGGAATTGAATAAAAATGTATATTATGTATAAAAAAAAAAATCATTCAATATAGCAGTGGCGCAGTGTCACCTAAGAGCTATTTTAATAAGACGGACATTTATATCTGGGCTAGTCGAATTGTTATCATCGACAAACACATAATTACAACACAAAAACCAAGAATAACAAAAACGCACCAAGAAAACACTCAGGCACTGCCACCTATTATAAGATAATATAATACAAGGATTTATGAGTATCTATTCATCTACAGTTCTGCAAGATCCCCAAGGTGCATTTATGTGCGAAAAATATCGTATTTAGTTGGTGTTATCATCCTCGTCGAACAAACTACAGCAATCATTTCATTTCTGTTAAAAGCGAATTTCTCATATGGCCTAATCCATCTTCCGAGGGTTAACGTTGTGGGAATGATTTAGCAGGTCTACAAAATGCTACAGATGACGATGTTCGCTATATAGCGCTATTTTTAATTAAAACATGGTGCTATTTTATGACCGTTTACTGTAGAAGGATGTACGAAGTCCTGCAACACTCTACTAGAGCCACAGTTATGCCTAGGTGCTCCAAAACTTTTATTGTAGCGCGTACCTTCATCTACCCGTTTAAAGCGGGAAACAAAATGAATGGGACCTTACTTGCTGTTAAGAACAGTAGGTATCTCACGATAAGCACGTCTGGCTATCCGTAATGGTGTTCTGGTTTCAATGTTCACAGTAGGAAATAAAAGCTGGGTAAGATAGAAAAATATGAAAGTAGAATCAATATAGTGGAGATGCGATCTTTGCGTAGTATGTATGGAATGTCTTTGAAACATATATATACGAACAGTGAGGTCACAATGTGATTCGAAAGAAGATTAGATAAAGTGTGTTGTAAAGTTTTGGCTATCTGGTGAGACCGAATGGAAGTAGCCTGACAAAACAAATCCAAGGAGTTAATATGTGCGATGGAAAGAGTGATTAAGGTCGGCCTAGAAAATCTATGCAGACTAAATTGTTGGCATATTATATAGAAGGCATTATTAAAATTTAGCCCTTCTATATGGGATATAGAAGAGCTAAATTGCGAGCCCCAAAAACCTTATGAGCTTCTTACGAGCGTCTGTGGTCTCTGCCTATTCTTGTGGCTTTAATACGCGTGAGTTCATAATAGCGATTGTATCGTAATATTGTTAATATTCTTTTCATATTATTTTTAAGTAGACTTACAAATTATTCAGCATCCTACTATGGTAGCAACATTTCTATAAGTTAGTATATTATCTTTCTGTACATGGATTTTAGAAGGTACTATGTCGATTTATTTCAAAACGTTCAAAACGTTTCGTTGCTTTCAATATGTACTGCACTGAAACAGGAATTGTACTTTATAAATGAGATCGAAAGAAAACAATGGAATAAAATTGATAAATGCGGTTAGTTTTGATTTTTAAATACAAAAAAAATCGATGAAGATCCGTAAAGAAATTAAATTCATTAAAATAAATTTTACAAATCGAAAGAAACCATCAGTGGTTTATTATAACAAATGACACTCATGAATATTACAAAAATAATACGAACAAGTTCAAAATCTAATCCCGAAATATATCAGTTTTAGATGGATAAAGGCAATTCACCTTCCTCTTGATTGTAATACTTTTTAAGAACTTTTACAGTGGCCTACAAAAAAAATGTTATATTGAATAGATACTAATTCATACGACAATTACAAAACACGATCAACTATCTAATTGGAAATGTGATAAAAATCATTTACATAGCGCCGTAATGTATTTAATGACAGGAGTTTGATGTAAAATAAATACATACTATAGTACCATTACTTCAGAATTTAGTTATGATGCACATACTAACATTTAAAAAGAATAAAAATAAATAAAATTTAGTTCCTCTCTAAAGATGACCCCACGATAAACGGCGTTCTTCTTCGTTTGTGTTGGTTTAACATTTTTTTATTATAAAAAGTTAACGTTAAAAACTTATACGTGGCTAACAAACGTCTAGTACATAATTATTGAACATATAATACATTGTTAAATGTAGCGTAAATCATTATCGTTTTATTCGAAAAAATTCCCAAAATTATATATTAGGTTGGGTATGTACGAGTTGGTCGTTTTAAACAATTGGTATTTTAATTCACACACACGCATATACACAAACAGAACAATATATATATATATATATATATATATATATATATATATATATGTGTGTGTGTGTGTGTGTGTGTGTGTGTGTGTGTGTATTTATGTATGTAAATATCATATCATACGATACTTTGATGATAGCATAAACGTAAGTTTATTTCTGAGAGGAATAGACAGACAGAGGCCGCTTAATACAACCTATAAATACCTCATTTGCTAAAGCTCCTATTATTCAATTTGTTGTTCCAAGTAAGCTCGTAAAATGTTAGTAACTCTGTTTTCTGGGTGCCCTTTACTCATTTATTATATGTGATTAGTTAGTCTCTTTATGAATGTCAAATTGAAAGCAAATTCAGAAAAAAATTATAACATCGTGTTCGTATTGTGAAAATATTAATGTCATGCTTTTAAGAATGATGTACCTACTCATTTCTTTTGCACTTATTTTCAAGCGGATCTTTTAATTCATCAGTGAATAAAACAAAAGGAAGCTTTATGTATTCAGATGTCCTTGAGTTAGGGTCGCTATTGCTATGTAATAATTTTTTTTTGGTCGATGAGAGTCTTGTCTATGTTCAGTATAAGTTGTCCCTTTCACTAGATACTCTTATAAATGTATTCTCTCTAGAATGGATTTTCCATGGGTCTTAAAGTAAAATTCTAAGAGAAGTATTACATAAAATGCTTTTCATACTATAAAATGATGGTGACAAGCGTAATCTGACTGCTACCCAACGAACAGAATTATAACAGTTATTATTATAACAGAGCAGAAAATAGGACGTAAGATTTGCGGACTAAGTGTTAAAATAATACATGTGTTTATATTCTCATTCTAAATTGAAGAAGTAACATTGGCCTTACAACATAGCACAATTATAATTCATGTGGTAAACATCGAATTGTGCCTACTAAAATGAAGGCTAAATCTTTGAATACAGAAATTGAATCCCTCCAGACATTTTGTTACCAAGGCGGAGCGATACAAGCAGCCGCCCGCCCCGCGGCCGGCACGCGCGCCCGCGCCCCCTAACGCCCGCGAAACTTCGGGAAGATTAATGTTTGTTTTCTTTTTACATATATAATAAAAACTAAATAAGTTGCCTTAATTGTACATTTTCATCTGCGAATCTGTGAGTTTGTTTTTTTAAGTCTCTGAAAGAATTTATAGTTCTGATATAATAATAGGTATTATATTACTCGAAATGTCTATTAGTTACATTATCGATTTTAATTAAAGTTCCACAGCTATACTGAATCTTCAATCGTACAATTTAGATAGTGTTCATCGATATTGTTGTATGAAATTGGAATATTAGGATGCGACACTATAGAGCGAGAATAGGCCATTGCGGGTGATGACGTTCTCTCGTTTCCATGGGTATTCTATGATAATACCGCAATAAGAAATTGAATGCAATGCAGTATTTTCTTAAGCAAAAAAAATAACCAAAATATCAGAGGTTATTTTATTCTTCATTTTTTATGTACATTTTCCTACTATAAATATGAAGTGTATTTAAAAAACAAAACACATCCAGATTTTTGGTCTTTGTACGAATCCTTTCAAATTTTCACTTTAAAATTGTGTTATGTCAACATTGACGAATGAATAATTAAAATAAAATACACACGAAAGCAAACTTCAATAATTGCAAACAAAACTTCACAGCCGCTATTTAACATTATAATATTATGTTAAGGGTTTGATTAATTTGGGGCAGCCACCGACGGCCCATTGTTCCCAAAAACGTATACCCGTCGGCTTTTTGTGTCCGCGTCCACTACCGAATCGGGCTCGACTCGAAACGGGACCGTACGAATTTTACATTCCCATAATTGGTTTCGCGATTAAAATTGCGTGGTCATTGTGTCCGCGCGACTAAATACTTCGACCAAATAGCGCCGCGCGGTATGTATTGTTTCATGCCGTGTGATATATTGTCATACTCGGCCATGCCGGATGACTTAACGCCGTGTTGTATGCGATCCGCGCGTAGCTCCGTTCATGTAGCACGCGCGGGTGACGCGTGTAGTAATGTGAACATTTCGAATCAGAGTGACGTACGGTGATCATCAATTTTCAGTTTCATGGTTTTCATAATCGATTCGATCTTAAAAAGTAATTAGACTTGACGAATACATATTACAGTTACTTGATTTCGTTGAAATTTCTTGTACCCGAATGAATTTCAATACTATATTTGGTTTTATCAATAATCACTTAAATACATTTTATTGTTCAATATTAAATCGACCGTAAAATACATAACGTTTAAACGTATGATAAAATGTGCAAATGTGTCTCTGGCTAGATGCGACATCGTTAAGTAACTATAAAATAGTGAATAATCATTTTTTAATTTTTTCGTAAAAATGTCCATTAGAAAAGATTTGTATTAAAAGATTTAATTTTTAAAAAGTAAGAAGATACTATTTAATGTTTACATTAATTATCATGATTTTAATAGAATATTTTTTTTACAGAGAATGGTGAATATATGACAATAACTTTTAAAGAAAAAGGATTATACCTACGGTCAATTAATGAAATTGGTTGAGTGGAAATAAATTTCGTATCAATGATTCTCGTATCAATGGAATGTCTAAAGAAAGAAACATTGTGTAGACAAAGGGAGTAACGAGTTGACAACTAACCACTGTGCAATTGCTATGGGTTATTGGTTTATACATTTTCATTATGTTCATGATTTGTGGGTAGGTCTCATACTACTCTCTGGTTATTCGTGATCCTCTTGTTCAAAGACGAAACCATACACGTTCTTGTATGAGATAGAACAATCTCTGAATTGATAAATAAATACACTACCATCAAAGTATTTACACATTAAATTATTTTATTTTTGATATTGAAAAATAAAAGCTCCATATTATAGAAATAAAAATAGTTGGTAGATATTATTTGTCTTGTTACCCATCTGTCTTACTGCACGTTTAGTAAAACAAAACTCATTTAGATTCTCCTACATTTCGATGGTTTAATATTATATTTATAACTTTAATTTACGTATACAGTTTACGAAAATTTAACGTGAAACTTTGTTTTTAACGCGGAATCCGATGGATTTTGTATAATTTAACGGATCCGCCCGGCGAAATTCAAGACAATAGTCGTCGGGCGGGGTCACCGCGGCGACTTCCGGCCGCGGCGTGTTGTTTGATCTACAAATTGTTTTGAATAATTTATTTCAGTTGACAAGTAATTAAGAAGTTCACGCGGCCCTTCGCTTACACTCGTTTTTGGGGGATTATGCCGGTCTGAAGTACGTGATCGGGCGAAAGTTTTAATTCGGTTAAGGTCCTGAATATGCATGAGCGTTGAAAGCGTTTAATTCGTCGACCTGTTTGTTTATTGGTTTTGTGCGTTTGTTTCTTTGTCATTAATTTTCAGCACTTTCTTTGATACACTTATCATGATATCAGTTACATTTTTAAAACTTTAGGGGATAACCAAAATAATTGCGTACTGTATTAAATGTTGGAAGGTATATTAAAATGTTTGTGTTATTAAAATTAAAATAATAACTGAAAATCTATGTTTGTGGCGATTCTTTATTTTATGTATGCGTCCTTCTTGCGTATCATGTTTGAGTAACAAGCTTTAAACTTAAAAAAAAAAATAAAAATGATATTTTTGTTTCGCTCATACATGCGACCTTCTTAAGTAAATGTCATATAACCGACAAGGCAATTAAACATCGTATTATTATTTATCTTTTATACCTTTGTATAACCGATAAATTTTGAATTCATTTTATTTTAAAACAATTAATAAAGTATGATTTTTCTTATCAATCATGTTTTGCTAGTACCAAAAGAGAAGTTTGAATTGTCGAAACCTATCAGTTATTAAATAAAAGAATTACCACATAAAGTAAACAATTTTTAACAAACAGTGTATATCACAAGAGACTCTAAAGAAAAAAACTTTTAACTGTGTCTAAGACAATTTTTCAAAATGATTACTCTAAACTGGAACTATACTTGATGACAACAAAAAACAAGAGAGAACGGCATTATCAATACGAGATACCTTCATTATAAATTGAATATTCTATTATCTGTTTATATCAAACAAAAAACATTAACTCAGATTTCCATATTTTCAGATAAAACAGACTTAAATCATAGGATATGTGCACTGCATACTCCAAATCAACGAACGGCGAGGGGCCGGCAGTTGACTTTTTCCGTAAACAGCAAACGAGTGCATAGCTTCGCCCTGCTTACATGGATCTCCATATAAATTATACCCGGCTAAGCACTTTAATTAATAAAACTTCAGGCAATTGTCGCGAGAGCGTGTAAAATTGTAAAACTTGAGTAATAAAGGACTCGCGATGAATCCATGCGAGGGCCCTAAACACGAAATTAATTCGAGCCGGGGACGACACGCCCCGCGACGCGAAAAGCTTTATTGCATATTTCACAGCAGTTGCAGCGTGTGCCCAGACTCCTGATTAGGTCTGTGGTTGTATTTTAATGAAATCAACGAGTCTGCATATTCTGCAACTAATGGAATAGTTGTTTTCTTTTAGGCAAAAATAGGTTTTATTAAGTCTCCGTTAATGCGGTTCAAAAATGTTAACCTCGATATGTATTTGAAATGATTTGTTTACTTTTTAATAGTTTAACACGAATGTATTTCACTAATCTACAAAATCTTCTCAGTCTAATTCTCAAATGATTTTAAATAAATTTATGTTTCTTTATCTTGAAAAAGTTAAAAAATCTTGAACAAACAAGTTTCAAGTTGTAAAGTCATGTTGAGGTCGATTAGGCTACTGCGCGACAGTGGACCAGCTTCACTGGTGAAACACCACACTGTCAAAGAATACAGACGTGAAGTAATAACTTCTACTATTGCATTTCGTCCTGTGAATGAAAGTTCCGGTTGCTCCACTCCTCCTTTTCCATCAATCCCCATTCATTAGATATTCTATTTTTACCCAAGAAATTAGCAACGCTCTGGTGATCCCTCTAGAATTACGAGTTAGGTCATCGTCAGCGACGATAACCCACTCTCTGGTGATCCTTCTGAAATTACGAGTTACGTCATCGTCAGCAACGATAACCCGCTCTCTGGTGATCCTTCTGGAATTACGAGTTACGTCAACGTCAGCGACGATAACCCACTCTCTGGTGATCCTTCTGGAATTACAAGTTACGTCATCGTCAGCGACGATAACCCGTTCTCTGGTGATCCCTTTGGAATTACGAGTTACGTCAACGTCAGCGACGATAACCCACTCTCTGGTGGCTCATAAACTCGTCTGCTTCCCGAAAATGTTTTAAAAGTGTTTTGTTTTTTAAATGTCGTAGTCCCTATCTCAGTGAACGTTTGGAAGTTATTTGATAAAATGCTTTTTTCTACAATTTATTGAAAAATGTCTATAGATTAAACTAACCGATCTTAATAAATTTAGAAACCCCCAACAATTTTTATTCAGAATAAGAAATTATTCCATGTTGTAAACGGTCCATTCAATATTATAAAAGTAATGTAACGTACTAGTTATAGTAAAATGAGAACGAAGTAAAACATGGACAAGTAGAACGTATAACATTTAATTACATTTAAGAGACTTGAGATAATAGAGGCACACGATTCTTTAAAGTTATGATCTCAGACTTAATATTAATATAGTTTAGAAATTATTTGGAAACACACATTTTTTAATTCTCCAATGATCTCAATCAAATCAAAGATCCTATTAAAATCAATTACATCAAATTCATAGATTTTAATAGCGTTTACGACATTTGACTTAATTTTCCAAGGTATAGAACTGATTAGATTTTAGAGTAGTTTAAATTTTATTAGAAAAGAATCCATGAAAATTGTTCTTCACAACAATGAAAATTTACTTTAACTTCAAAGTTTTATCTTTTAGCAAGTTTAAATTAAATGATAACCCTTGAATCTCGCTAATCATTTCCAAACCGGTGGATCCGTTCACAAATTATAGTAATTACACAATAAAATAAATGCACAGATGCATACACAGGGACATTTTCGTAAAAACTATCCAAATAATTTGCAATCATGTCAAACCATTGACATGATTGACAATTTATGATAATAACTAGTAGAGACAGAATAACATCCCGACTTTATTGAAATTCTCAGTTTTATTTTTATGTATTTAATGATAGGTATTTCAGCATTTGTGAATATCCAATAACGAAGGTTATGAAAAAGGAGTTTAAAATTTGTTTTGCCAGTAATATTGAAGCATAAAAATTGGAAAATACTTATTTCAACGGTATTGAATATTTAACAAACAGGGATGTCAATTAGGGGCTTATAGTTATGGAAAATTATACATATCTCATATGTTTACAAATGCATTGCCGAGAATACCGAAGTTTGGATAGACGTATTACAAGTAGTGATAAAGTGTCACCACATACGGGTTTTACTATAATAGTCGATGGCGCCTGCCCGTTTTAGGACTCCTTTATCTATTGTGTCACACTCAGGTGCTATCTAGGAAGATCTGGAAACAAGTCGTGAATGATATCGTTCTAAATAGCAGTGGAATTGTCATCATAATTCTTAATCTTAACCATGACAATTACATGTGAGCTATTTCCAAAGAGATTTAAATAATATACAGAGCGGACATTGGCAATATTTATATATACAAATACTTTGATCGCGCGCGTCGCTAATTATTATTTAGTTATGTTTATGCTGATTGGTCTAGATCGGGCGATTTATCTATAGGCGGGTAAAAAATTGTAGGGCACGATCTTGTTCGCGTTACCCACCTTCTAGTAGAATATTAACAATTAAATGTCTTTTAGTATTTCATATCATATTTCGACATAATTCGAGTTTAGATGTATGGCGCACAATTTCTTAGAATTGTATGCAGCTGCATAAATATTTCGATTTGTATTCAAGGTGTGTCGAAACGGAGTGCTTCGACGAAGGAGGAGATTTTTTTAACTTCCCTCTAAGAAAATTGAAAATTTTCTAAAATTTTCGGGAAGTTATTGATTTCACCCCATTTTGCAAAAATTGAGTTCTCATCAGATCTCGACGTCCTGAGGGTCTAGGAAGCTTCGCTGATCATCCCTGAGATGATGTCCGTATGTCTGTGTGGATGTGTGTGTGTGTGTGTGTGTGTGAATGTGTGGATATATGTAAACCTTTTATAACTTTTAAACGGCTTGACTGAATCGAGCCCACTAAACGGCGTTCTAAAGAGTTTTACCAAACTTAGATTTCCTAAAAGTTTGGATCGATTTGGGCCCTTAGATTTTGAGAAATTTTCAAAAAACTAAGAAAAAACACGTATGGCACTCGGGGACTGCCGCGGTAAAGCTATTGCATAGTATTTTTTATCAACTTATGCAATTATAATTATTTATTTATTGTATTTATGCAGTATATTTTTGAGGAGGTGCCCTAACGCCGAAACTCTAAGCAGGCATGAGTCACCAGATTGCGGGATGAAAAGGGGGATTACGCATGCGCAGTAACACCGATACAACCAATGCCACCTAGAGGCGAGTTACTTAACTAAAGAGACAAGCGTGATATTTCAAAAAAAGTCATTAAAAGTTCTGCTATTCATCGATAGATGGCAAAAGTAAAAAGTATCACCGCTGTGCCGGTCGGAGTGGGGGGTGTTAGGTTATTTTCGTTACGGAATTTCTGGATTCTGTCTCCACGCTCAAGGCCCGCGATAGAAGCTATGCAATAGCTTAAAAACATTTTTTAAAAGTGTTTTTTTTTCAAAATAACTTAAAAATGGCTTGACCGATCAATTGCAAAATCTAATCAGCTCTTAACCTATTAAAAACACGTCGATCTCCGCAAACCGGGTCAAAATCGATTGATTCGTTTGTGAGAAATCGTTGTCGAAAGAAAAAAAAAAGAAAGTTTTTTTGAAATAACTACGAAACGGCTTGACCGATCGATTCTAAAATCTAACCAGCTCATGACCCTGTAAAAACAGGTCGATGGCCGCAAACCGGGTTAAAATCGGTTGATTTGTTCGTGAAAAATCATTGTCAACAGAAATCAAAGAAAACTATTTTTTCCAATTTCCTCCAAATTTTTTATCTGGTTAATAAGTACCTCCGATTTTTTACTAAAAAAATCACATAAAATCCAGTAAAATATAGAATGTTAGAGTGTTGAATACAGGGTCAACCGCTTTTCTAATTTTTTTCGTTGATCTGGTTTTATTAGAGCTCTAGCACCTATTTCTGCCCTACATTGTTGTCAGCAGACATTATTCATAGAATGTTAAAAATCTTTGCCTACCCTTGCGAAGTTGAGGCAAGCAATTAGTACGTCGCATAGAGATGTAAACATCAAATGTCGGATTTGAAAATTATGTCATTTATACTTGTCCCAAAATAAGCTTCAGAACAGCTCTAAAGAGGTTTTGAATTAAACTACGTTGATTAAACTTGCATTAAACTACGCTTATGTAAGTTTTAACGAAGTCTGAAAGTGCTAAAAATTATATTTGCACCGCGAATCTCGTGTAAGGTCGTTGGACTGGTTCTGAAATATAACTGCCTGTACTACTCCTCAGCCTCGACGCTGAGCTGAAGTGACACTATTGAAGGCTGAATTTTATACTTCGTTCTGAATATAACTTCAGTTGTTGGATGTGCATTGAACGTGTGCATCTACTCAAGTGGGTCACTGAAACTCCTATTTAACCGATCGACGAGGTGAACTGATGTTAATACCAATATTGAAAGCAATATATGACGTATTGGTTCAATCGCAATGGAATAGAAGCAAATGAAATATAAGTCTAAAAAAAAGAGGATAGCATTAACAATAACTAGATATTTAGTTATCTACACAGAAATGTTATAAGTACCTATTGATAAATATATAATTAGATTAATATAAATTTAATAACACATCCAAATAAAGGAATGGCATGCACTGTTTCATAAAAGCACAGGCTATATAACTGTTTTGTCATGGCTAATATTGTTATATCTTAGTATGAAGTTATATTTTAGAAATTTCCAAAAAATCATATTATCGCAGTCGTACCTCAGTGCTTCATGGAGGCAAAATGACCGATCCCCGGGGAAGTCACTACAAATATTTGATCACTTTTTAAAACCAAGCGCGGGTGTAAATCTTCTGACCGACAAGTGATACTTTTTTAATCAAAAAAGTTTAAAAAACTAAAATGATGAATGGTAAAATGTTATGTTATGAACTATTCGTATAAGTGATTCCGCTGCAGGATAAAGTTGATCCAAAACAGTCCCTCGAATCAACTATGTGTTTGATAATTGATAAAATGTACGTGATTTTTACATAGGTAATATAATGTTTAAAGACGGTCAGTCCTCATTTATAAATATAATGCATGCTAGTAATCGGTCAGGTAACCGAATTGAGACTTGAAATTTTACCTACTAATGTAAAGTTCGTAAGATATCACTGTAGTTCCAAATAAATAAGATTTACGTTTTATGTTACTATTTTTTAATGTTTTCTTTTTCAAGAGAGTCGACTGCAATTTTTTAGTATTATCACAGTACGCAACAAAAACTAAACATAATCTATTATACTAAAATCGATGATGAATTCACTGATAAGAGAGTCGGCGAATACTTCGCCAAGGACGTTAGCGACATGTAAAAAGTGAGATCTTGATTTATTAAAATTTTGTGTAATTCATGCGTATCGTTATATTAGTGACGTCAAATAAATAAAACGTCTACTATAAGCATGTAAAAATACGCTTCTGTTTTTATTTTCGATAAATAAATGGGCCACCTCATCCAGACAATGAACTCTCCGCATGAATTTAACTGAGTGTGCAGAAATATAGCACTGATTGATCTATTACCAACAGTGAAAACATTATCTCGATCCGACGAAAAAATGACGAAGCTACAGCGATTTTATATGAGCGGCCTTTAAAAATTCATTTCAAAGAGCGCGTCAATCGCGCGACGTCATTACTTCGTTCCTGCTCTCGGTCAGCCGCAGTTCGCTGTTTTCGTGAACTTGTGACTGGTGAACAAATGCGTGTAGATTTTGACAATATGTCAGCGTGTTATAAACACTGTATTGTTCCAAAATGCACAAATACTCCCTATGCAGCACCCGACATACTATTTTCTGTAGTTGCGAAGACACCAAAGAAAAGGAAAAAATGTTGTGATGCTTTGAAAGATGAATTGTGTCGTTTCGCTTCATAAAGCGAGATGATAAAATTCATCTTTCCAACAAAAGTGTTTTATACCGTTGCGAGAATCACTTCAACGTAAATATTTTTACCTACTTGTACAAAATCTAGTGCTTATAATGTAAATCTTTAAAAAGAAGCGATCGTAAGTAAATTAGGTAGATAGGTACATAACTACCTTAATAGAAACTTAATACTACTTAATAGAAACCGGTCATAAACTTAATAACGATCACATTTTCGATGTTTTGCATGTGTCTAAGAAGGGGTTCTTTTTAAATGTTTTGGAATCTTTCTAAATTTTAAAACATAAAGATAATAATAATATGCTAAATGACGCTTGCCTGAAACTATTTGGGTAATAGTTGGTGATGGTTAGTCTGTGACAATTGACCGGCATGTCTATTGGTGGTGGTCTGTGGCTGTTGGTAAGGATGCTTTCGTCACCCATTGACCATCACATGACAGCGTTTCACTGAACGAGGTTGCGTCCGCATTTGTCGGTTGTTTTTAACACTCCTTACACCCTGGTGGATGTGACTGTCTGCATTTTTCTGAGGATGTGTCTGGTTGGCATGAAACGTACATAGTTATTAACATTATAACGATTAGCGGACTAAGATAATTATAAAATTAACACTTCCTTGGCTGTTCGATATCTATCAATCCTCTCGAATAAACATTAAATTCTTTGAATAGATATTCGTAGTGGAAGGGCAGATTCGATGGTCAGCGGTGGGTTGCATGCTGTATGTTGACGCATGTTGCAGGCAAGTGTTTATTACGGATTTTCGCAAATTAATACCTCACACAATATACCATAATTACCTATCTACAGACGACCGTGGTCTAGTTCAAAGTCCTTCATGCTCCTTTTCTTGCTTTGATGAAACGTAAGACTACTTTTGCTAACTATCTAATGTATTAAGTCAGTATCTAATACATGATACGGCTGGTTTTACGTTTTGAAGGAAAAAAATGTAAGTTTACTTGTTACACGGCGGTACTCAGGGATACTTAATTTATAGCACTTTCATTTCTCATATTTAATTTTATAACTAAGTATTAATTTTAAACTAGGCCAAAAGGACCGTACTAAGGGGATATAAAATATAGGCTTAAGCAAAACCTGATGTAAGTTAAAAATTTAGTCAACCTATCAAGTCGTAAATGTATCAAATACCGTCATCGGTACTGGAGTGGAATACCTTTCAATGAATCAGCTTCTAAGTACGTACCTGGACAAAAATCGGAAAAACTATTACTTAAACTGAAAACGACAAATTGTGTTCGGGGTTTTTATTCAAATTTTGTTACATTTTTATTATAGCAACATTTCATACAAGGTATATCTAGTAAGTAGGTACTTACGTACATGTTTTGTACCTACGATATGAAAGAGGTATTCATCTGGTGGATAATAATCAAAAATTATACTTAAAGGGTATTCAATTATAATTAATACTTGTTTATTTTGTCTGCACATACGCGCAGACAAAATAAACTAGGAATACTCCTACACTGGAATCATTAGCATTTCTTCCTGTAAAATTCGTCCGCCATAAAAGTATCGACCTTCTGAACATAGACCGATTGAGCTTTAACAAATCCGGATTCTATGTTATTCTAAAAATAAATCTTACCAAAACACATTTAATTTCAAGACAGATAGTTTATTTTACAGTTTCACAGTTTTTATACCAGTTATAGCATATAACAACCACAAATAGAGTTTAATAGAGTTGAGCCTAATGAACGATGACGTCATCGATCGTGGCGGCCGGGGGTGCCCCGTCTTAAATTAGGCGTTTAGAAAACTGGTAATATGTCCATCATTTGTAGACCTATTTGTTATTTAAAAACTATGACAACAAATCATAATACATATAATTAAATGGGTAAAAACCCAAAATTCTGTTATATCTGGAATGCTCATTCTTTTTGGTGGAAATTATTTATATGTTATATGTGATTTTATGCGATATAAACACTTTAAATTTTGAGATCTTTTTTGTTTTGAAATGTATTGAACTCGACCTTGTATTGAACGCTCTCTTGTTCTAAATTTATGCGTATGCTTAAAATTATGTCAGTTGTAATATAAATTGAATTCTGATTGGATAACTAGAATTATTATACATAATCTATAAAAATGATATGTAATATAATGTATAACTCTAAACCGGCATAAAAATGTATTTGCCGAAATCCATTGAAGCCCGCAATGAATTCGCCGCTTTGTGAGTCGGAGTGGAGAGCCGGACTTTTAAATCGCTGATGTCAGAGCTGGCTCGCGGCGCAGTGAATTATTCAAAAATGACCTGTTCCCGTCGTCCATTGTTCGCGGATTCTATAGTACGGGGTGTTGGCGAAATAAAAAATAAATAAAATAAAAAAATAAACATCTATAGATTTAATGGTGCTATTTGTTTCGCGGCGTTTGGGTTTTTGTTGTTTTTATCGAGACACAGCTTTCGGGTGGATTGCGATCATTTTAAAAAATAAAATCCGTCTTTAAAAATATAAATTTGAAAACTTAAGCTTGGTTTATTATAGTTTTTTTTTTATAACTGTAATAAAGACTATATATTAAGATATATGATTTATGTCTACAATTCATTTATTGCATTGAAATAAGAGATTGTAAAATAAAACCTTTTTTATGCTTAATAAGTGAAACAATAGCAAATAAAATTTATTACAAATAAATCTAAATTAAGAAAAACAAATAAATTATGATGTTTAAGGTTTATTAAATTAATTAATTGTTCTATATTTAAAATGTGCCATCATACATTTTTTTTTCAATTTTTTTCTATGTTTAGTTATTACCTCACGTTTATTTTCCAAAAAGAGGCTCATAAGTAGATGCTGCATCTTCATTGTGCACGATTTTCATTTTTCATTTCTACTGCTACAAGGATATCAATGTTTCATTGGTAGAAACGTGAATGAAACAAAAAACTTGAAATACGAACGAAACAAGAAATAATTCCATATTGATATTTAAATTATTTACTGCGAAATCAAATCCATTTTAAACAGACGGTCCCATTTTAAAATGGCCCGATCGTAATTTTCGATACGTCACATGTCAGTCGTTAACCACACAACGACCATTAAACGTAACTACGTCGGACAAATTAATTGCTCGGGATAACTTAATAATAGCCGTTGTTTGTCCCC
This sequence comes from Eumeta japonica, assembly GCA_005406025.1. NCBI lineage: Eukaryota > Metazoa > Arthropoda > Insecta > Lepidoptera > Psychidae > Eumeta > Eumeta japonica. The sequence goes on along the minus strand of BGZK01000342.1, from coordinate 256,523 downwards.
GTGCATGGTTAATTAAAAACCAGTTTGTAATAGCTTTCTGATTTCGGTTACGGTGTAAGGAACTCCTTTACTGATTACGTCCTGGACTGACGGCTTAACCTGTCACGTTTGACTTATGTCACTAGCCAGCCCGCCTTTAATGAGGGATCAAATGAAATTTTTGCAATTGAGTAACTTTGACCTTAAGGCGTCCACTGTGACCCAGTGGGACCAGTTAGAGTGGTTTTTTGTATTTTCTGCTTTGTTAGATATCGTTTTATGTGGTATATTGCTGGCACATGAAAATAAGTTAATATCCAGAGTTCATAATTATATTGCAAAAGAATAGGCTGTTAAAAAATCATAAGATAATTATTTAAATGACCTATTTAACTAAAAATGATATTTTTACCATAATTTGTAAGTAGTTAATTACGATTATACACAGAAATAAAGTTTTGAAAAAGGTTTTTTTTCACAAACCCAATCTAAAAATTATTTATAAGTATATCGAATTCTGTTAGTTCGGTCAAAATTCAAAGACTCAAGTCTAAACACATTACTTGTTTTTGGCACATTATTATGATTGATTATGACCTTCTGCTAACTCTGATTAATCTTTTCAAAAGCTCTAACCACTTTGATTACAAATTAAAATTTAAAAAGTTGAGAACAGTTCACCGTGCAGGCTCGTCCCAACACTTCCCACATTGATTTAACCAATAAGTTTTCAAGTACCGAAAGCGCGAACACATTATTGATCATGTTTTCGAGCTCAAAATCATCAACGTTCTCATTTAAATTATAAAAGCTATAAAAAATATACTTATTTGGTATTTTTTGAATATTTCGTTGAAGCTATCTATGGAACGTAGTAACCGATTCGAACAAGGCTTCTGGTATTCGATCCAGTTTTTTTGGGCTAATAATAATTTAGATTATAAAAGATAAAGAAATCTAAAACGTTGCCAATTTTGGAAAAAATATCTTTTCTTAACTCTTCGACAGCGATATACTTTGATCAATTTAATCGATTTAACGAAACGTTCAACGTTCGACACAGCTATTACATAGCGCGAAACATGTTTTATTTAAAAAACTTACAATTATTACATAATAACAATATGATCACTTTTAATTCACGATATTTCTGGAAAAAATCAACCGATTTCGATTTAGTTTGCAACAATCAACACATCTTTATTAAGAATGTGATGATACAATTTTGTAATCAACCGTTTTAGTAGTTTCAAAATATTTTAAAACATTTTATTAAATGTTTTTTGAGATCTTTACCTTTTTGAAAGTTTTCCAATTTTGGACAAATTATTTATTGAAATATAATCTCATATGCGATTGAAAATCAATGTCGATTGTCGGAAGTACCTTAAATCAACTCATTTGATGTAAAGGAATCAATCTCATAAAGCTTTACAGGAAATGATTTTTCAAAATAACAGATTTATCGCTCGATCCACTTTTCACAAAGCGGTTGCTTCGATCAAGAGACGTCTTTGTCGAAATATTAGGAAGACAATAATTTTCTTTATTTCGTAACACTCCTAATTTGAAAGAGAACATTGATAATATTTTGCTTAAAAACTTGAAAATATTAAAGTGAGAATTTTTGAGACTCGCCATAACATTTTTAAGCTTGGAGTTGTAAGGGTGCGGTAAGTTTCAAGGCCGACTCGCAAAGTCAACTCAGCTCAAAGAACAAAATCGAACTTATGCATAAAATAACTTCTCTTCCTGAATTTGAAGAAATACCTAACGATTGTGTAGAAATAATAAAGTATCATAAGGAAAAAAGTATTGTAATGGTGGTGGTTGTTTTAGTAATCTAGATGTATATCATGTTTTTCTGTTGAAATACTGGCAGATAACTATTTTTAGACCTTTGAGTACGACATTCCTTTCATTCGTGTTCAGTTTATAGTTTTAGTAGTGAAAACGTTTTCCCTAGAAAAACCATTTTCCCACTTCATTTTGGTTTGTCGGCATTATCAATTTTCGTTCCATAAGATCATTTTGGAATTGTATTTCGTTCTGATTTCACGCCAGGTTTCAACATTTAAAAATAATATCGGAAAACTGAAAAAAAAAATCGACCCTTATGTTTACCTGCGCTCACGCAGGTATGAACTCCATTTAAATTTAAATCATTATACTAATATTCTATCGTAATCGCCTTACCGATGTTGTTACGCATAATACGGCTGAATATAATAATTAAGTTGATTAGCCCCGGCCCGCCCTTTGCGCGCGGCTTACCATAGAATTTTTTTCATATGTCCAAAGAACAAACTGTCACCCCCCGACGCGGTATAAACGAGCCGGCGGTGACTGGCGTCCGCGATGATGGATTTTTAAATGCTAGCGACATCGTAATGGCAAAGGGTAATTTATGAATAAGCGGAAACCTAGTTGAGTGCTCGCTCGAAAAAAAAAGTCTTTTCGTATTAAAGGAAAAAAAAAAACATGTCGTTAATCAAGCTAAAATAAAAAGTGGTCTGCCATTTTCGGCGGAAAAAAATAATTTCTTGTGGCCGATGCACGTTTCGAAGCGGTCTCGCGGATTAAATTTGCAGCGGTATGTATGCGTTATAAGACGGAATTTGAAAAGATTTTGAAGGACGTGAAGACAAATTGATGAAGATTCTAACATTAAATGTGGCAAACGTACAAAGCAGATCTAATATGAGTTCGTGGATCTTAAAAAAAAATAGTAGGAAACTTGTCAAAAGATGCAATTTCTTTTAATTCTAATTTCAAAACAATTAGTTCAGAATGCGCTAGAAGATACCCATTTTTAACTTTTACACTATTAGTGTGACAACATTATGTATTTTATTTTTATTATTTGTTCTTTAGTAGAACTTTTAATATATTACAAAAGTATATTACAAATCTTGAATATTCCCAAATTATTTATTGTAATGCATGTGTATGTAATTTTCAAACAAATACCTTTATCTATTCAACCGTCGATGACAGTGCTCTTATGAGAAGATTCTGACTGTAACATCGGTTACAAGTACATGGTGTTATCGGCATTAAAAGTACACACAAAGTTATAACTCAATGATACGAACCGATGCAGAGAATTCTGGAGAGCAGATGGTCCTTACCGCGATATAATTAGAGATAGGCATTGTCGACAAAATTTAGGATGTATATACAGGGTGAGCGTCGACAGTATTATTCAACAGAGCCTTCGTGTGAACACGTTCTTTTAGTATGTATGCGTAAGAGGTGAAACAAGTGGGGCTATATAACTTGAAGATATTGGTTGGAACAAGACATGAAATATTATGGAGAAGTCGAAAGAGAGACAAGGCAAGAAAAAGGCAAACAATAAAACGACTCATCAAAAGAGATTTTTTTTATATGTCATATGTAATTACTGCTTATATGTAAGCGTGTAGGCTATACATATAATATTACACCCTTTCTGAACCGCAAAGAAACTTATACTCTTTTCTATAACTACGCTCACTTCGGTGTATGAGAATTTCATCCCTTTACGCCGTACAATTGGGTAAAGGTAAAGTAATATTAATAATGATACAAGCAAAATATTATCTCATACGAATATTGAAAGTTCAAATTTTGATCTTGAAATGCATACGTATATACATATATGAAAAATTATTTTTAAATATAATTCGTAAAATTATAATTCAACATCAATTATATAATCAATATCTTATGTTTATTAGGTTTCCGCTATTTAGATCAAGCCTGATTTAGACTAACACCAAGATTCTCTACAAATTGATATAGAAATCTCATAGAAAAGTACGTCAAAGAAATCGGCAGGGTATTTGTGAAAAAAAAATCGCTGATGTTCCAGTATCGAAAGTGAAAACGATCCAATGAAATTAGCTCGACAGAGGGCCATTAATGTCGCCAGTGTCGGACCATTTAAATTTGCCCGGGGTACGAACTTCCTGAACTTTATCAAAGTCAGCCGGCATAACTCATCTTCCTGCATTCCCTTTTACGGGCATATTTCTCCGGAGCTTCGGGCAGCTCTTTTGTTTCAAATTGTGTCTCCCCCGAGACGGCGCAGTCGGGCCGTAAGTGAATAGGCGCCCGGCGTGTGCGGGCCAACACTTATGGCACAATGGCATGGGGTTGCGGAATGAGATACAATGTTTAAAGAAATGTTCATAAAGACTTAGAGTAGAGAGAGAATAAGATGACATTTTGTACGCCTAGTGGTGGAAATATTTAAACGGTGCGTGTGTTTAAATGTTTGGATGAAACACATATCGTTACTTATATACTTATACGATTAATTAAACTTTGCATCCAAATCAAGTGAAGTGAAATGTTATTTGAATACTTTGAAATGATCATGGTAAATAAATAATTAATCGTTGGTTGTCAACTGTAAAACATATGATGCGGCGAACCAGATCGGTTGTTGATGCGCTCAACGCGCTCGTAACTCTGTGACTCTCTTTTCATTCGGATCGGCGATTCCCCTTCTCGCACGATGTGCTGAGCTTATGGTATTATATTAATATGCATTTTTAAGTAAAAAATAATATTTTCTGTAAAAAAAATTTGAGTGGGACTAAATATAGACTTTTCAGGTAGAAGTGTTGTCATTTATTCAGAAATCCGTTTTAATTGAGTCAAATTGGTGAAAAATTGAGACCCGCTACACAGACACACACTAAAACTTTAAGGTTTTTTTTCCTGTAAATCACAAATTTATAACACAATCCGTTGTAAAAAAAAAGTTAGAACGCTTCATTTTCTTAGTCACCGTTTTGAAGTTCTTTCTAACTTCGAAATGCAATATTCTGTGGGCAAGTCTATTTTAAGTTACAACTAACTAATCGTTCGACCATAAAATGAGTCAGGATAGTAATCATATAACACAGCTTAAAATAGCTATTCCGGAAAACGACTATACTAACGCGTCACAAACTTTTTAGAATTTATGGAAAGTTCAAAACTTTCTAAAAACATATACATATTTAAAGACTTGAAAAAGTTGTAAAACTGAAGGGCCATGAATTTATTGACTAACTTTAAAAAAGACGGTTCTATAATCAGTGTTTTTTATTCTTTAATTTGGAAATTTTGGAAATAGCTTAATCAATTAGCTAACTTAAGCAGATGTGACAGCAATCGCATATATTTTGCCACGGATTTAAAATTACCGTAGTTCAGGAAACCAATGAAAACATGTTCACAAGATTGTCATCGATACAGGCTTTTCATGAATTTTGTCTTATTTCTCTAAAACGACTATCAATTTAGGCGTATACCTACCGCGTCATTGCAGAGATTTGGGCACAATCAGAATCTCAGTTGTGAAAAATCCGAAAACTTTAAAGTCTTGGCAAGCGGCCGAGCTAATAGACAACTTGGCTAAATAGTGAACATAAACGCTCAAACCAATAAAACATACAGGGCTTCTAGAATGATACTAGCGCCACCCGAAAATTGTGTTTGGGAACAGGAAAAGTTTATATTTGACCAATTATGAATATTTAAAACTGTCTTCAATCTTTAAATGAATAGTAACATTTAGTTACCCACTCACAACAGAATATAAACAAAATATGATCGAAAAGCATAAACAATACTTTTTCTTAGATACTTTTAATTAGGTACTTATTATATTTGGAAATATTGTACACTGAAAAGCAATTAATAATATTTTTAACGAGATACAAAAAATTATATACGCAATTAAACAAATGTTACACAGTTTTATAATTTAAATATTTAAAGTAATTACCCATTTTTAAGTTCCGTGATTAGTTAGCAAAGAACGCAATTCTCACAAGAGCATCCACCTAAACTGTCTGGTTGTCTGCGCCAGATATTTAATTCAGGGATGGTTCAATAAAAAACTTGAATAAAATATAACATATACCTAATCCGGCATTAATTTTTCAAAAAAGAAAAACGTTAACTAACGGAAGCTAAAAATGGCAAAAATAGATTGAGATATCATATAAAAGAGCTAAGCAAATCCTTGAACTTTTTTTTCAAGTAGATGTGAAATATGTTGTTAAGTTTTTGAGTACGTATAATACTTAAAGACATTAAATGTTTATCCCTTTCTACCTTACCTTCACAGATTGCGATTAGTATATTGCACAAAAAGTGCGGTAAGTTGTCGATTGACTACGAATTGAGTATTCGAGTATTCGACAACACCGCAAGAGGTACAGATACTATTTTTTTATTACAAATGCGGCGATAGTAAATATTTGGCGTCCAGAAGCTAATGACGTTTAGGTGGGCGAAGTCCCCCCCGCAAACAGGAAACAAATAAAAAGTTAAAACCTCGATAAAAAAAAAAAAACAATCATTTTGATTTACTTCAAAGATGTAGTCAAATTTCAGTAATTTGTAAAGGTAACGTTTCTATTTTTGAAATTTTTGGTTGAAATCCGATCCAAAATTCCAAAGTAAATATTATTCTCGTCTTGTTCATTGATGTCTATAGTTTCTTCAATCATTGTTTCAAAAGGTAGTTTAATTGCACTCGGATCTCCTTGCGAAGTAGATGACAGGGCTAATGTAGCAGTTGCAATTCGCCACCCCATTTGTTCATTATTTCCAGTACAGTCTTCAATGAAGCCTTCAAGACTGATTTGGACTTCCATCTGCCGTGTTTATTAACAATAATCAACGTCACTATCACCTAATGCAGTAGTTGACGATCTTTTAAACATATGCCCTGTATAGGTTTCTGGATTTCAAATTCTTCAACTGTCACTGTCACTTAACTATTTTAATATTGACACTGCGATTGTGTTCTTTTTTTCTATTTTTTTTTAATTGAGCAATTTTTTATCGAAATCTGGGTGTGCCAAATATATTTGCGTGCGACGTGTCGTATTTGTCGCGTTTGAACAAACTTTATTTTTTTTTTATAAATCTCACGTTGCAATTATACTATGAGAAATGGGCCACTTAAAAATTTCAAAAATATGCGCATAAGCAATGTTTATCTCGCGTGAGTGATAAAAACTATTTTAACGAATCTCGGAAAAAGTCAGAAATACATGTTTTTTCATAATGCCCCTAATTTTTCTTTGTATTACGATATTCTATCTATAATGTTTTAAAGAATCACAAGAATCAATAAAATAAGCAATTTGCTCATAAATCTCATGTAAAAATATCTTATATATATTAATAACACTTTGGGAACAATACATCATACCTTTCAAATTTACGTGTTTATTATTAGATGAACTTTGGTGGATACCTATGGATTTCGAGTATACTCTATGATTTCTTATGAAAGCAAATTTATTTAGTGTGGGGCGGTGATGGCTCAGCGGTTAAGAGCGTCGACTTCGGACCAGAAGTTATCGGGTTAGATCCTTCCACAAGCGAATTGATTTAAACGAGTTTTTAAGGTGATATAGCGATGAAAAGAGAGTTTTATTTTTTTCTTAGTTCTCATTAAGTGTACGAATCACGAGTTTGATTTTTAGGTAAACGTTTTTTAACCACTTAAATTAGTGTACAGTAAAAGGTATAGACGATTGGACAATATTTTCTAGATAGAATTAAATATCAAAACAGACCCTGATAATTTAGCTTTTTAGCTGTTGTTCGGAACAGGTAACCGATTACTCTGTATTTCTTTTTCAGGATAATGGAAATAACAATTTACAAACAAATGTCACTAGCAACATACAATCTGGAAAAATGATTTTTTTGTTATTAGCGTCGTTTTATTAGGGTTCCGAGGCAAAACGGCAAAAACGGAACCTTTGTAGTTTGTCATGTCCGTCCGTGCGTATGTCACTGGCATTATACAAAAAATATCAGACGTGTATTGATGAAATTTATAGTGTAGGTGTCGTGTATAAGCCGCTACTTAGTTTAGTAGTTAAATAACAAAAATAAATATTTCTAGGGGGACACTTCATACATGTATCGGAATCCGAAAAAACATGTTTTCATCAAACTTCAGCTTTTGGTATATATTTTGACAGTTCTTTAAAAAACATTTTAAGGGTTTAAGCAATTTTTACGATCATTAAATCATTTCGGAAATAATCGCTCCAAAATTTGCAGAAATTTTGTTCCCCCTTTATTTTCTAAATAGCATGTTAAAAAATATAAAAAAGACTGAAGGTAACGATTAATAAATACTTTCAAAGAAATTTATTTCGAACGTGGTCGGATATATTGTTTTTGAGTTATTGCCAAAAAACTGCGCTTCTCAACAAAAGGACGTAAGTGCCATGAATATACGCTCTTTTGCTGATGCACTTTAGTTTACACTAGTTTAATAGTGGTAGAAACCATACTTTCTTGTTTTTATATTTATAGGCAACTGAAGTGCTTATAACTATTTTGTGCGAGAAACATAAAAAAGTGTAACGACGTACTTTTTTCATCCGTAGTGCATTTCTTTGTAATAATGGTTTCGGAACCCTATGATGAGCATGGTCCAACACACTCTTGGCCGGTTTTTTAAACGAATTTGATGTGTTTTTGCGCTTACGTCTCTTGTTATGAGGTCTTGCATACAACTACTTTTTAATTTTTCGTATACACTAGAATTAATATAGACTTACCGCTACTCATTGGTTAGGTGCTCGTAATTGGTGATGTGAACACGCGACGACACCGCCTTTTTTTCATGGCGGTATCGCCTTAACTTAAGTCAATATAAAACACATACTCAGTGACTCTGAGAGCACGTTAAGCCGTCTATCTTGGAGGTCGTCCTGAAAATATTGATAACAGTTTTAACAGCCGCAATGCGCTCTGGGCCAGCGTGCAGGGTTGAAGGCCCTAGCCCTTCAATGTGATATAAAATGGTCGCGGGAGTGTATGCCCCCAGCGGCGAGGTAAATAAAACCTGACGCGACAATCGCTATTGCATTTTTATGGATAAAGAGTTTATCTTTTAGAGCGTACTAATGAATAAAGTGCTTCATTAAGCAATCTGAAACGAAATCGACAATTCATAATTAGAGAAAAGCGATTCACCGATTCATTCACTACCGATCTCCGAAATGATAAACCCGATCGTAATAAAATTTAATCAGTTAATAAATTGCATAATATACGAACCCAGTAAGAAACAACTAAAAACATGCACTTAGAAAAAAAGTGGAAGTAAGGCCTTTTACATACTAAACAGCACATCAATTAGTGGTCGGGGGCGCGTGTGTTATTTAACACTTCTAGCACGCTGGTGGATGCGATCGCCCAACCTCTTCTGATGGTGTGGTTTATGAGCTTGAAATGTACGTAGAATTAATTTACCGATGATATTGATGATTGAAACAAATAAAAAAATGTGTGTGTGTGCAATTTACTCACGACAGAAGTGAATCTTCTGAAAAGTAGAACAACCATATCAAAAAAGTAATGCGACTGGATATACCTGCGCAGAATTGTAATTTTAGTAGCTCAGAAATTTCATTTCGCCAATCATTGCATCTCTTATTCTTCGAATTTCGAAATCGTATCGTTAGTTTTCGAAACGTAACGTAATAACGATATTAAAACACGAGTTCTTAGACACCTTACTTGCTTATCGTAAAGCTACTTTGATTTTGACAAAAAAATTGTTATAGGTAGGTAGCTGTTCACGTTATATTATAGAACAGTAAAATAAGATTTATTCATGTTAAACCAAATGTACCGAGCATAGAGTTGATTTTGCCGTATTATTAGTGGTACTTTAAGTTTTTTATAAACAAATTACTTTGTTGGATCTTTTCTGGTGGACCTGTGCGTATGAAGCTAACCGATTACCTTTACTTTTCTTATATGTTTGTACGAGAGAATGAGATGAATATAGAGTATCAGGAGTAGGATAACTGTAAGGTTCATTTTTTGGGTTCCGAGCCAAAATGGCAAAAACGGGACCCGTATAGTTTGTCATGTCCGTCTGTTCGTCCGTATGTCACAGGCATTTTATTCGAAAACCATAAGACGTATATTGATGAAATTTGTAGTATAGATGTCTTGTATAAACCGCTACTTAGTTTGATGGTTAAGTAATAAAAATAAACATTTCTAAGGGATACACTTCACACGTAGAAGCTGAAAAAATTTTCTTTCAGCAAACTTCAACGTGTAATACATACTTCGACATTCCTTTTAAATATTTTAAGGTTTCTAAGCAATTTTTCTGATTACGTCAATAATTTTGGAAATAATCGCTCCAAACGTAGCAGAAATTGTGCCCCCCCCCTCTATTTTCTAAACCGAATGTCCAAAAAATATGAAAAAAATAGCGGAGATAAGGCTTTGTAAATACTTTCAATGAAAATTATTTTGAAAATGATTGAATATAATGTCTTTAAGTAATTGCCAAAAAACTGCGCTTCTCAATAAAAGGTCGTAAGTCCTATGAAGATAAACTCTTTTGCTGATAGACTTTAGTTTACACTACTTTAATAGTAATAGTCGACTTACCTACTTGTTTTTCTAGTTGTAGGTGACAAAAGTGTTTATAACTATTCTGTGCGGGAAACATGGAAAAAGAGTAACAACGTACATTTTTCACCTGTTGTGCATTTCTTTGTAATAATGGTTTCGGAACTCTATAATGAGCATGGTCCGACATGCTCTTGGCCAGTTTTTTATTAAGGTAATATTTTTACCAAGCTTAAATGATATTTTATATTTTAATGAAGTTATACATGTGATATTTGAGGTATGTAGAAAATTTATTGATTAGAAACTATTATAATACAATTTAGTACTTAAAAAAATTAAGTGTATTAGAAAACATTCAAATGCTCTATAGGTATACCTACTTTACTATGCTCACTATGCGATACCTTATCCCAAGGCTTCACAATATGCAGACCTACACGCATGCAGTTACAGACGCAAATCGCTCGGATGAGATTATTAGACAGTGTGCAAAATAAATACACACCGACGCTTGCTCTCCGTTTTAGCTCGGCATTGTATAGGCTCACGTAAAGTAATTACAATGCTTAGTAGACGAGAGTGGGGAGGCTACGAATCTGTTCTATTTCATTCTCTTACCGATTTAATCCTATGTATATGTATTTATATGTTTGTCTCTGTGTCTTGACTCATTTTCGTTTCGTCAAGTTTTAAATCACAACGATTCTATAGAAATTTTTCTTCAAAAATACTTGCTAAGGTGTTCGTTATCTGTAAATCTGCTGAAGTCAATATTCAATTTGTTAAATGAGGATTCGTAGTGGAAGAACAGATTTTGAGGGTTAGAGGTGAATTGCATGCTGCATGTTGCTGTACGTTACAAACAAGCGCCTAATTGATTTCCACGAATAAATACTCTAATAAAATCCCGCACAAAAGAACTGTATCTTTTATTAATAATGTTTGCAATATCCAGATGTTTTAGTAATTGCATGTAGTAACGTATAGTAATTGTACATGCACCTTTTCCACTTAGCGTGTTGGAACCTACCGACTTGGCAATTTAGGTGCATTGACTGTAATAGTTTTTGTTTAACGTAAGCAGAGGCATACCCGCATTTAAGGTTGTAATTACGTTTTTAATTAATATCTTAAGGTCCACTTTCGTCTTTGTAGGGTCCGTTAACGGAAGGGTTCTTCGTCGCGCGTCTGTGCGAAGGGATTGCGTCTTCACATAGGTCGGTGTGACAATAAACCCGAAGTTCTTGCCTGATAGGTACATCTATTTCAGTACTAGATAGATCTATTCTCTATTGGCCTTTGAAAAGCGACCCATCTCCCAGCTGAGACAGTCTGCCTCGGCGAAGTCCTGTAGCCTTATCGCTCAAAGCCCCCTTTGTCTGATTCGACTTCAAGTATGGCGTTTTGAAATGTCGAATAAATATAGTGTTAGTAATTAGTGCGTCGAATTTCAATTGAAATTTTGAATACTAATCCGATTAATATTAATCAAGTAGTAGGTTTCATAAAGAAATACAGTCGTCTTTGTAATATAATGTGTTTACCAGGAGAACACTTAGAACAGATTTTGATGCGATATACAGTCTTACATGACTGTGGCATTTAAAAAACGTATTCGGGAAAGTTGTACGATACTGGTTGAGTGCGTATGAGCATTGCTGTTGCACCAAAAGCTACCAGTTCGAACCTTGTACATGAGTAAATTGACTAAGGAATTTTCAAATTGAGTCAAATTTAAACCGCTCCGCATCTCGAAGACTATGTCAAGCCGTCACTTTCACAGCCAGTCACCGCACGTATCATTTATTTTATTTAAACACAGTTTCATATGTTTGATAGTAGTTTCAAATTGGGCAAATATCCATCAGAATTAATGGCCTGAAATTGAAATACAAGACTTCTAAGAACCACACAATATTTCTCTACTGATAATAGACCGTGTAACAAGAAGATTCCAACCTTTAGCGTTGACACTGACCCGATGGATTTTATGAATTTCACGAGGTTATAGAGAAACGTACTTCGAGACTGCTTTTCTTTATGGTATTAGATGAGGTAAACGTGCTGTCAATGCCGATATTACCTGACAATAAGGATCGTCACCGTTCAAAAATGCCCACAACTCTGGGATATCTGCCAACACCTTGCAGATCTTTTAACAGTGACAACTCTTTTCTAGTAGAATTTAATGTCGCATTTGTTCAGATACGCCGTTCCCGAAAATTCATTTCTCAGTTTCTATACGAGAGATAGAGAGTTGGAAGTAAAACGCGTCGTGATAGACCATCAATAGTCGATAAGACGTGGGTGATATTCGGATATATAGTATGTTGAGCGGTAAAAGTAGTGGAATTTAGCGACTGGTATTAAATGGAATTATTCTTCAAAGTATCAATTTTAGTACGCGCAGTGGAATATAATGTTTAACTTTACGTATTTAAATCGATACATTAAAATATAGGTACATGAATTAGAAAAACACTCCGTATTCAAGAACACCAGAGTTCGAACTTTATTTTTGTGGAATACTAAAACAGAAGAAAACAACATTTAAAGCATTTTTAAAGCCACTTCAGATATCCAACAAAGTAAAATTTTGCAAAATATTGAGTAATATTTAAAATGCTCGAGGCGGTCTTGCCATCGCATCGTGCTCATCGTTATGTAAAATGTGCTAAACAGATTCGTGAATTGAGGTTTTCGTTCAATATTTGCAGGTGTGTATACAAAAACTGTAAGAAAAAGTTTATTTTTTCAAGAAAAATGTTTACTTCATGAGGAATAGCCTCTTAAAATACAGAGATGGGCGATGTTGCTATCAGTTCTTCGTGTACAAACGACAGCGATGTCAGAAGCCAAAGTACAGATGTCCGATAATAAAATACGTAGTGACATATAATCAGATGACAATATTCTGAATACATTGAAGAAGTATAATATTTAAAAAAGTTATTGGTTAATGGCTTTTCTGAATATTGTGTTTCTGTCTGTAGATAGGGCCTATTAAACACAAATATAGCCTGCGGGGCGGACGCATCCGGTGGACGTCGTATTTCCGAGCGGCACTGACACAAGGCTCTATTTGATAAACGAGTCAAAGGTGACTCGGGGAAAATTTATCGAGGAATTTTTTGAACCCCCCTCGCCCAACCTGACAAAGAGCACCGCCATAAATTTTATGGACACGGAAAATAACGGCGCATGCCTTGGTATTTTCCAATTATAACTGTTTTGCAGTGTGGACGATTAAACATCATCGAATTAGCTATTCTTTAAATTATAAGTAGAAGTAAAATGAAAGGTAATTCTAATAAAAATAAATATGTAATTATAAATATGACGTGAACGTGAAATCATATTAAAAATATCTTAATTTACAATAGAAAAATTAAAAAAATATAACTTCAGAAGATTGTGAAATGTTTTGCTGTGATCCATGAAATCATACGAATACATCAGATGTCAAACTTCAGATATTTACATTGTACAACCGGTATTCGATTGCTTTTTGACCTGCGCTTTTTTCTGATATTTGCATAGCCCTTTGTAACCCAATTATTTGTACATAATCTTAGTTCTCTTTCGCATAATGCATGTCCTCGATTACACTTTTTTTTATGAATTTTATGGAAATCGTCTCGAGTAAAATTATTAATATGAAAGATTTCATTTATTTGTGTCCTTAGTTGAAGCAAAATTAAAATAATTATCATTGTATAATTTTTGGAGTTGGATTTATTGACAGAATAAAAATGAAGATCACTATAATTGTATTTGTATTGCGACATTGCTGTTCTTCGTGGAAATATTAAGTTTTACGTAAATATGAATAAATAAATTATTGAAAAAGATATTACTTTCACATGCGTGTTCTCTTCGAGAACAGGCTCTTTCAAATGTATATTTTTCTTAAAATAAGTATGTCTTAATATGAATTTTGCCGATATCGTTTGATATATCAAAATTTGTTCTTGTCACTTTTTCCTTTTTTATTCAATACCTTTTTATATAATAACTTCAGTACATAAGAGGTATTTATATAATAAATAAAAAAAAATATATGTGGTAGAGTCATGCTGTGGTCAACTTGGCTGCAATACGAAAATGAGCCGGCTCGATTGGACAAAGACTATACTCTCGCAGAATGCAGACGTAAAATGACAGCGTTCGCTGTTATTTTTCACCAAAGGAGTCAGAGTTCCAGTGGACTATTTTCTTCTCCATCAATCACCCTTCATAAATACCCCTTCATCAATTATTCTACTCCTACTCAAGAAACCCACGACACATTGAGATTTTAAGTGTCCATAGACGGTGAACACCACTTACTCTCTGGTATCTCATAAGCTCCTTTGCCCCTAGAAAATGCTATCAAAAAAACTTGTAGTGTATAAACTTCAAATTGATACAATCATTTTGAAAAACCACACCATTTCTATTGAAACAATTGCGACCGTTTTTATCCTACATCTTGCTTGAGTCTCATCAGCTGTTGGCAGTAGAGATCCGAATTGATGATTTTACCCATCGGTGAAAGCTTATAATGATTAATGCCCTTCCAATCCTACCATACACGTAGCATCAACTTATTGTGAGTTAATCCGGGTTTTGCTATACTTTGTAAAGCTTGCTTGTCTTTTGACTATGATCTTTTTCACACGTTCTTGTCGTAGGTAATCTATTTTTCATCGCCAGTGATCAATGTTTGCATGGTTCAGTTTAACCACGTTTCTATAGAGAATCGCAAATGAGTACACGATTCATTAGATTTCTCATTTCATTGAGTTCGTGTGGGACCCAAGCATCGAGCTTTTTTCAAAGGGGTCAAAGCTGTTTTGTGGTCAATTCTCAGTTCTTCAGCTATGTCGTTAAAACCAACATGCCGATCTTACTCTACTTTTTCTAAAATGGCATCGACTTTATCCGTAACAGGTCGACGAGAGCGAAGTTCAAAATTACCGGAGGACAACAAAATTACTGGACTGAAAATGTTTGAACCACTTTTGCGACACTATTAGCGACATCCCATTAGGTTCATAAACGGTATAGATTTCTTTCGCCGCTTATGTCGCATTTTTCCCTCTTTGACCTACTTCAAAATTATAAAGGAGGAAGTTCTCAATTCGACAGTATTTTTTTATGTTTGTTGCCTCAAAACTTTTGACTAGATGAATCGATTTTAATAATTCTTAACCACAATATTATTTCAAGATGTATCGAATTTCAACGTTAGATTCACTCATTTCAGTGGTAAAAAAAAACTAATAGAAAAATGGCGGTATACTGTTTTCACTTTTTATTTTTCTTTTCTTAAAATGCCATATATTTAATGGTATCAAAACTAGCGAGCTACAAACAGCGTAAACAAATAGACCTTATTGCAACTTTTTAATTATAAAATGCGAATAAACTTTTTATCAGACCTAATATATACGACGCAAAGCCTATTTAAACTTTATTGGCTATTTCCATATATAATAAAGCCTGAGCAAAAATTTCCAATCTCTAACTTAAAATATTTTGGAATTTTCATATAAAATTCCATTTGGCTTTCATCACCGAATGTAATTTTTCAAGAGCTCTGAAATATGTTGTCATTCATTTCGTAGTAGAAGCCTTATTTCGTAATTCAGCTGTCTAATTTCAAAAATTACGCAGCTCTTGCGGATTTTCATCCTCTTCATAGTAATATTTTAATAAACTACAAAATTGAATATAACTAACTTAGGGAAAACTACGATAGTATTAGAACAACAGACTTCAATCTAGACTTATGTTGGAAGTTTCGTCGGTTTATTACGACTTCTTCAGTAATTATAAGAAATGCACAATATTTTTTATTACAATACAAGTTGCTCTATAGATGTAACTTACATTTTTATAACAAATAGCTTAACTTTATAGATTCCATTCTTCTCTTTAAATTAATAATAAATACATGCATTCCTTGGCAAAGTTCAATAATTGACTTTTAATTATAGAGATTATTATTATAAAATTTACAATATTTAGTAAAGTTAAATAAAAATATGGGTCAAATTTATTAATCAATTTCTATTATGAAGAAAAAAGATTATTGTTTAATTGTTGTAATTGCTCAAGAAGTAATATAACGACAAAATATCTAATGTACCTAATCGTATTTAAATTTGGTTGTTTAATATTACCATATTTGTTCCTGACATAAATTAATTAAATTTAATATACGGTAGACAAAAAAAATAAAAATAAAATATAACCACTAATTGAAATGTAATGCTTCTAATTTTAAATATTTCAGAATACATAAAATATAAAACTTCTTGAACAATTTTAGCCCTCGTTTTTAAAATACGCTGATGAACTTTCTTATAAAAAGCGAAATGCAAATATTTTTTTAACAGTATTTTTAAATCCTTTAAAAAAAAAGTCCAATAATTTCACCGATAAACTTAGAAGTTGATCTATGGGTGATTTAAAAAAAAATGTTGAAACACATTGTTATTACATTTAATTATGACACAAAAAAAAACAAATTAGAAATATATTCCTAACTTTATACATGAGCGATTTCTATACAAACTTCAAATGTCCATTTTTTCCTAGCATAAGAATGAAGAAATTCCTTTTTAACGAGTTCATACATATCAAATTACACTCGTAACGAGTACAAGGAACCTTTGCTCTTTCTTTCACATTTGCTGGTTTTATAGTTTCACAAATATTTTTAACGAGTAAGGTATCTCTTATAATGTCTTGTTTCTAAGTTATTGAATACATATGTATATAATAACTTATAAACAATAGGTATGTATGGGTCTATTTACACGTATACAATACGTGAACAGTTGCATATTATGTTCTTTTCATACCCTTTGCGAGTTTTTCTTTTTTCTAGCGATGACTTATTCATACTAACTCGACAATTTAGTGATTCTTTATACCTTCACTTATGCGACATTTCTCATACAATGTTAACTTTATAATCATATATGAGCTGCGTCAATTCATTGATGAGTTTTTAACTTAAGTCCAAGGAAACTGTTCGCTTCGTGCCTCGGAGAGCACGCTATGTAATCGGTACCGGATATTGTCACCGGATTGGTGACGACAGTCGTTAGAAGTCCCCGACCTGCGTTGGGCCGACGCGGAGGTATATGGTCCGAGACCTTCAGGCTGAAATAAAAATATCGTCGGAGGGTATGGCTTAGCAGTGGGATTAAAGAAAACTTGGCACAATGTATGTAACCGCTTTGAAGTCCAACCTCTTTCTTGATATTCTGCTTCAAAATATTTTTTTTATACATGAATCAATTTACGCAATCTATACATTGGAAATTTAAATACTACATCTTACATAGCTGATCGCCATGCAGTTTCTATGTATTGCACTATATTTGCGTGTCGAGTTTCTGTTTATGAACGTGCATCACACGCACAGACCGAACTACCGAACTCAAATAAATGAAACGAGATATTGACCTCATTGATGGTCATATGTATTATTGTCATTCTCTCTTAACTCGTGAAATGAGTTCATACATCCCATTACGACTTAATAGACGTAAAAATTGCTATTTTATTAGCTGACATTTGATGTAATTGAGACAATTTAAGAGCTTGTAAAATTTGTCAACGGGTTCAAAGGCCCTAATTTTTTATTGTCTCACGGATTATAATAGGATTAGTATTTTAGAAAAATAGTTTTTCTTAAATTTGAGGGGAATTTTGTTTTATCTATTAACTGCTGTTTTCGTTACTAACTGCTATTAGATATCGGCATTCTAGAATCGATAGGCGATTTTGAATGACTAGCGTCTGGATGCGGTACCTGTTGGGACTGAAACAAGAATCGAGACTGCTTTAGAGATTGTAACCTGAACAATGTAGGGACAGAGAACGAAACCGCTACATAAAAAATACAAATTGAAATCAGAAATGGGTATTTACTGTATTGACATAATACACACATTAGGATTCTATACCTGAAGGTTTATACAATACGAAATCCTATTACTGGGTTTACGAAGACCGTACCTTATATTCGCATAGTACACTTCATACTTCAGAGTCTCAAAACAATTCCATTTCATTAAAGTAAAATTCACTGCCGTTGTAGATGTTTTGGGTAACTATACTAATGCGTGGAATAACTATAAGAATATAGTGAAGTGTCATTGGCGACTTAGTAAAGGCATTTGATTTTGTTGATTACCAAACATTATTACTTATATCAAAATATTATGGCGTGTGTGGTAATGGAAATAAAACAATAGACCATATTAATGTAAAAGTGAACATTAAGTTGATATGAAAAGAGTAAAATAAAAAAAAAATGCACTGTACATTTAGTGGTTCCTCAAGGAATTATATTGTGTTTATTTTTCTATTTTTAATTTACAAGCGACCAACGTGTCTTTGAACAATGACTCATTTTAGTATTGAAAATCAGCACAATAGGAATTTATGAAATTTCAAATCCCTTTAAAACCCTAAAAAATACAGGTTGCTATGCTAAGTCTATTCTGTTTAAAAGTTTCAAATCAAATTATATGACATAAAACAAAAACTGTAAGAAAATTTAAAAATATTCAATCAAATTCCTTAATAAATAAGGCCAAATATAAGAGAATTGATGCGGTTACTTAAGAAACAATATAAAAGTAGGATTTTGTAGGGATATGAATATATTTCATTAAAGCATCAATTTATGGATTACTGTAGGTATTAAAGATAATAAAATTGTTATGAAGAAACTGTAACAGCTCAAAATTAACATCGGTGTCTCTAGTAAATTTGAATTTCCCTCATAAAATGACAGTTAGTTACCAACTTCTGACCAAGATATCTTTAGGTTATTCTGATAGATCCATAGTTCGTTTTTATTAAAAGTAAAACATTTTTTTTTTCATTTATAAGGCGATTCAGTTGGTGAATCATAAAAAGAAGAAATTAAAAAACGTCTCTTTTGAATATCTAATTATCAGTGTCTTTTAATCTTTCATTAGATTAATCTGTCATTTGTATCATATCGAACGTCACTTCTTCAAATACGAAAATTTATGGGTATTCTTTTTCTGATTGGAAAAACGTCGGTACAGGCATTGTGAAAACCATATTTGTCTCAAGGAAATATTATAATCTTTCAATATTCTCCTGTCTAATACAAGTATTTATCTTGGGATCCTCCTAAGCAACAGGTAAGATATGGTGTTCTGTTCAGAGACGTGATTTATAAAATCTATCATCTCGTTATAATTGGTCGCATGTGTCTATGGTGGTTTTAGGTTCCTTTTTTTCACCCGCGAGAGTGGATGTCTGATATCTGGATTGGCAGACGCTGGCTAGGAAGTGCACAGCGTTCTATTCCTGAGGCAGCCCTGGCCCGCAATATTTTTCTAATAAACATCTGCCAGCTGCCTACAAGAATAGCCCCAGTTCTATGGGGGGCAAACTGGCAGTTTCAAAAGGCGCCAAAATCAATATAATATCGTCGAAAAAAAACTTACTTCACAAAGTGCTTAGTATCTAACACTCGTTGTTCTATTAATTATTCATTTGATTTTAAAACGCACAGTTAGTTTTGAACATGTCTTAGGGTTAATTCCGAATTGCGCTGCGAGCAGTTGTGCAAAATTTCTCAAATTTATTAATTTTGTAAATAATTCAAGATAAAATTATTTGAAGGATATTATTAATGGTTTTCCTTTCCAAGATATATTACGATTTTTTAAATTTGAAAAGTCAAAAATAACTGGTCAAAAGAGTCTATATAGGAAACACATCATAACATGAGTTATTATGATCTCTTGTATACAAATTTATTTAAAGTTGTTAAGTAATAGATAATAAAGAGTGCAAATTTATTAGTCTTCTTATTATTCTGATCATAAAGAACGCTGATTTGTATTTTTTTAACAATTTATCTCAAACAATGGAGAGAGGGGGCGCCACTATCAAGTTACTGCCCGTGTTCGAAAAAATCGTAGATCCGAGGCTGTCCAAGAACAAATATAGGTGCGAAGTAAATCTACTTCAATGTTCGAAATCAGGTACCTTAATATCTTTATCAATCTTTCATGCAAAGAGACTGAAATTTATCTCATCATTTGTTTGTGAACATCATTAAGTTTTATTATATGTCTTTTCTCGGCACACGTTGTCGGGTGGCGCCTATTAATTACGTTGAAATTATGTGTACAATGTGCATCATATTGTATGTCTTAATTAACAAAACAGTTAGGAAATTTAGACCTAAGTTGAACCCTATTATATATCAGAAGTTACATTAAAAAAAAACCATACACCCTGAAACTTATGTTTGACTGAATATAAATTAAATAACTGTATTGTATTTTATGTCTTTCATTTAATTGCATCGATACAATTTCTAATGAAAAATACAGACATACAAAACTTAATGATTTTCTTCTAAAATTAGATCATTCCTGCTTTTGATCAAAATGGAATCCGTGTAGCAAAAAGAAGGGATGTTCGTAACTTGCTTAAAACTCGTTCGCCAAGGCGCGAGCGCCGACTTCTCGGATCCTTCCGATAAATCTCAAAACGTACAAGCAAACAATGGCTGTAACAAGACAATATCGGATTACTTAACACCGTTTACGTCGGTTATGTTATTTGCGCGACCCTTGTTCGTTTCGCTGTTGATTCTCGCAGGGCCGCGGGTCCGGCGATGAATAAGTCAAGCTCGTGCCGGAAGCTGCGTATTTACATAAGCAAATTGGGTACGAGGCGGTCTCCGCTAGAGAATCGTCGCGGAATGGAAAAATCTAGACGTTTCTTGAGAGCTCTCCAATGGGAAACGTAGAGCTTTTCCATATATTTCGTCGATGATATAAAACAATGTGGTTCGGCGTTCGTTTTTGACTGTGATAGATCTTTGAAGGTATTTCCTACGTGTCTCTTAAGTAATATACAAATACACAAACGTTAACTTAAGAAGGTTTGCCTCATAATTTTTTATCTGAGAAATCTGAATAATAGACATTGATGAAAATCTCAGCGAGTGAAGCATACACCTGCACATATGTCTAGGCTCATAAAACTATAAAAAAGGACGGATTTTCTGTTCAGGTCATCTGCATTATAATCCTCGTTGTGGCACTTACCCACCCGTGATCCAATCGCATAATAATATACTCATGACTTTTTTGGACCCACTACATGCAGTCACTACCTAGATTATTGACTACAAGTAAGTCCAAACGGCGCGATCACACACGCCACCCCAGTAAAAATTATATCATATCAAAAGTCGTGACAGTTCAAAATCACATTTTGTATGTTGAAATTATATGATTTTTAGTGTCGCGGCGTTTGTGAGTCTGCCGTTTGGATCTAGTTCATTAAAATTGTGTAATAAATAAAATAGATCGTGGGTTACGAAGTAAAGCTATAGTAGAAAATAGAAAACTTGGTGAAGTCGGTAGCTGAGTGAATATTGCGCGGATTTCTATCAAATTCATAGTTATCCCTGGTTAATAGTCTGCACGTACCTGCATCCTATTCTTACGCAGTCACAGTAAACTAATACTTGTTTAAATTCAAATTTTACTATGTTTACCATAAGTAAAGACAGGGATACCATCTTTTACATTATTTTTTTCACGCTTAATCGTACATCCATATCAAAATTAGTATGTAAAGATATTAAATGACGAGGCATTGGTCTGCGCGTGAACTAATTACATTAGTTTGCATATGATGACGAACTTATGCCTTAGATTTTTTAGTAGTCATTAAAGAAAACAATGTTTTCTATGCGTCTTTATGTGGGTTTAGCTGTTTTTAAGTTGGTGCATGTTTCGTATTTTACATGCAAATAATTTTTAAACTGCAATTCAAAGAAATTCTTATCGAGAGTTTTTGTGTTTATATATACATTAAAAAGCTTTACAAAAAATAAAAAGAAATAAAGGGGGTGAATTGAAAGTAACAAATATATTTTTAAATTTTATTTACTTGTTGGTTTTACGTTTGCGCGTGCAATTTATTAATTTTAATGTAATTTCTAACGACTATGAAATTTTAGTCAAAATAAGTTTATTCAATATTCACATATAGTTCTTCTAAAACCTCATAGCGCCAAGAGTCGCCGCCGTAGGGAGTGTGCGTTTCTGCGGTCTCAAAGGGGCACGGGAAGGAGTGTTTGGAGACCCTGACACACTTTATAGTAACTTATAATAAGATAGAATAAATACAACTTCTAATAACATATAAGAAGATCGTAAGCGAGCCCTATACACGCTGTGCTTATGTTATCGAGGCCAAAATAATGGTTTTTAGAATTTTTGTTTATTTGTCAAGCTAATTTTCAAAACGACTCGACCGGTTCAAAGAGTCAAGCAAGGACTACAGAAGAAACGGCCGGAATCGGACAACAGAAATGGTGTGGTTTTTTACAATGACAACGCTAGACCACGCACGTCTTTAGCCACTCAGCAAATGTTGAGAGAATTTGGTTGGGAAGTGTTAATGCATCCACCATATAGCCCTGACCTTGTACCCTCAGACTTTCACCTGTTTTGATCTCTGTAGAATTCTTTAGGTAGCGTTAGGTTAACATCAAGATAAGACTGTCAAAGCTATTTGCAGTTTTTTTGATCAAAAGTCCCAAAATTTCTACAGAAATGGGATTACATCGCTACCTACAAAATGGCATATGTATTTTATAATTAAATGTAAATAAAATATGATGCAAAATGAAAAAAACTTTTTCTCCAACTCAATATATATTATTATAAATTCTCAGAATTTTCCAGAAAATTTCCCAGAAAGATAATCAGAGACTTTATGACCTACATATACGTACATGTACACACATATACATACACACACACACACACACACACACACACACACACACACACACACACACACACACACACACATATGTGTGTGTGTGTGTGTGTGTGTATGTGTGTGTAAATCGTAGGAGTAACTAAAATTAGTTACACAAGATAGGGAAATTACATTTTTTAAATTTTTTAATGGAGATGAAGAGTACGAGCAAAATCAAGAATAAGGTCAAAATCGGATTCTAGAGCAAAATTGAATAGTTGACGGGTGATCGGTCGATATAAAAAATGAAAAAAATCATTCCATCTCTACGCGGTGGAGCCGCAGGCGAAAGCAAATACATAATATTGTTTTTATATATTTAGTATTATTCGTAAGATATGTTTTATTTTTTCTTATGATCTTAATGCTCATGCTTATGTTATTATTCATATCTGATTGTAAACTACAAAATGTTGATTCTGATTGTATCGCAAACTTTAAATCCTACTTCATTTCAAAAATATAAAATTACAACTCTTGTACATATACTTTCAGTTATTATCCATGAAATGGCACAAGAGCTCTCAAAGAAAGTTATAACTTAATAAGACACTATATAGGATAATAATAGGACCGTTTAAGGCATATCGCAGTGCCGTATTCGAGTCCAGTCCGACGGCGCCGGCGGGTCCCTTTCGCCCGCGCCGCCCTCGGCCGTGGACGCGTCAAAGAAGCCCTACATAAACTCGGAGCTACGAGGCGCTGTAATAACTACGTACGGGCGGGCCTTCGTTAGCAGGGTCGGATAATCCCGTGGAATGTCTTTGCTAAACGCATGGCTTAATATGAAAGGGTCCAGCTATTTTACAGGGTGCTATGTTGTTAGGCGCCTTTTCCAACCCCGCCCGGGCCCCCGAAGATTGCGTATTACACACGCTCAAATGTTTCGCATAGTTAGAATATCTTAGATTAAGTGGATGGTTGAAGGGTGGTCCGCGGAATTACAGCTTTTTTACGCTTTAACGTATAATACTCCAAATGAATTAGGTACCTGTATAGGAACTTTATCGATATTTATTTAATTAAATTTAACTGGGTAAGCTATGACTCATATGAGCATATAAATTATTTATATTTTTGTCATTTAAAACAGTAAAACAGAGGATCGTAATTATTTTATTTTTTTTTATTCATATCCTTGTAAATTTTCATACAGTAAACGTAGTTAATGTAAAATAAGAAAGAACAAGAAACAAGAAATCTAACAGAAATTTATAAAAAGAAATTTTAACCTTACAATCATAAATAGATCTAATTTATATTTCAATCATAACCTCAAAAATTTCATAAATTACCTGTAAATTCATTTTAAAAACTTATATTAGATAAAATATAATATTTCAATACATTTAAGGCAATAATTTTTCAAAAAGCGCGTGCAATCATATTAGTTAATATTTGGTTACTTATCAAGATTGAATGAAACATGTGAAACGAAGCTTTGTTAATTACTTAAACCACGCTCGTCAAGGATTCATAATAGTATGTACGTCATTTTGAACTCGTGCGAATTATTTTATAGTTTATGTTTTAAGTCGCCGGGCTGCGCATTTGGAGGCGTCCATCGGTTGTCTTCTACAAGAAAACAAAAAAGATAAAGAGTCAGTGTTTGATATTTTCTAGTCGAGTCTAGGAAAAATAAATCAACATTAAAATTATTGACTCGCGTTTGGAAGGTCTATGAGAACTTTGTTTTTATAGCATATTCGAGGCCGAGCTAGCGGATGCTTGGAATAATTCAAGCCTTGCTTAAATTATTCCAAGCTCGGTATTTAATAGTGTATTTACAGCCGCAAAATCAATGTTTGTCAGCAATAAAATAAAAAAGAGTAAAGATACGATAAAATCTACATGGAATATAATCTATAGTAAAACTGAAAAACACAACGCATATAGAATTTCAATTGAAAATTGATGATAAAATTTTAAACAAAGACATGGAAATTGCTTTTGTTGAAAATTTCTTTGCTAGCATTACAATTTCAACCACGCAATCTCTAAAATCATCACCCACTGTCGCTGTATCTGTGTTGAAGCGAAACGTTAGTACTTGTAGTATTATATTTGAACTTACTCTTTTCAACTACAATGACGTTATTGAAACAGTCAAATGTATAAAAATGAAAAAAACTACTGATCTTGATGGTTTTTCTGTAAAAATAATAGATTTAATAACAGACTGCAATGCTCCATATTTAGTAGTAGTGATTTTTAATGATCGCGTTAATTGTGGTGTGTTTCCTGATCTGATGAAGCAAGGTAAAGTTATTCCATTATTTAAATTCGGTAGTATGTGTGATGTTTCTAACTTTAGACCGATATTAATACTACCGGCGCTCAGTAAAATCTTTGTAAAGCTTATTTTAAATCAAATATTGTGGTATTTTTGTAATAATAATTTGATGAACGTTAAACAATTTCGATTTACAAAGTATCGTTCAACAACTGAAGCCAGTGTTTTGAATTTTCTTATGGGGTCACGTAGCCAATGTTAACACAATTTTCGTGTTGTAAAAGCGAGCTATTCGCGCTGCTTATGAATCGAGACCTATGGCATCTCTCAGGAAGAAATTTGAGGAAATCAAGATTTTAACTTTAAGATCACAATACATATTATTATACGAAAACCTGTTGTGTGTCATTCGAAATATAGAATCGTTCCACAATATGAGCGACATCCATAATATTGGCACTAGACATAAGAGCGATCTTGCTGCTTATAAAACCCGTCTAAGCGAAATTAGTAATCCGTTTATGGGACAATGTATACTCTTTTATAATAAGATGCCAGCTGAAATTCAAAACTAGTAATTTTACAAATTTAAAGTTTTTTTAAACAGAAATTATGTGATATAAGGGCTGTTATGCCATGTCTGAGTATTTAATAAAAAAAACCAATGGATTGAACTGCTCGGTTATCAGGTTGCTTCACGTTATTTTGAAGTGTTGTACTAAATTATTTATTACTTAATATTTTGTATCGACGAGTAAAAGAAAGCAAACCTTTAGTTACTTGCCCATTCTTCTCAAGGTGAATCAGTATTTGGAATGGGTGGTGATGTTAATGTCGAGAACAATCATTTATGACGCATTCTAAGTGTAATTACTATTACTTACGAAATAAAGCTATTTTTGATTTGATTTACGAGCTACCGGAAAGTCAGTGGTTATTGGCCCTCATGGACATTCGCAACTTTAGAGGAGTCACTGGTATGTTTCCGGTCTCTTGAGTGGGAATAACATATCTGAATGACGGGCGATTGATAGATGAGGACTCGGGCATAGAGGGCGGAGTGGACGACGGGATTCTCACTCACTGGACGAAACGCATTTGCGGAAACTGTAACTTCACATCTGTGTCGAGCCGGCCTACTTTCACGCTGCCGTCAAGTTGACCATAGCTTGGCTTTATCACTCATCTATTTTATGCTACCATCTTACTTTAGCAAGATTTAGCAAATGCTTGTGAGTATTGGTGAGCGAGGGTTTATAAGGATCAAAAGCCTTTAGAGTTATGTTTGGAGGATCTGTTTCTGGTAATAGTCGAAATGTAGAACTCTGACTAACCTAGCTTGATTGATCAATGCTCATGAAACATTATAAACTGATCATCATAGATATTAGGTCGGAGTGTAAAGCAAAGTCCTTCTTTGTCGTGGCAAGTGCGAGCTGATAAATGGATTACTCCTGACAAGCTTAGGCTGATTTACAAGGCAAGATCTTCCTAGTTCTGTTTTTTTCATATACATTTTTTTTTTCGCTTTTTGGAGTTTACTGCTTAAGAGTCAATTTTCATACATATAGCCGCGATACGCATATTAGACAGGAGGAACAATCGAGTATTAACAAAAAATGAAGTCTTTATGATGCCCCTCTACTCAACATAATCACGCATCTATTGTTGATGCTCGCTTATTTTATTACGTAACATGATTTATGTAATATTTTTTTTATCAAATAAATGTAAACAGGTAACAATAAAAGTATATACATGCTTTCTGTATTATAATACATACGTTTATTTATCAATTTTACCAATTGCACTTACTCCAAAAAAATCGGGTAAAATCTGATCGCGCGACAGAGCTGACATGCTTAATTTTTTTTTTCACCAAATTAGCTAACGTATCAATCTCTGTGGATCTAAAGCATCTACTAGCACACTTATTGTTAAGAAAATTTTACTTAAAAGATATTCTAATTATGAATGCACTATGTTTGTGTAACAATCTGTACGTGTTTTGGTGTATTTTTTTATATTTCGTATTTTTTCTAATTAAATTTTTCCCCTTCCAAAATCTGATGCATGCACGATATGGTATATTGCTTTATGGATTCCGCGTGATGTTAGATACTGAGAAAAAAAAAATGTATTCATATTTTAAACAACTGAGTACAAATCGTATGTAATCATGTGTATATACATAAATTTCAAAAAGCAGTATTTTCTTGCGACCTGCCGTTTATTTTGGTAACCGAAAAATTGACGTTCGCTCTCAAGTACGTACAAATAAATGTGAATCATTATCAAAACAACGAAATCTATTTATAAGAATAAAGTTACTTTATAATACCACGATAAAGCCGTGTTGTGGTCAATGTAGCTGTAGTATGAAGGTGAATCGACGCTACTGGTGAGATATCACACTCTTACAGAATACAGATGTAAAGCAACAGTTTTCACTGTGGAATTTCGTCCAGTGAATGAGAGTTTCGGGGGCCCACTTACCTTTTCACTGTCCCATTCCCCTTTCCTTCGCCTACCTACCCCTCCATCTCCTTATATCCTCTAACAAATATACTTATCCAAGAGACTGGTGACGTACAGACGACTACTCTAGTATTGCGACTGTTGAGGGCGGCGGTGACCACCTGCTCTCTGGCTTCCATGCTCGTTTGCTCCTCGAAAGTGCTATAAAATAAGCAACATTCTATTTGAATAAGACTGTAAAACAATATTTGACATATATGAGACAGTATTTATTATGTTTGGAAAGTCAGTAAAAAAGTTTTTGTGTGGTCATGAGCTATAAGATGAATTACAATTTACAGTGAATATTTATCGATAAAAGTGCTTCAAAGTCGGAAATAAAATATTTTGATATCACTCAAAATGTATTTTCGTGTCGCATTTAAGCGTGTATTTAAAGAAAAATAAAGCCAAACTCGAGAAATACAATTTTCTTTTTCATTTAACAATAATAACAATTAGCTCCGATAACGGTTACAATAAAAAAATATTCCGCTGCAAAGGCGTTATACCACGACGTCTTTCGGAACCACAACCCAATTTAGTTATGGCTTGAAGATATTTTGTACTACAACAATTTTGTATGAAACATTAATCATCCGAACTTTTAACAACATTTGCCTCTTCTATATTTTTTGTTCGTAAACCATAATAACGATTTACCTCGCGTGCACGTAACTTGAAACTATAAAAGTGGCAACGATTCTGCCTCAGTGATTTTATTTTATTTTATACGACGAGCTTATTTTCAATTGATAGGTAATATTGGTGCAGCGACTGGATCCAGTGCATTGAAATTACCGGTCCCTGAGCACTTGTGGATGGGATCGACTCAGCAAGTCAGTTTGCTGTTTATTCTTAACACAATTTACTACGTCTAGATGATTTCAGTCGCCTTAGATTGGTTTGAGCGGCGTAGCGAGAGAAGCTACTGGCCCTTACAATAGAAATGGAAGGCAAGGCAACTGATTACTCTACTGGCATGTTATTGCATGCAGATTGAAATTTTAATTTAGGTCCAGTAGCCTATTTAGTATTTTATGTGCTATTTATTACTGTACATTATTTAAATTGTTATTTAAATAATGTATAATATGAAATATAATAATGTTATAAAATGACATAGAACCTTTTACTCTGATGATACAGTCTGTACATATACAGGGTTACAGGAAACAGCTATTCCTTAAGTAGAGATTATTAGTTATCAAATCGCCTTCGGGTAGATGTGGCAAAAATGTACCGATTTCGAAAAAAATTTTTCTCCCTTTTTTTTTAAGAAAAGTGAGTCACGCTACTTCTAAGTGGATTTTAAAAAACTTACGTATTTAATGGTTGTTTTTAGTTTGGTATTACCATAACACGTAATAATAATACAAAAAAAAAAACAGAAATATCTTACCATTTGTGAATGGGAATGGTGATTTAGAGAATCTAAGCTTTCATATTTTTTACTGTTTTCTATTACTAAATACAATTTTATTATAATAAAATCACCCAACAACTTTTTCGGCGTAATAGTTTAATAACAAGTATGTTTTATGAGCTATCCAACGAGGTATAAAAAGTTAAATAAATTGAAAAATGGTTGAATAAATTAACTTAATTCAGGATAAATAAAAATTGTAATTTTGAAAATTTATTTATTTTGTGGGCTAAACTTAAATTTACAACTGATTTTCAAAGTGTAAACCCCTGTTCCTAATGCAAGTACGCATTCTTGTCCTTGAGTTATTACAGCACTACTAGACAAAGAGTTTTTAATTTCACTTGCGGTGTTTTCTAGGTGGATCCTTAAATCTTCTATGTTTGGCATAGGCGAGACATAATAGACCAAGCTCTTCATGTGCCTCCACACGTAATAATCCGTCCGGGTAAGATCTGTACAACTGGCTAGGCATGGGATAGGTCCTTCCCTACCAATCCACCGATCATGAAAATTTTGATTTAACCATTGACGGACCGTAATTCTGTAATGAGCAGGACATCCATCATACTGGTAGTACATCATGCGCCTTGTCTCCAAAGGTACGTCTTCAGGAAGTCCAAACATGTCTTCCCCCAAAAAGATCTCGTAAGCTTGTGCGTTTAAATTGTTTGGAAGGAAATGTGGGCCAATCAAATTATCATTAATTATTCACATCCAAACGTTCCATGAAAACCGTCGCTGTGACCGTCGTGGTGTCTTTTTGTTTGAGTTTCTATCGGCTTTAAGGGCCCAAAAGTGCGCATTATGATAATTTTTTATTCTATCTTGGTCGAATTTAGATTCATCTATTCATAAAATTTTGCGTAGGAATGTAGGATCTTCTGAATCAGTGTGTAACATAAAATAACAGAAGCCCAACCTCCTGCCACGATTTCCTTTCTCGATGACGTGTACGGGAGTATAATGATAGGTATATAATCGTGCAGTATGAACAGTGAACCACACTTACCATTGGCACAAGCCAAGCTTCCTTGCTACGACATTTGTAGACGTTGTTGGGTCTTCTTGGGAAAGCCGAAAGATTTCCTCTACATCTTCCGCGGCATATACGCGCGGTCTTTCAGAATCTGAAGCATGTTTCTCTATGCGTACTGTCTCCCTGATTCGACGATACACACCGATGAAAACGCGGTTGCCAGGCGTTCGACAATCAGAAAATCGACGTGCATAATCTCGACAAGCCGCTGCAGCGTTGCCATCAGCAAATCTATACCAGAATATGGTATCAGCGTATTCCTCATTGGAATAAGAGCGTCTATCAGCAGCTATCACTGTATTTCAACACCTGCCAAGTCGTCAGTAAAGCAATTAACCACAAAGTTGAGTAGATAAGCCGAGTTGTAGAGAGAGCAGTCGATATCAGAATCCAGTATGCAATCCGAGTTTCACTAAATTCACAAAAAGTCCAGCAAATAAATACAGCGTCATACAATCATCTACTGAGTGTGAGTTGTACAAACAGACTGTCACATCTCTTGAAAAAGAGCGTAATGCTACTAATGATTAAAATGTCGATAATCTTTTAACTATTGTTTACCTAATTGTAAAAGTAGCAATAACATATAGCTCGTTTCTCCAGTTTTATTGCCCTTACGTCGTATCTCTAAGCAGCTGACACACAACAATAAAGATGATTTATTGTTGTGTTTAAAACAATACAAGGGCTATCTTTTACCAAATAGCCTTTAAGTTCAGTCGACCTTTAAATGATTTCTTTGTTATAGGTCAATAAAAAGTGCACGTTTACATTAGAAACACACGCTTGGAAAATTAAATTTTAAGCAAAAAGTTATATTTTAAAAATTATGATTTTTCACTTATTCTCGATTACGTCCATTTATTCAGCCATTTTTCAGCTTATTTAATTTTCCTACACCTCGTTGTATAGCTAATAAAACATACTTCTTATTAAACTATTTTGCCGATAAAAATGTAAGGTGATTTTTTTTTGTCATAAAATTGTATTTAGTCATAGGAAACAGTAAAAAATATGAAAACTTTTAGATTCTCTAAATCACCATTCACAAATGGTACGATACTTCTGTTCTTTTATGTATTATTATTACGTGTCAATAAACTAAAAACATCAAAAACAACGTATTTTTTTAATCTACTTTGAAGTAGCGTGATTCACTTTTCTTAAAAAAAAAAAGAGAAAAGTTTTTTTCGCAATCGGTACATTTTTGCCTCATCTACGCGAGAGCCATTTGATAGCTAATGATCTCTACTATCGCTCCTTAAAGGGATCGCTACGTATTTTTAGTAACTCTATGTATATTTATTTAGGAATCAATAACGTCATATACTCTCAAAGCAACGTGGAAAACTCTCCTCGATTATTTTGGCAAATCAAAAATAAATTGATGTTCAAGAAAATAAAACCGAACAGCCGCCGTATTAGCGTACATTTTCCGGGGTGAAATATTCGCTGTGTGAAATTTATGAACACGAAAACCGTGAAATGTCACAGGCGCAACGCACTCGCATGATTTATGGCCGACTTAAATTTACACGAAAAGTAAGGCGAACTATATCGGCCCCGGCCAAAATTATTGTAGCTAGCGTTTGCCGAGTAAATACTTGAGAAAATTGTTGATTGCTTTAACAGATTTAAGGTTTGCCAAATAAAATAGTGGACAAAAATTAACGCGTTATTTGAAATTAATTAGCAACAAACAAGCTTCTAAAAATTCGGATTTTTTATTGTAATTTAATAACATTTATTGTCAAGTTCATATTATTTAATTAACTACATCGATGCAGATTTTGATGTGTAAGGTTTATTGGAAATGCTAAATGTTATTTTAGAACATATTGTAGTGTCTGTTCAACCCGTATCAGTCGAGAAGTGGTGACTATGTGTCACCATGGTAGAATTTGTACAAGAATTGTATTTCAAATTTCACACAAATATCCGAATAATTTTCCGATATTCATAGGTTTCATGACATATACTTTTTCCTAGGAACTGACCACTATTATATATTAAAATACTTAATAGAACTAAAATTTGAAGCTCAAAATTAAAGGTATCTAATTAAGTTTAATTAATTAGGTATTTACCACCTATCTGTACGCAATATGTACAAGAGGTTTTATAAACAATTTAACCTTTCCACGCACCAAGCAGGAAAAATGCGAAAAGCTAAAAAAAAATAGGTCTTCCGAGTTCTACAGTTGAATGTACAGGATGCTTTAAATTCGAACCAAGGCAGATCCGCTACATCATTCGTTTTGAATATTGCCCTCACGTAGAAAAAGCCCTTAGGGGAAATTGCAGTAGGGCTCGAGGGGCAAAAGGGGAGGAGCGGAAAATAAAATCGCACCGATCGCCTCCATAATATCCCGAGACGGGGCCAATAAGACTATTTTTGCCGAATTGAGTTTCTAAATAAAATAACCTGAGGTTATGAGATTCAGTCGATTCGCGATTCAATGCTTTCGTACGCATGTCTCGCAGCTTTGAATTATATACATGCATCTATTGATGCATATTTATGTGCTTTTCGATCAAATCTCGAAAATATCTTTATTCACAGAAATGTAGAACCGTATTACTTGATTTTTAACTATCGAAAATCTATATATGGATTTTTTATTAATAATAGCTTACCTCACGTTTGAAATAATTTTGAATGATTCTGTCGCTGTGTAGTTGTTCGCTTATATTATAATTTGCATATGATTTTTTTCAAATACATACATTGTCAATGTTATTTAGAATATTTACAATACTAAAACTTTTAAAATCTTTGCCCGTAATTTATTAAACGCCAATCGATAATATATTGATAAACTTTTAATATATATAATTTTCAAATCGATATAGATAAGTTTGTATAATTCTCTGGGTAACAAAACTATAGCTCAAATTTTTCATAATGTTTAATTGCGATTTGTAATATAATATACTTGGAAAGTCAGTACAATCCTATTAATTTTTTTTTTATGAAGACACTTCCAATTTTTATCCTCACTAGAATTGATATTTTTCGGTAAATACAATTACAATCTATAAAAAAAATAATTTAAATAAAATTTGGTAATTTGAGGCAATTTATAACTGTGAAACTATCTTGAAAGAATCATCTAAATAAGAGAGAATACTAGGAGGTAAAACTTTGAATTGTCTCCACATTTATTAGATCAATATGCAAAAAAATGTCGTACACTTCTAAGTTTACACTTGCAGTTTTGATTTTGAAGACCATAATTTAATTCATGTGTAATTATTTTCTTATAAATATTTATATTCGACATTAAACCACTATTTAGAGAATAAACCTTCACTGCCTTGATTCATGTTTGGTTTTATTTCACCCTTTTGAAATTCACGGGATTATTTCGTTAAAGAAAAGGCGACGCGTTGTGCGACACTGCGACAAACACTGGCGCTAGCCCGCGTGGACGCGCCATTTGGTAAAAAACAGGTTAAGAAATAGAAGCAAAGTGCACGCCATTCGTTCGGGTTAATCACAATGATACAACTTTTTAGTTTTCAGTAGCATCATAGATGAGTGTTCTTTTGTTTGATACACGCTTTCTGTACCCCCGTACAAAAAGCGTACGTACGATTTTGCGACATATTATACCCACTGGAATAAATTTTCACGTTTAAGTTATTGTTTTTTAAATGTGTCTATTAATTTCTCATTAAATCTTATTTTGTTTAGTATGAACTTGAAGTGTTTTCCTATCTATACTTTTAAAATTAGGTGCCTTTTCGGGACTTCTGGATTCGGGAGATTTGAGTACTTTTCCTCGACACCGGAAATACCTATGAAAGCTAAGTTCTATTTTTCATTTCAGTTCATCTACGAAAGCTAAGTTCTATTTTTTCGAATATTTATTAAATGGTCTCATACGGAGTATAGAGCGAATTTATAAGAGGATTTTAACAACATCTATATTAATAAACAGTTTTCCTGAATGACATTAGCATTTCATTTCAGTTTCATTTAAATATTCAATTTCATTATTATTCCAGTACTCATATACCGTAACATTGTTGTTATCTGCATTTATTTTACACCCTTGTTTTTAAAATGTATTTGAAACGATTATGAAATATTCTTCCTAACTCTTTTTCTCTTAATTTTGTTTACTCAAAACAAACATCCCTTATTTTCTTCATTAATCTTCATATAAAATGTTTTGAAATTATTCCAAGTTTCTCGTACCATATTTTGAAGAAATTCTTGTTTTTTCTTGGGATTATTTACGTACCTAATATCGTAGCTCACTTTCACCTCGTTCCTCTTTCATACATTTTTCAGTTTTAAATTTTCACCATCGCAAATTTATATCCTCTTTTGGACAATCTTTCAATGTGCTTCTTCTTCACCCTCCATGATTGACCTTTATGCACACTTAATCCGGTTACTCTTCATCACTTTACTCCGAATTTCTTTAATTTCAAGTCCCATCATTCGTTTCATTTCGTTCTTTTATTCACACGACACCATATATTTCTTCTTTTGGTAAGATTTATGATGATTTCGTTCATTTATACAACCCATTTAGTTGTAACCGCTCATGATGATCGATCCAGTTGGATAATTCCTTCAGGTCCTCTACAGACGTACGTATCGACATCAGGCCAATAAAACTCGAAGGCTTCGCGTTGCTATTCGTATTTTTCAACTCACAGATATCATTAATATTATAATCTATAGGTATGCGCAATTTCAGAGTAACGAGTAAGTAGGTTTCTTCAACTTGCGTTCCGCTTCTCTAGAGAGCTAGGCGTAACGAATGCCAACAAGACGAAAGCTTCGATTTCCCTCCGGCGGAGTCTTCCGCGAATTGAATGGAGAGATATTCCAGTGATAATAACCTCTTGGAGTAATAATCTCTTGATTTCTGTTTTCATGACTGAGTATGCTAAATAAGAAAATTAAAATCTAGGTCCCAGTGTGAACTATGGAAAGAAAACTGCTTGAAAACTTTAAGTTTTTCCCGTGCCCCTTAGCAAAAGCCGGGCAATAGGCTTTGGACAGACCATCCTCTGTACTTAAGATATATTTATACATATGATGAAAATTATGTAATTCATTCACAAACAATAAATGTGGCCGACTCATTTCTGCATCTATATGAAATTGCAATAATAGTACTGGGAAAATTTCCATTCCCCTTTATGACCGTAAATAATAATTCTTTTTATAATTTATTACATTTAAAAATTGATTTGTATTTTTAAAAAACTTAATGGTCTATAGTAAAATTATTGGCTGTGGAAGTTTTATCAGGATTTAAGACTTCATGATAAATCTTATTTGTATCACAATAGCGATGTTGTAACTTACATACAGTTAGTACGAATCAATTGTTTTTTTCAAATATACCAATTTTAAAAATGCAATTCATCACAATACTGGAAAGCGTTTCAGAATTTTGTTCGGCGGGGAAGTGTTAGGTTAGAAGCTCCGGCCGTGCGTCGTCGACGCCTCAGTCATCGCGCCCAATTTGCTTATGTAAATACAAAGCAGGAGCGCTGAATAATACATGGGGCGAGCGAACGTCCCGCGTTACGTTCCCGAAAATCAACAGCGTCTTGTTGAATCATGAATGAAACACCTAACCGGAGTTCATTTTTAACACCTACTTGTTTGGAAGAGGTTTCCTCTTTTTTTTATTAATATCGTAATAAAAGAAAATGAATATCCGCTTAGAATGTCTACTCTAACGTGGCATGTGTGTTGAGGTTATGTTAATAATTATTACAATTGTAATCCATCGACGCTAATTTTTGCAATTTTCACTATTTTTATGGCAAGGAGTTCGGAAGCTGAATAAAATTTTAAGTATACAATAGAGGAGGAATCAAATTAAATATTACTCACAGGTGTGCATGCACCAATTGTGTTTTAGTCACCAAAACATTGGTTAGGCTAACAAGCGGTTTGACGTTTTAAAAAATCTGTGTCTATTTAGAAGTTTCATAACTAATTATGACTTCATCTTTATTTGATAAGATTAAGCGTTACACATTTATCCTGTTTTTGTTTTTCAGCGTGCCTTTAATACGTAAACATATACGCAAAAAATTCATAAAATTTTTCGATACTACAACAAAAATATACCATCAAAGGTATTATTTATTTTTATATCTTTTAAAAGAAGTCAAAAAAATAAACGTTATACAGTTTATTGTAGAAAACGTTATATTGCTAAAAAAATCGCGGTTTGGCTGTATCATAGACACGACCGTGTATTTTATGTGATACGTATAAGTGATGGAAAATATTTTCTTTGTGTGAATTATGTGTATAATTATTTTTGAATATTAAAAAGTACTTCGGATTTTTTGTGGTTATAAACGTGATAGTGAAACGTTGACTAGCTGTTGTTAAATGTGTCTTCAATAATCGGTGTTTGCCCATAATCGATGTTTATACAGACCAGCGTTGATAAAGAAGCGATTGTATCATCCACTTGCACAGCTTCGGTCGCTTCAGCCGTAGGTGTACTATCGTCGTCGTTGATCTGTATGGACGCCTTCATTCTTTCAAGTTTCCGGCATTCATGTAGTGTTACCTCTGGATTGTTCTTGAGAAGCACTTACTAACCGATGTCGCATTATTTATTTCGATTTTTTACTTCAATTCTATATATTTTTTATAAATTTTTCTCGCTAATATTTTATATACGCACTCGATAGATGTTGACAAGGGCTTGTAAATGAAACTCAAAAGAAGATTGTAATTTCTCCGAGTCAAAATTTGTATTAAAAAGAAATTTTGTAACGTAGCAAAACGACCTCACACTCACAGTCCTCTTTAAACGCAACGAATTCTTTGATCCTTTAGCTATCGAGTGGGGTAATTAACTTTGAATGTAAATGATAGATATAGCATTCTAACATTAAAATCTGCAGCATTAAACTCTAACCTCCGATTTTATTATCATCAGTTTTCTGAATTGCCTTTCACTATGGAAGCAAAATTAAAAATATATTCACTTCAAAAAACTGGGTTAGACGGCGGAGGTATCATAGCGGTATCAAAGCAATTGAAATCATCAAAAATGTAAGGTGGAAAAAATGACTGTCAAGATCTATGGATGAATGTTAAGTGACC
The DNA here is from genome assembly GCA_005406025.1 of Eumeta japonica. Lineage (NCBI taxonomy): Eukaryota > Metazoa > Arthropoda > Insecta > Lepidoptera > Psychidae > Eumeta > Eumeta japonica. The sequence goes on along the minus strand of BGZK01000342.1, from coordinate 218,986 downwards.
TAATGAAGACATGTTAAGTGACCTAAACGCATGTCTTCATTTGTTTAACATATATACTTCCACCGTCAAACGTAGCAAAATAGCAATTAATTATTCTTAGATAATGTCAACTTTGATACGATAACAAAATAACACTGATTTGGCCCTAAAGTTAGGGAATTTTCTCATTACCTCTATAAATAAGAAAACTAATAACGACGGCCCATATATGATACCAACTAACTGTGACAATGTTTACGGATATTCATTAAATGATTTTCTGGCACTGCACAATAAGAACCAAATGGATAATGTTTATTTTCTTATTAGTAGCGCACAGGACTTATCATAAGTAATCTGGATAATGTAGATGAGCCCGAGCATCAGGATTTGCTATGTAAGTTGTTTGTCCACCTCTCAAATATTTTAAATACAATTGCATTGAAAATAACATGCACGAAAATGATCGTATTGACTATAATTTTGATAGAACGGATTATTCGTCTGTCGTATCTAAATTGAATTGTATGGTCTTAACTGGCAGGAAATTTTTCCAAATTGGAATAATGTAAATCAAAGATTACGGCGTTATATACCAATTTAAATAACATACTTGACAAAAATGTTCCTTAAATACTGCATCAGTCGTCCAAATATCCGGCATTGTTCAATAAAAAATATGACAAAACTTTTAAAACAAACATGTAAAATACGTATTAAATATCGTAAGTTCGGAAATCCGCGAGATAAAATGGAATACGAACTCCTTCAACAACGTTATGACAAACTCTTAAATAGCTGTAACAATAAATATAAATGAACTTAATATAGAAGTTAAAATATACAAAAAATCCTAAACTATTCTAGTGCTATATAAAAAACCAAAATAAAGACTTATCGAGGTTACCTGCTGAGATGAAAATAAATCCCAGACTAGCTTCCTAAAGGGCTAAGATTGTAAATTTATTTACGCTCGATTTTGACTAGGATATTTAATTAAAAATGGCCCGAAAAGTATCCGAAGCTTTCTCAAATAACCACACTTAAGGAAATAGATTCAGCGAAATAAACGTGCCGGTTTCAAAAAAAAGTCTCAATATTCATAAACGAAGCCGACCCAGACAATATACCACACAGGACGGTCTGCAGGCGTATGGAAACACACAAGGATTATACCAATATACAAAAAGGAGGCCGAACCGATGTCAAACATTACAGGCCCTTTTCTATTTTGTTTTGCTTTCCGAAACTTTTAGAAACTTTGATATATCCTCTGATTTATTACCACTTTGACAACAGATCGTCCGAAATTCGACATGGATTTCATAAGGATAGATCAGTAGAATCAAATATGGTACCCATAGTGTCATGACTATACATGCCGATCTAAACAGTGCTTCTGATAAAGTTAACCATAAAATCTCTATTAGTAAACTGCAGATTAACGGAATATATTTTAATAAATTGAAGAATAAACGTTCTAAATTGGATTAGTTCTAACCTAAGGAAAATATATCAAACAGTTGTGTTAAGCGGCTTCTAGTCCACGTCATATTATGCCAAATCAGGAGTTCCACAAAGAACACTACTGGGTCCCACGATTTTTCTGTATATACTAATGGCATAACATTCCATGTACATTATAGAAACGAGCCATTTTTTCTCAATGATCTAAAAATGTATTACAAATTACTAAATATCTGACGCTAAACTTTTACAAGAAGACAAACACAGTAATAAAATGATTTGATACACATGACGTAACATTAAATACGAATAAATGCGTCAATAGCACTTTCACTAGAAAAGTGTCCAACAAAATTAATTTTAATTTTAGTCCCACACTCGATTTGAATCTTGGTCTCGTACTCGATTTCGATTTATATTTCGCTACCAGTCACGGTTACGGTTTAAACGAAGCCAGGGCAAACGTTAATATCAAAATAAAATTTAGGCTATATTAGCTATCCATAAGTAAGGATGATGTTAGTCATTTTATACACATGATTTTAATAAAACAAATGATAGTTAAATGTAGATTTCTTTTTCTATTTCGTTTATACATTAGTAATAGTATAATATTTAGAAACACTCAACAAAAATAAAAACTCGCCTACCGATTTATTAACATCCTATTATACCATCAGAGTACATAACTCTTATCTAAGAATGAAGTAATTATTATAAACACAGTATTTTAATTAAACACAATAAAACCAACGAAAGTCATATGTAAAGTTTTTTTCTGACTGTAATAGTCTTAGTTACCAAATAAGTATATTTGCAGACATACGTGTAAAACAGACTTCATAAATTATTTTACATAATTATTTTCAATTAAATTACTAAATACCGCAGATAATTCAAGAAATTGATATTATTGTGTGGGTAATACTGTACAATGCCTTAGATTTAAATTTGCCTGTGTTCCTTCTCAAAGAATAGAAAATATACAACGTGCTTTTATACATTTTACATGGTAATTGCATCGTAGATTAAATCTTGAATGACCTGTTATCATATTTGTTATATTAATGTTAATTTTATGTTACAAAAAGATGCATAGAAATCTATTCCGTCGTTTTTGAATTTGGCGTATATAAATAAAAAAAGACGAAAGCTATCGTTTTGAGTTTATATCGTCTACATAACCCATAACAATCACTGTTTCTGTAATTATATCTATTTTTGAAATTATGAAATTAAGGAATTGATCTCATTATGAATTTATTATACCACAAATATTGTAATATACTTTCTCCTTAATAATAGTAATAGCAGTAGGTGACACCCGAAATCACGTATAAGACATCCTATGAACAAAGACTGCGTTTTTAATATGATCGCTCTCAAAAATCACAGAAAACTTTCTGATGTCTTATTTTCACACGAAATTCTAAACTGTAATAGAAATCGAGTTGGTAAGTTCTAATAAAATATCAATTTGGTACAAATACCCACGTAAGCGACTAAGCAAAGATGTAGTTTGCTATCCTACAGAATCAATCTACGATTACGTCATCCCATTGCTAGAACTTGTGCGACCTAAATTGATGCCAATGTCAATATGTTTGGTATGGATATATTTTATGATCGCCAACCATGTATAAAAAAAAAATTCTGGGACAATTCAAAAAAAAAAGACTCCGGATTTATTTGTATAATATGGTTACAATTTAAAATGTTTTAGTTTAAAGATTAATTTGATTCGTAAAGCTCTGTCTTCTGTAAATTTTAATCTCATTCTATGTTTTCTGGTCGTATGGTGAATGTTGTGTACACTTATGATAGACAAATGCATTTTGCTGACCGTCACGCTTTTGGATACTTGGCATTTATGTATATGTCTTGCTGTTAGAATACCACTTACAAAAAAAATAAAATAAAAAATGAATATATCTCCTAATGCGTCCATATAAAGTTTCATATCTCTAAATCAGTTTTTAAAATATTTTTTCGAGACATGAAACATTTTTTCCTACAACCTTCCTAAATGCAGTCAGTGCATCTTATTTTTATAAGGAATATTGTTTTCCCTTAAGTTAAAGTTTAATTTTGAGCAGCCAAAGAAGTTAGACGGTGCCAAATCGGGACTGTGAGGAAAGTGACTATTGAGTTTGACAAGGAAGTTCCTTGTTTTGAGCGCCGAGTTGTGAGCGAGCGCGTTGCCGTGGTGAATCAGTACCCCCACGAAAGTTGGTGTTTGGTCACCGGCTGCTCACAATAAATCCATTTTTTCAATGACACTGAATATTTTAATTTTACTTGTGAAAAATTATGGAGAGTGCATTTCTCTTTTAAATAATCGATTTTTGTATGTCAGTGAAATCAGATAGTTTCCCTTTGTTTAAGACAGTTTTTCGCAAAATATTTTGCGTGCATAGTATAATTTTATTGAACATTTCGTAATTATTGCTTCGAAACCAATATTGCATCACATCGATAAAACAAGATGAAAAGAACCAAAAATACAAAAGACATAAACACACAAGTGACGAAGACAACGTCTAGGACCGACGATCTAACATGTTCTTAGAGGCAAGGAAAGAGTTGTTTGATTTGACTATAGTTAAGAATTCATTGGTTATCTCTGCCGTGGTCCGAATCGAACCCTATACGTTTTGGTATGAAGCCGACGTTCTTGACTACCGACTAACAGGTTATATGAAAAAAAGTTTGTCGTGAAGTGATTCTCCTTCGAAAAAATATGATATGATTATAACGGAAAAAATAGTTTAAAATTTTACAAAAAAAATTAGAAAAAAATTTACATAATCAAAAATGTACGATTAACATACTCCTATTTCCATTACTTGAATACATAAAGGTATTTGTAAGAGCCGCTGTAAAGAAATCGAAAGAATAAAGTAAAAAACCTGTGCCTTACTTAGAATTTGTATTGAAATCAAATTACGGCAAAGAAGTCGGTGGGTGACTGTCATTCGCCGAATATTAAAAAGGCACTGACTTTAATGTGGTTTTCGATCGTATGGCTCAGAATCGAATTCTTAGGCAAAATCGACATCTCAAGAATTAAATCTTTGTTCAGACGAATTCGCCAGTTATACTATTAGATGATCTGCGTATTCAAATTACGTTATCGGTATACGAACCGTCCTTGGCTATAGATTAGCCTTGTATACGTTGCTAAGTATTATAGATGTTATTTCAGTATATTCATAGGTAGATAACGTAATAAGTGATAACCTCGAAGTATATGTTATCAGTTCCAAGTATCGTCTAAATCGATATCCCCCGGAGGCGGATACTCCTAAACTATAACACTGAAGATGTATGCGCATAAATGAATATTTTCAACGTACGTCTTCCATTTAACGGCGCATTTACGGAACGTCAGTGTATCTATGTTGAAACAGGCCAAGGAAAGGGTTAAATTAACCGAAAGTGTCGCCATCTATTTTTATTTATGCGGCGGGCCCGTGGCCCGATGCTTCGATGAAATAATTTTGAGAAACGACTACATAAACCGCTTCTCAAAATCTCGCACGCCGCGTTAACGTCGACGGCGTCTGATCGAGTTTAGTTTCACTAAAAGCTCGTATAGTTTGTTTGTCCTTCGTTCCGAAAACGGAAAAATAGAAATTTTTACGCCTGTTTCTGTAGGCATTTGTGGAGTTTCGTTTTTACGAGAATATCACACTATATTTTGTAATTGAAAAAGTGTAATGATGCTGGCTTGAAAGCAAATTTGTACGAAAAAAAAAACCGGAATTCGTAAATAACAAAGTGATTATCTGAACTTCTACATGAGTAGTAGAATCGCATGAGTTGTCTGAGAGAATGAAGTTTCCGATTTTATGATCAGAAATTCCATTTTTTAAATAATTTATCATTTAAAAAATGGAATTTCTGATCATATCTTTTTTAGATATCAAAGGCATTTTCTACACTCGTTGCTATAAATCTTGTTATATTCATGTAATACACTAAATATTGTTTCAGAGAATTATGCGATCAACATGTTTAATTAGAAAAAATAGGAAGAATTTAATAAAATGTTTTTTTTTAACATCTAAAATGAACTTAATTATACAAAGGTTCTTGAAATATTTTGTTCTTTGCATGATACATGTGTTAGGCGTAATCAAAAGTAACACTACCGATGCGTCTTCCGTGAACAATTCCAATTCGGACTTGCCTAACAAATCACCTGCTTTGTTTTCCCATGTCGAAATTACAGTAATTTTTTTTAACCTTACAAAAGGCTCTATCTTTTCATAACGCGTACATGCACGATTTCAATTCCTTCGTAAGAGCCTCTCGCGACGGGAACAAGTCACACGAAAAATGGATAAGTAAATCCGTATCGTCGAGCGAAGCAGGCGGATCTCATTAGCCGACGCTCGGCTCACAACTTTCGTGACCCGCGCTGCATTAGGTATGCCCAACTTTCCGAAACTCGTACAAGGTTCAAAGCCCGGGCCGGCCGTGTGCGGTGGTTCATTACTTTCATCTAGTTACTGGTACATTAACCCGGTTTCGCTCGGAACTCCGTCTGAACGTTATACGTTTAACTGCATCATTGTTGAATTCATTATATCGTCGAAAGATTTTGTTTTTGGGAAGCGTGAGTGTAATGCCGCAACATATATTAAGCCTACTCATCTTTTATGTTATACATTGAACTTAATAATTATTAAAAATTAGGAGAATAGAAACAAAGTAGAATAAAACAATCAAAACAATCGTATCTGCATAAAAAAAGAGTTCCAACGGTTTAAGACTTGGGCTTATCTTTTGGAATAAAATTTTCATATTCTTGCTTTTTACATTTTTTTGTTATAGCTATTGAAACTCTAATGCTATTATATTATAATTATTGCAAATATAAAATAGAATTGTTAAAATTAATACTTTTGTGATTTGACTGTTAAGATAATAATTTTAAGGCTCATGAAGAAAGAATTTGAAATTCAGCATAGAAATGTGCGAAGAATTTTGATAAAAGTCATTCTAATTCTTAGGATCCTAATAACTTTTTTTCACGTAAATAACGTAACACAATAACACACAGCTTGTTAAGAATAACTTAATAGTATGTTTGATGTGAAGCATTTATAGGCGCGGGGTAAACCGGATTGTTGCCGTGGCGACGCTTGCCGTGGCGACGGGTCGCCACATTATACTAGGGTATATATGCAGTCAATTTATAGTAGAGTGCACTGTGTGGCGACAGGTCGCTACGCTACACAATGGTATATATATATGTCAAAATGTAGTAATGTGTACGGTGAGGCGACGGGTCGCCACGCTATACTATAGATATATACAGTCTACAGGTAGTAGTGTGTACGATGTGGCGACGCGTCGCCATGCGCAAGCGACTGTGCGATTTGATGTGAAACATCTACAGACGCAGAGGAAACCGGAGTGTTGGCGTGGCGACGCTTACCGTGGTGACGGGTCGCTACGCTATACTAGGGTATATATACACTATATTTATAGTAGAGTAAACTGTGTGGCGACGGGTCGTCATGCTACACAATGCTATATTCAAAATGGTAATGGTATAGTCAAAATGTATACCGTAGTAAACAACACCATCTAACCGAGTGAGAATGGAGTCGAACAGTCGCTTGCGTATGGCGACGCGTCGCCACATCGTACACACTACTACGTGTGGACTGTATATATTTATAGTATAGCCTGGCGACCCATCGCCACACCGTACACATTACTAAATTTTGAATAATATGATTGTATTTTTTATTAATAATTGATAATTAATAATCAATTATTGATTATTACTGTGACAAGCAATTGTCACAGTAATACCGTCAGAGGAAACATCGAATATAACTATTACTGAAGTCACAGATGAAATGAATTAAGTTGTGGCGACTTGAAATTAATATTTAATTTTTATATTTACTGAAAATTAATGTTTATTAAATAAATAGTCATCATTCTGTGTAAAAAGTTCGTCATGTTTAATTTTTCCATTATGCTGTATTTAGATCCTGTCGTAATCCTGTCTTTAATGCATATTACTTGTACAAACTCGATGTTTCACATCTGCCAGGCGTCCCGTGCTTATTTATAATCTCATAACTTTTGAGCAGCTGAAAATATTTTCATTAAATATGATTAATAAAAATTTTATTACATTCGCCACTGTAGTTAAATTCGCTTACATACAGAAAATACCACATAAAAATCTATGAATTTACTTGGGAGATACCAAACCAATAACAGACAGACAAATGTATTCATAAAACTTATAACACTTCTTATTTTTCGAAAAAGGGGGTTACATAAACGCCGATCAAAATAATTTTTAATATTCAAATTAAACTTTGAATGTCAACATAAATTTATCGACATTCATACTAGAAAAAACACTCGATGCCTATTCTACTACTATTATACTACCACTAGCGACCCGCCCGGTTTCACACGGGTAGCACTAATTATTTACACCTAGATGATTTCTAGCGCATGTAATGAAGTTGTGAAGTGTCTTCCAATCGTCAAAAATAAAATATATTAATTTGTTGGAAAAATATAACAAAATTACCAAAAAGAAAATATGTTAATCCGATCGCTACCAAACTTTTTTTAATAGCGACAGTTGAAAAATCAAACAAGAATGGAAAACGAAGTTATTCCTTTTGCGGTTACATTTTAAACTAACTATTCGTATTATCGAACTTGCTTGCCGATTACTAACATTGGTTACATTTTGTTATAGTAAAAACTACTTACTAACCACTAATCTCTGTCATAAGCTCTGTTTTTTTTGATAGGTATTACAAACTTACAGTTGAACGGTATAGAAATTGGTAAGCTGCAGCGCCAGCTGGTGTCGAATTAAAACAAAGAGGATAGCGCTATAACCTTCTCAACGACAAAATACATATAAATGCCATATTTGATTGGGATCGGTTTTTGGAGTTTAGCGATAATATTTATATACATGAAACATCAAAATATTAACAAATGACTAATAGATTTTTGCATAAAATAACTATTCTATTTAGACGAATGAAATAAATCTTCCAAAATGATTGAAATAATTACAATGTTGTTTCAAAACTATTTAAATAAAACTATTTATTCTTTTTAGGGTTCCGTCACCGAAGGAATCCTCATAGTTTCCTCATGTCCGTCCGTCCATCCGTCCGTCTGTCATTCTGTCTGGCCGCAGCTTAGCTCAGAGGCTCTTAGTATTAGTAAGCTGAATTTTGATGTGGGTATACCTACTAATCAGATCGATAAGATAAGTAAAGAAATTAATTTCGAGTTCTAAAATTTGAGCTCAAAATGAACGCTCACGGTTACCCCTTCAGACCATCTCTGAAACTTTATGAGTATTTTTGAACTCAAAGTGATAAAAATAAAGGAGCAGTATATAAATATTAAACTGATCATGCTTTAAAGACCGATAATATTACTTTTTCAAGCTATATGAACTCAATTATATAGTTATATAATTGAGTTCTTTTGAGATCTTACAATTAAAAAATTTGTAAGTATTATAAACGCCTATTTTTCATTTTTTAAATCCAATATCTTAGATACACGTAGTTTTATTTTGACGTGCTATATTGAATCCGATGCAGTTTTTTAACCAAAAAAGGTGAATGAGTATCAAAAATCAATCCATTATGATCTTCAGATGTTATTTTGAAAAATTAATTTTTTTCAAATTTTCTATCAACGATATCTATGGAAAAGACCCATTGATTTTAATGCAGTTTGCAGCATATCAAGGTTGTTTTTTAATAAGTAGAGTTTGTTAGATTTTAGAATTTATCGTTAGATTAGTTTAAAATATTATAAAAAATAGTTTTTGAAAATTTTTCAACACATACGCACGCATGTTCACACATACTTACACACATACAGACATCACTTGAAAAATGGTCGAAATAGTTTTTTACGACTTTAAAAACTCAAGTTCTTGTGAAAACTCGATTTCCAAAAGAGAGGTGAAAATAATAATTTTCCAATTTTATGAAAAGTTTTATATTTTCAGAGAGTATTATTAAAAATATTAAGAAATCTTACCTACACATAAAATGAGGATGATTTTTTCCCCTTCTATCCCTTGATAAATCCCTTTGCGGAATATTAAACTACAAAGTACTAATTTTAGTTAAGAGTCAAGGGTCACCCCCAAGGTAAATGATTATTCTTGGATAACTGAAAAAGTTTACGTAAGTAACATGCATACATGTATTATGAAGTTAAAAAGAAAACTAACATAGTTAATTAGGCCTTACAAGTTAACGAGTAACAGTCGACCGACTTATAAGATATATTTGAAGACGTAAAAAAGCGAAATTTTACACAAAATCCATTGAAAATTATTTAAATGATGTTGTTGGTTGTATAATATAGGCAGGAAGTATAAGTTTATGAACCATGTACAATTATACGAATGAAAAATAATAACATCCTCAACATCCATCATATGTGGACCCCTTTTAAGTGCTATTAGCCGTTAAACTGTGAATTCAATATAGTGTCAAACAATAAAATTCCCTTCTAAGCGCATGTACTGTGACGGACAATTAAGGAACCCTAAATTGCTCGCGGCCCGACACGCACTTGGCCATTTCTTGTTCCAAGATATTACATTAGTAATATTGTAATCTCAATTCTTTCTTCCATATATATCGTTTAATACATTGTGACCTCCTCGAATAAGAAAATCAGCCACGATCGCTAATGTAGGGGCGAAACGTGAATCAGCCCCATGTGCTTGATTTCGTAGTGACATTCAAATTCAGTAGAAAGATGTCGGTTGCAAACCCATTTCCTGTTCGGGTCGGCGCCCCGACGGGACCAGCGATGCAAGAAGGAACCAAGCGGCAATCGTTAAAATTACATTTTTACTGTTGCAATTGATTTTCTTATAATCGATAATTTCATTTCTTAGTCTCCGTCAATAACTTATAGGAAACAGGGACTTTTATAAGCCGTAGGATAAACAAAATATTGTATTTTGCGGATAACTATATTCAGTAACATATGGAACGTTTTAAAATATATTTCAAAAAGACCCTGTGGATTGGTCATTTAAAATTGTGAACCAATGTTGTCTTTGATTTGATGACCCGGTTGAACGACAACATTCTGTTTTCTGAATTTACATATATCACTTTAACACAATTCAGTGATCGTACATGAACCGCTTAATTCGTTTGCCACGCACATTCGTGCTTTACACGAATATTGTAAACACGTGTTAGGACAGAATTGAATTCCTCGAACTTTACATACGTCATAATGAGTTTTTCTAAGTAAACATACCTTATTTCTCTGAATTACTATGTTATTGTATTCGACTATTAAATGCAATAAATATTTTTGTTCAGTAGAAAAGTAAAGGATGCCTCCAAATCAAAGATATCAGTCGTAATTTTAGTGTAAACATGGCATAAAATAGCGTATTATTTAAAAAAGAGTTAATGCTTTCTGTGCTAAGTCACAGAGTCGAAATAAAATCGATAAGATAATTAAAGAAACTTAATTTTATTTCACGTTCATTTATGTGACATTTGAATAACTTTACTACTGTACCTTCAAATAATCTGCCATATTTATGCTAACCGACAAACTGTAATATTGTTAGAACAGAAGACACAAGAGATTCAAATTAAATAAGCCCAAATATTAAGCCGACGTCCTTCCTTCCTAGCTCGAGCCCGAGCCGAGGGCGAGATCAAATAGAGAGCTATGAATTATGGGGGTCACCGAGTTTTATTAGTGTGACGCAACGCGTGCGCCGGCCCGCGCCCCGTGACGCAGACATATCGACGAAAGTTCTTCCTAACTAAAGTAGTCATCAGCGAGATATGAATTTTTCTCGATGTTCGTGACAAAATTATTGGTTTATATTATATATTACTTTTCGGTAATATTTCGTTTACAATTCTATAAATATAAGTTTTTTTTTTGTATAGGTCTCTTGTCGCAACGTCGTTGTTATTTAAAAAAAAATGTTTGACTATTTTTTTTAATGTTAGGAAAAATCAATAAATATTTTTTTGTACTACGAATTATATTAATATCTTTTTGTTAGACAAATTTACAAAGTAATATTATAAATTCACTCCTATTTTCCAGAAGGGTGCGCAGAGACTGTAGATTTGCACATGGTACGATCGTAGCATGTTTAGTCGATTTCTAGAGCTTAAAATTTAGTCTTTTTTTTTAATATGCCATAAATTTGGCATGCATAGGATTTTCTTGGGCGATCTTTGCAAATCTTTTCATTATATTTGCTCTGTGGAATTGTTTCGTTAGTCAACAATCGTTTGTACTCTCCATATGACCAAACCACCGCAACACACATCTCTCTACTCTTATCACTACATCTTCCTTCAAATCACACCTTTCTCTAATATCACCGTTCCTACATCTATCTTTCAGGGACGCTCTACACGTATTATGCAGAAATCGCATCTCCATCGCGTTTATTAAACTTTTTATTTTTCTTTTAACATACCCAACATTCACTACCGTACAAAAGTAATGCAATACAAATATATATATGTATAATTTATGGTGCTTTCGCTTATTTCAAACACCATGACCCTAGTTTTGCTGAGATATCACTTGACATACCTCGTTACTTAACAGAATCATTGATTTTAGTTACCTTCTTCTACAACCCGTGTATCCCTGTTTGACACTACAACGGATGTCAAACCAGTCAGTGTACGCCTCATTAATTCTGACTCAGGCACTGAAGCCTCTGTATAGAAACTGCATTGCCCAAATCCATCCGCTATTCACACAATGCATGGATAAGTGACCATACGTCCCGTTTTAAACGGGACTGTCCCTTTTTTCCGTACTCCGTCCCGGTGTAAAGGTAAGGTAAAGGTCAAAGATACCTAAGTGATTTTTAAATGAATTATGCACCGATAAAAACACATAAATCTCTTATGATTTATCTGGCGTAAGCCATTTAAGCGCTTCAGCAGCGTTTTTTTATGACTCGAGTCACCATTATCGTCACTTATTGTTTTGTACGTTACTTCATGTAACATACGAAACAAGCTGTGGTTCTATTTTTTGTGATACAGTTGCGGAATTGTTTTCAATGTCCCGTTTTGACAAAAAATGGAAACGGTCACATTATGTATGGATAGAGCTCTCCATATATCATTCCTTTTCACTCTAACATAAGTTTTTCCCAATTCTACGAAAATACAGATGACCTTGGCTAAACGACCATGATGATTTCAAAATGAACAATTTTGAAATCATTATTAACAGTCGCTTCCAGTTATAACGAAAGTAATATCATATCGTATCGTAGGAAACTTCATAGAAATCCGGTTTAAACGGTAGTAGATCCACTATAACCTCTACAGAAAAATCATGTTGAGCTTTTCAGAAGTCTAATATATCAAAAGACAATACTCATTAAGTTTTTAATAAAAAAAATATTTTAATTATAGTATAGTTGATAGAAGATGAAACAATTAAAATAAGGTTTCAATGACATTGAAAATGTTCAAAATAATCGCTTTTCAATTTATTATTTAAGATCTACACTTTTAATCAAATTATAAATCTAAAATAATTTCCTTTACCTTTATAAGAAAGAAATTATGAAGGTATTAAAGCGTCTCTGTAATATCTGTATTAAAAATTGTCACTGGATTTATATTTTCATGAGGAATTCAAATTAATAAACACCGATATTAAATTTGAGTTATTACAATACAATATTGTACAATACAACGTTCTTTTTGTGAAAATGTTTATTAAAAACGCAATCATGTAATATCACAACAGAGAAAGTGCGTAGGTAAAATGGATAAGTTATAATCCTTGATGTCAACACCTTATTTCTAATATTTTATTATTACAATACAGTTTAGGCATTTGGAAAATTTAACGTTTTTCATACACAAAGATTCCTTTGTCACGCTCCACTTGTAGCAGAAACAGCAAGACTAGGATTTCCTCTAATAAATAAAAGTCAGGTAGGGCACATCACCGTGAAAAATGCATGAGTGAACTCGCTTCCGCACCGCTGCGTGCGGGCGCATTAAGGCTCGACAACGCCCCCAACTCGGCGCTGGCCCCTGGCCGTGCCAGCGGTGGGGAAAAATGTTTTATTTCATTACCAAAATGTTCCTCATCTCGGTGTTCTGGTCGAATCCTCATAGAAAGCAGAGGATGTCGGCTTGACGAAGTAAATCTTTAGAAATTTCTGGTTTATCACAAGCATAAAAATCAAACTTATCAAGTTAACGTGTTCCTATTTGGCATCAGTTGTTCAGACATAGCACGGGCGGTGGTGACCACACCGGTCAAAAGTTTTTCTATAGAACCAGAAAGCACCGGATTTGAATTGTGACCACAAATTGACCAATGAGTTTAGATTTAAATCAAATTATGTCATTATTGGCTAATTGCCTGGAAAATGATGTTAAGCCGTCAATCCTATGCATTGTTACAGCATCGGTGATGATCGTTAGCGACGGATGAAGGGCTTAAGTCCGCATTTTTCGATATTAAGTAAAAAGATTGTTTCAGAGTGTACCTTAATAGTGAATTGGTAAAAAACCTGACACAACACAATAACATAGCTGTATCATCTAACGCGTATCTACTTTAAGTTAACTTGCCGTGTGTTACGACTTGATTTAAAACAAAAAATGTTCACACGTGAACATTGATCTAGTGTCGAGATGATGGATCGACTTGTACGTACTCTGACCTTGTACACATAGGGTCGACATTTGAACGACTAAATATTTCGACAGAGAATTTGTCGCTTTATACACACCTCGAAAGCAATATTAATTCTTATATAGCAATTCTAATATCCACTCCTTTCAACGCTTCCCGTACAAGCATCAACTCAATTATATTCGTTATATTTTAAACAATTGTTGCTTTTGATAAATAAATTAACCCAGCGTCGAGATACTCATCGGTCCTTTATATTACCTACAATACATGCATTAAGCCCGGGTTTAACCTTGAATATTACTCGCACACCTCTGCTGCCAACGTATGAATCAGCATACGTAACGATTGCTTCACATAATTTCAGGTGGTTTTACAACAAAGGATTTACACTCTATTCCTTAATTTGATGTAAACTTGTGTATGAGAATGGAATTTAACTTTGCGCATGGGTATTTTTGAGGCTTCTGGTGAATGGCGTGGTTTAACTTCTCGGCGTGTATGTATTCCTCGCTCGAAAAGAGAGTGAATTTTTAGTTTATGGACAAGCAATCACGAAATGAAAAAAAAAACCACATACACCTTGTATATTCAACGAATGGAAGGGAAACGGCACGTTCAACAAAACGACGATATCACAACGAACAATCAACACAAAAAAATTCTTAAAAATATACATCAAATGCTTCCGATATTGACTCAAACTCTTTGGTTTGGTCAACATTCCACTTTAGCTAATTTAGCCGTGTCCGTTTGCGAGCGAGACTTGTGTGCGGGGTAAATATAATTACGTATTCATATAATTACAATTTACTCCGATAACATTACATATACAGTAATATTAAGAAAAAGATAGGTCGACAACCCGACAGGGAAAAATATACGCTCCACGAGAATAAATAATTAAAACTCATGTTCAAAATATCACATGCTGACGTACGCCTCCTACGTCCCAGTTAGTTTTAAAACTGAATAACAACTCTGAGTTTTGCTGGCGCCCGCCTATACAAAGTCTCTTACGTCTAAACCAGTTATCGTAACATATTTTTCAATCCGCATCGGACACATTAACAATCGGTTTTTCACACGCAGTCTATGCATCTACCGGCGATGAAAACAGTTTACTCTTGAATCAAATTTATATATTGGGGAATAAAAAAAATCAAGCGGTCCCGAAAAAGTGTTATGGCGAGAGTGGTCAGCATATTCAGGCGGTGTGCTGTCCAGAAAGTATCTGGTTTTGATAGATTAGGACATGGATTTGTCGTGGTGAAACAGTAATCTACGGACGCTGGTGGTTAGTAGCTTGCTGCTCATAGGAACAAACTCTTCTGCCATACATTTGGTAAACGATTCAATATTGATGTTTTTTTGATCTTTTAAGAGCTTTAACTTAAGAATCTTAAAACGATATTTCTTATTTTCGATAGGACCATCATGTAATATTACGTTACTACAGCTATTTTTCTTCACAAGTTGGAAAAAAACAATAAAATACCACCACATTGTCAACTTTACTATTATTTCTCTTGCTCTATCAATTCAATTCCAGTCACTAAAAAGCATACATACCAGTTACCTTATATTAATTGCTAATAATAAATGATAAAGATAGTAAATAAATATTGTGATAATATATAAATATTAAATAAGTTTTAAAGTACGTTATAATATTGACTCATATGACAACGTCATAATTCGCCGTCTACGTCTAATATAATAATTGATTGATGGCTTATATATATATACTTTAGTATTTGTAGGCTTGCGCTTTTCAGGTACATGTTCAAGTCATATTAAAAGTCAAGAAGCGAGCATTCAGATTCTCAACTAGGGTAAGAAGGCATAAACTCTTCAGATACGTTCGTGGAAGCTGTAGTAAAAAAAAAACAGCATATATTTCTTTCGTTTCTGTATTATTGTTGTGAATTAAAATTTGTAAATCAGATTAAAAAGGCCTATAAAAATAATGTTTGATCAGTAATCAGCCTAATTTTACTCCATATGTGCTAATCATGCGATTACGCGTTTACAATAATAATATTTTGATTACATTGAATTATGACTGCGGAACTGATGAGCTGGTGCAACGAACGTGCGCCTGATATTTGATTCAATGCTTATAATAATAACTTGCAAATCCATTAATCCGTTTTATTGGTTGAAAATCTAATATTATATGCGTAATTAAATAATTTTGGTCTATGTTAGTGGTATGTCCATATAGATACAAGATTAAAGGAAAACTCAAGCTTGGAAAACTTCAGTGGTAATGGACTCTCCTAGTTTTTAAACAACAGTACTTGTCAAGAGTCGTCGCCATCTATTATCGAGTAATACAAACGACACGAAGTATAAGAAGTTCCCATAAAAAGTAGTCCTATCAAATAGTGAATAAAAATGGTATAAAAACGAATAATAGATTCATTTTTATTTCTCATGTCGAAAACAACCATGAATCGTTGATTTGAGAAAGTAAACCAGTAAAGCGTTGATACGTCTGTCGCTAAGTCTGTCTTTAGTTATATGGGTAGGTGAGATGAGTCCTCAAATTTGGGTATTATATTTCATTTTTTATAGCGTTAAAAGGAAAACGGTTATCAAAATTACATTAAATTATTTAAAAATGAATGATGGAAATACATACCTAAACGGGTGTTCCGTTTAACCGGGAAGAAGTTTAATCGTATACTGATGATCGCCAATACTTAAAAGAGATGATGAATATCAAAGGTAAAAAAAAGGAGAAAAAAGTTAAGGCCAACTCATAAGATTGAAGAGCGAGTTGCATGTAACTCGACGAGCACCAGAAAAAAATGTTTAACGGCAACCCTTCCACACCTTTTCCTCACCGTGTGTGTACACGTAGCAACGTATCCGAAGAATCTTGGCTGTTGTTAGTGAGATATAGTAAAGTGTACCTCAACAGTGGAATGATAAACAAAAGGACCTGGGATCATATATTCTTACCTTTTCAGGTTTGACCTGATTTCACCAACCGATGTTAATTAACATGGCGTTAATTTAAATTTAGAATATTTTCTTCATATAAAATAGTTCTTATATTTATTTAATGACCTGTTAATTTAAGACATTGGTTGATAAAATAAGATCTAGATTTTATAAACAAAACGTAACTTTATACACCACAAAGATGTAATTAGCCTTTTAAAAAGTAACTCGAGTTCAGGCCGCCGGGTTAGCATAAAAGCATTAATAACGGTTTCACGGCTACAGAACCTCTTGAAAACCGCCACAATTCTCGCTCTTCACTGAGAGCGAAGCGAGACTGACGCCTTTTAGTTAAAGGACTGTAGAGAAGCAGGGAAAAGTTAAATTACCCTACCTGCTTCCAGGAGCCGTTGAAAAATTGAATTGAATTTTTCACCTAATCCCGGACATTCCAGTATTTATCCAGAACCTCTGGTCGTGACATATATTTTGATTAAATTTTTAATAGGTTTTCGTATTAGTTGAAGAGTGAAATGATTGGAAAAGCCTGCAATAAGTTAGAAATATATGTTGTGTTAAATAAACAGTTTATTTTCAAAGGTGTATAAAAAGGAGAAGATACACAGTTGCGTATTATTTGCATATCGAAAAATGGCGCAGTGTACATTTTGTCTCTGTCTTACATTTTATGATAGCATTTTCTAGTGTTAATGGAAAAGAAGGGAAGAAACATTATTTATCATCTGACATTTTAACCGAAATGTCACAACATAAGGTTCATTTTTAAATGCAGTGGGAATAAGTAACGATAATTTTGTTATTAGATAACAATAAGTCATATTTTTACAATGCACACATGCTGTTATAAAACAAGACATCAGTGAATTGATTTAATATTATTTTAAATTTTTTATTTGTTTTTTTTTGGTCGAATGTATGAAAAGAATTATAGCATATTTTGCTTCCGAATAAAGCTCAATGTCGTAATCACTGAAGATTAAAATTAATATGAATCTTTAATTTCATAATATCGGGAAAACGTACATGGAAACTTGATAATTTCTAAAGTGTATAGATTACAATAATAAAAAACTTTCTTATTATTTATAAAATAAAATAAGTTGAGAACTAAATCAAAATTAACATATTTTTGATGAACATAATACTTTTATATAATTTACTAAAAACAAGTTGAAATATAATAAACATAATTATTTTTGAGATAGGTTTAGTCTATTGTATGATTTCCTTTTAGATATAAAACAAATAATAAATAAAAATGATAAAAAGGCGACTCCATTAGTATAAGAACAGAGTCTCTGTTGTTAAACGACTGAATAATGTGACAACACAAGAAATACTAGACCGATATTGCTTAGGTCTGTTTCTTTTAAGTCTCTTTAAGTTTAAGAAAATATCTTTTGAACGAAGCAACCGGTTTAAATGGGGTTTACGAAATTAAATGAAATTTTATGAGCTCAAAAAATATTTTAATTTCAATAATCGATCAGTCCATAAAATCTAAGTTATTTTGAAAACAAAAACATATTTTTATAAACTTTGATAACGATATTTTTTGATTAATTTAAGAAGTATTAACGAGAATTGTACATTTAAAGCAATTTTTCTAGTCTAAAGGAAACTTTTAATCTTTCGATAAATCTACAAATTATGAAAATTCTTTTTCTTTGAAAATCTTTTAAAAGACATTTTTTTAAAAACTTCTCGAAGATATGCCCGTTTTTAATCAAGTTAAGGTAATCCACATTAATCTTATTAGGAATACACAGAATTAGAATTTCAAAACGAACATATTTAAAAAAAATCAAAATATTTCTCAAAATCTAGTATTAAATTGTTGTCAACTTCAGTTAAATGCTTTTATATGGCACAAATTCCAATCAGTTAACAAACACATATACGGATGTTCCTCTGAAAATAGGTTTAAAAGTCATCAAAACCCTAACATCCGATAGGGTCTCGACTTTCGAAAATCGGATTGAAGACGATACCTGCTTTAATTTTAAGAAACTTAAAATAAAATTAAGTTTTCATTTTCAAAAAGAATCAGGAAAGAAAAGGAAATTGGTTTTTGGCTTTTTTGAATTGTGTTATTTAATCAAAAGATATGATTGTAAAAAAGTATTAAAAATTTGTTTTTGAACATATTTTTGGATTAATCATTATACTCCAATTCCTTTGTGATAAAAAAAATTCAAGTAAAGCTAGTAGCCTCTTACAATCCGCAGATTAACTAGCTCAAAGGGGATCTTTGACATAATATTTGAAGATTGATATATAGTTTAAATATTCTATTATGTATTTAACAGTTTTCAATGATAACAGTTATGTACTTATAACTCAAAGAGTTTAAAAACACTAAGTAATTTTGAAGTACACTAGTGATATTTCTTAAAATTTTGTAATCGAAATATTTGAATTGCTAACATTTTCGGTCTCAAAAAACTCAAAAGTTTAATATTTTTGAGCTTGAAACCAGCAGAAATATTTGGGGCCGAAACTCAAGACTAAAACTATTGCCAAAAATTCGTCTAAACATTGACTATTCGATCTTCATCAGAATTTTATTTTCATCAAAACTAGAATTAAATAATAATATATTATCTCTAAATAAAAATGTGCATACCCGAAATCTGCTCGTTTTCGTGTTTAAATATTTTCGACCAACATCACCATGGAAAAGTACTTGGCAGATCCGTTAAGGCTTAATTTCACGCCAAGAAGGAACTCATCAATCTTGGATACATAGAAAAATGATTCATTACTTGTAACAGCTGCTGCGTTATTTTTGTAATGGTGCTTTTCTGTTAGGTAGCATGATTTCATAACATCAAATTATTGATCGATCTAATCTGGATTCTGGAAAGGCACTAATTGAAATTTGAAGGGGTCACTCGAAAATTTTATACTGAGAAATTGTATTTCTCACTTTACAAAGGGATTTATTTAAAAAAAAAAAATAATTAGGTCACGATCCATTAGTTTGTAAGGGGAGTACATTATTAACAGTTTTGTAACCTAAAAATAAAGTTTAAAAAGATTTAAATACTTTTTTAAAGTCATTGAAGAAAATATTCCTATACATAAATGCGTACATGCGTACATTTCTGTGTGTAATTTTGATTAGTTAGAAAATATTTTAATTGAGATTGTTGTATTTATCAGTCACACTTTCTCATTCATAGGTACTGGATTTTTTCTCGAGGGGCAAATAAGTATGAGAGGCACTAGTAAGTAGATGGTCACCGCCGCCCATGGATATTCGAAACGCTAGAGGAGTCGTTAGTGCGTTGCAGGTGTTATAAGAGGCTAGTTTTAAAAAATGTTGGGAATCTTATGCACAACGAAACTTGACATATAGATAGTGTGTTAAAAACACTCAAAATCACTCTTACTGTCAAAATCAAATCATTCTGACTTTAAAAATTTCATGTACATAGACATTAATTAAAAATCATTAGTCAAAATCACTCTTACTGTCAAAATCAAATCATTCTGACTTTAAAAAATTCATGTACATAGACATTAATTAAAAAGCATTAGTCAAAATCACTTATTGTCAAAATCAAATCATTCTGACTTTAAAAATTTCATGTACATAGACATTAATTAAAAAGCATTAGTCAAAATCACTCTTACTGTCAAAATCAAATCATTCTGACTTTAAAAATTTCATGTACATACACATTAATTAAAAAGCATTAGTCAAAATCACTCTTACTGTCAAAATCAAATCATTCTGACTTTAAAAAATTCATGTACATACACATTAATTAAAAAGCATTAGTCAAAATCACTCTTACTGTCAAAATCAAATCATTCTGACTTTAAAAATTTCATGTACATACACATTAATTAAAAAGCATTAGTCAAAAGTCACAATGTCTATTAACGTAAATGTTTCAAGTTACAGTGTTTATTAATGATTATAAGTACTTTTTTATGGCCTAGTCGAGGTGCAAATAAGCCTGCGTGCCATCAGAGAGTTGATGGTCACCATAGCCCATGCAAATTTATAACTCCAGAGGGTTAAATTTCGTGTTATTGGGTAATAAATAGCCATTGAGGGTTCACCCAGCATTCATGCCAAATGTTGCATACCCCATTCAAGTCAGGGCTAGACTATTTCATTAAAATAAAAACTTCCATATTTCAGTAAGGATTGTAAAACCTTTGTGACTGTCTCTTAGAACTGTTTTAATTAAAATTCTGAGACGACGCGACTGTTCACTAGATAATTTTTGAATCAAGACGTAGCTACAAAAATTAATTAATACACACTTTTCTCATTTACCCATTTTGCTAGACTTAATGATATGATTATGAAATGAACTCACCAGACGCTAATTCAACAACTAAGCAAAAATAATGAAACATATCGTGTGTTGTAAAAAAAAGCACTGTAAGTGTAAATTTTTGTATGTATAGATAATTTGAAGTTTTTATATCGAGATGTCTACGACGATGCATATATATATAACATTAATATTGTCATTTAGTCATTTATTTTCCATGCTAAGTTGTTGTTAACATATGCCCTGAGTTTAATAACTCACCTTGATAAAAATATTATTTAAGATGGATATCTACCTGATCTGTAAATTAGAATAAACCAGAGAGTGATGAACCGAAACGATAATAGTATAGTATTGATAACCATACAAAAGCAATATGTGTTTGTCACAAAATTTGCCATATATATGAAAATTCGTTTCCGCCATCAATAAAACGGTATGTGACAAAACGGTGAACAAAATTTTAATATTTGTGAAACATGAAACAGATTCCAATAAAGAGTATTTCAGCTCTTGTTACATTGATTATTTCCATTCGACGAAACATATTTGAAGTTGACGTCATTCACTCTGGTCGATCTCTCAATACAAGCTAAAAGCGAATAATAGAAGAGAATTTTCCAAGAATTTCTTAAGCTCGAATTGCCACTATAGCGATAAATAATATAATCAACGTCACGTTACAAATTGTTCCTACTAACAAAATTATTTAATAAATTAAAATAAAAAAATACATACAACTCCCGTGCATTTTGTTGTCTTATATACTTTCAATACATAGGAGGGTTGTTTAGTGTTATTAGGTTAATACATAATAAGCTGCCCCGGCTGAGGTTGTTCTGTCCGTCTTGGTTCGTGGTTTGTAGTTTTTTAGTTGTTATTTTAAGGTTTTAACAAATTTTGCGAAATATTCTAATATTTTTACATTTTTAGATTTACATAAATCATATGATTTTATAAATAGCAATTAGTAACTCGATCCTTGCAGGGTTCATCGAATTCCGATTTCTTCAAATTTCTTTTTTTAACACTTAATCAACATATTGTGAATAATTTTCTTGTTGATACATCATTATAGATTTTTTTATAAGTATAAACCATGGTCTATGCAAAGCAATATTTTCCGTGAATAGAATCTCAAGCGGTAAGGTCGTACATAAGTTACGGGATCACTAAAAGATGCACCAACAATTATCTATTCCTACATTCTTTCACGTGTTTCCCTTCATTCAGTGAACAATCATTGTCGTGTACAATTATTTTTACACACGATGTCTGGGTATTATTCGGGGCTTTTTTCACCATGTTCTTGAAAAGTGTTTGGTTTTCCCGCATATCGTTTGAGAATGCTGTCATAACTTTCTTTTGTTTATTTGTTTTTCCTTGTGACACAATCTTCGGCACTCATTTTTGCACCTTTATTACCTACAGGTTCTTGCACTGCTTGTGCCCATTGGTGACTCAGGCACGATAGAAGTTCACTCGACTAGTAAGTAAAATGATATTGATCATCATTTAACAACTTTCATTGTTCTTATTACAATCTAAAAATATTTTTTAATCTACAGCCCTGTCGTTTGTCGATCGAAAATGATTGTCTTTCATAGGGATCGTAGATTCTGATGCCATAAACTAAAACTACACTAAAAGGATACAATAGAATAAAAGACAAGAAATAGCGTCACAACAGTTACTAACTCTGGAAACATCTCAAAGAAGGAGAACACTTCGCGTATAGCCTTTTTCATTAATCAGATATCTAGAGTAAAGTATGCTAACCATAAGAAAGTAAAAAAAAAAACAAGTAATAAATTTGATTTCTTTTTTGCGATATGGACAAGTGAATAGATTCACTGGCTTTAATACAGATTCAGTTTAAACAAAAAATGTGTTCTCAACTTTACCTTGGCCTATAGTTTGTCGCAATTATCGTTATTGTCTTCATTTGTGGGAATAACAGCTGACAGAAGTTATCTTGCATTATTTTGAAAAGGGACTAGAAATATAAGTCCTTGATGAGCAACGCCCAAGGTGTTACCAATACTTTTGACTATACGTGTGAATTTCAGACAACTTAATTGTTATTAAATTAGTAGGAATTACTTTGAATATGAAATTAATAAAAATATTATGATAAATATACTGAGGCAGAGCCATTTGTGGTCAATTTTCGTTACACCAAAAGATGCGCCGTTTGACCGGTTAAATACCACACTCTCATAGAAAACTGACATGGTGTAGTAGTTATTTGGCTATCCCGTTTCATCCATCATATTTTTTCCAGTCCATCACATATCATATTCCCTCCCCCAGTAGTCCAATAACACATTGGTGACTCCTCTGAGTATGTGTCCATGGATGGCGGTGACCATCTATTTTCTTACATGTAGTATATCCTGACCATGTATATTCAGTATAGCCTAACCATATATATATAGTATAGTCTCCTTATACGTATAGATGAAGAAAATGCATACCTCAATTTATCTGAAACTGAAATTCCACTAACACAAATCTCTACTTTTAAGTTCTCTTTATATTTATGTCTATGGTTTGTTAAGCAGTATCTTTTAATTCAAATAATGCTTTATACAAATTTTATGCATCAAACTTGAATACAGTAATTCTTTTTCCCCTTAATGTATATCAAATAATGTTTGTTAATTGGTTCTTACCCGTTGACAGCCTCTAAGCCCCGGGCCTTAAACAACAACCTTTCAAATAACTTGTCCATTATCCTGATTGCTGGAAATTTCCTTCTTTAACGAGCTTTGAAATCGCACTTTGGAAGCAATCTCGAACAATTTGTGGTGACGAAAATGGGAGTTATTGCAAATGAATATTGTTAAATAGCCCACCGTTATAATGCCTTTCGGGTGAATCGATTGTAGTTGGTATAACGCTAGTTTTTTTTTATGAATTCGCAAAGCTTTCACATATATTTATGTATCTGCACATACTATATTCAGCGCATTCCCATCAATGCCAATTCTAACTTTTCGTTTTTCGTAATAACATGAAAAAAAAAAACATGTGGCACTCGGGGACTGCCGCGGTAAAGCTATTGCATAGCATTTTTTATCAACTTATGCGATTATAATTATTTATATATTTATGCAGTATTTTTTTTTCTTTGATATTAATTCAAGTTTTTCATCAGTTTCTTCATTAATAAATGCACTTTGTTTATTCATATTTAAAACACTTTATACACAAATTTTACGCGTATAGCTATTCACTGTTGTACGTAGGTACACCTATGTATACATATATACCTACATGTATACTTAAGGGGCACATGCGGTGAGTGTGGAATTATAAAGATATGATAGATACCTATACACCTATATACTTTCTCACAAACAGCTGCTTACGTATTCATCCGATTTCCGAGCAGCTCGTCTTGATCCGTGCGAGCTTCGTACAGTCGTACCATATACATACACGTTAAGCGAACGCTCGGCCGAGCTACATGGTAGGAGGAGTGGGGGGTGTTAGGTTTTATTTTCGTTACGGAATTTCTTGATTCGGTCTCCGCGCTCAAAGCCCGCGATAAAAGCTATGCTATAGCCTAATAATGCACTAAACATACGGATATCGTAAAGTACGACTTCGAAGTTTCTATAAAATAAGAAAAAGGGCCACACTCGCTAGTCACGGTTGCTCGGAGAAGGTTCCGTATTATAAATTATCGCGTCGATCTTCGTCGACACATTTTATTTTCGAGACCATTTCGTGTATCCTTTGCCTTTTTTTTAAACTTACGATTTTCATTTATATTCTCCTGACAACTATTATACTTTCTATTATTTTCAAGATTTGCGTCTGTGTATTTTCAGAAATAAGGAGGCTGTATTCGGCATTTTCGCATATTTCCTCTAATCTGTTTCAAAATAAAAAGGAAATATAACTAATATGCCTCACAACAAATTGTCACATGATGCAACCCCCAAAAACAAAATTAATTTATTTACTTTATCCGTCCGTGTTTTTGTTATCAATAGTCTGATTTTGATCAAGTGCACGGATCTTAAGAAAGATACTATCTTAATTTCATTCCAAACTAAATACTTAAACAATTGCTTGTACAGTTTGAGGAAATTAATAATTTTACCTAATGAAATGAGAAAATAAACTTTTTAATTATACGTTTCATATATTTTTTAGTATTTATTATCTTTGTTGGGGATACGCGGGAAAAACATCTGATTTCTTTCCCATAAGTCAACATGTTCTCATAATCATTATGTATAGATTACAGATTTTCGCAGTTAAATACATTTCACGTACTATATTTATGCTTAACATACCCTATAGGATAGGCAAAAAAAGGCATTTATTATGTGGGATTATTGCAACAGACATGTGGGATGCGCCACGCGGTTGTGGGTAATTTAAAGGGTCTCCTTTGACGTTTCGGATGGTGACGTATGACGTGTACGATGACGCATCATGGATAACGTGACGTCATCCATGACACATAAGGTTTAATTGTGTGTCACTTCATTTAGATCGGTCACAATGGCGCACATACCGCCATACAAACCACTATCTGAGTTACATACGTTTATTCCTACTACACATTCAATATCGCAACAAATTATGCAACAATAAATTAAAAACAATAAAACTAAAGAGTACACCAACATCTCGTACGTGAGGCACGGGTAACGCCATTAATGAAGTTTAAAACCATATAACGCACAGTCTATAACAATATATAATAAGACTGTAAAATTGTAATGTAATGTTTTAAACGATACGTAAAGGTAAATTGCATTATTTTCCATTTACCTTATTCTTGCATGAGGTTTTTATGGGTAAGATCCAAACCGTTATGTTGACTTGGAACGTTATATCTTTTGTAAACTAGTATTTGTATATTTTGCCGTCGTTTCTAGTTTCTAGTTCTTACAAATCCTTTTGTACAACACTATCGTTTTGTGTGTAAAATAAACTTACATGTGTTTTAAAAGTTAGCGATAGATAAGCAGAAAATTTGATATTAAAAGGATTTCTTTAGAGTTTCTCTTGTGATTTCAAAATCTTTTGGATATAATACAATATATTTAATTCTTATTATCTACAGATACAACTTTTAATGGTCTGAAACATCTTCATAAACCACAACTTTTTGTTTAATCTAACGAGCGCCAAAACAGTTATACCTCTCCAAATACAGTCGGAGCATAAAGTAAGCTAAAACTAATACGGTGTCGAAAGAATACATAATTTCATTTCATTCGGAGCGTGTCCGTCGAACGTCCTTGATCTTGACCAGTTTTCCGACTGCAGCATTGCATCACGCATTTTCCCCGCTGAGTACATTACCTGTAAATCATGAATCCGTAAAACAGCCCGCCCGCGGCGCTAGACAAGTAATGTTTCTTATTAATCTCGCCTCTCGGCCGGGGCGGCGTGCGTTGTGCCCTTATTTATCGGTCGGCCGAGCGGTTATTGCCACCTTCATTAATCTCCCCGGAGAGATTCTTGCTGGGAATCTCGCAAAAAGCATTGTTACCCCTAATGATAAATGTCTGCCGCGATACCTTCGCTCGCTCGCGGCGCAGTTTTTAAGCTCCGCGTTATAATTTATGAACTGTGCGCGATAAGGCCGCCGGCGTTGCTGAGCGGCGCCGGTTTGATCTGCGCCCGGTGACAAATCGGAGGAAGTCGTGGGAATTTCGATGTGTCAAATTATTGACATGGATTGATTGTTGATTTACACTAAATTCATATCTATTGGTCGTTGATTTACACTAAATTCATGTCTACTGATCATTTATTTACACTAAATTTATGTCTATTGATCGTATTGTTTCTAATTATCATTCTACAAATCGATTTGGGTGAATTCCACTCAATAGCGAGGTTAAGATGTCACGTCTTTTCAAATGTACAAATCTAAAACCTATGACTGTCATCTTTAAAACATAACTGACTTATTTTTAATTTAATTATCTTTCAAAAATTGTCGGGGGTAATACGTACGTTCAAAATTAAAATAATTACGTGTTAAACATTTATTGATGTATCTACATGTATGTGATTATTTATGTAGAAAAAATTATTTTAGTTACAAAAATCGGTCCAATTAAATTCTAATGAAGACAGCATAAATTAATTTTGACAGTAAACACTGTCAATTTTCAGGGGTGCGAAGTATGAAGACAAGGAGGAAGTGTATTTTGTATCGCGTCAAACATGTTGAAAACTAAATGAGACAGTTGAGCTACATGATATTGAAAATGATACGCCCGATAGGAGTCATAAAAATACAATCCTGTATGAGCAAGTGACGTAATTGTTTGGCTCGATCATAATTGTTTTCTTTTGTAAGTATTAACGATATCGAATTGAATTGGGAATGCAAAATGAATTATTTATTTCTTTAAATAAATATGCTTACTTTATTTGTTTTGGTTAAAATAAGAAACTGATGTCTCAATGCAAGTATTATATACATTCGTTTGCATTAAGGACTAAAAGAATAATTGGACTTCATAAATTAAGCAATTTACTTCATTTTCAAAATTTCCTGACCACGACTGTTTTCCATTTCTTGTGGATATTTAAAGACTTAAGATTTTCGTTCAGTTCTTCTGAAAATCATCAGTAAGTATTAATCATACATTTCGTATATTTTTCAAAATTTTAGGCTCTGGAGTTCTGAAGGTATGATTGGTCGTTTTGCCTACTTTTCCGCAATATCTTTTAAGCCGTTTTAGAAATACAAAAACTTTTCTTGTAATAAACCGATTTATTTGTTTTGTTATTCCATGCACTTGAAAAAATTTTGTTTTAAGTTACCCGCACAATTAACCTTCAAAATTGGTTATCGCTTATTTACGCTATACATCTGTAAAAGGATCATGTAATTTTGTTTATCTATCAAACTGTATTTTTTTTTGTTCAGATTACTTAGAGAATACAGGCTGGGATAAACGGATGGACAACATACGAATACCCTGTTAGGGTTCCGTTTTTTTCATTTTGGCGCGGAACCATATAATATATTTGTTTATAGAACGTTTTAATTCGAAAATACAAATAATGGCAGAAAGTGTAATTCAAAATTTTTCTTTACGTAGCAACTAAAAATCAATTCATACAGAATTCAGCGATTGTAATATTACATAAGCGCTTTATAACGTAAAGTGTGCTATTTCTTTTGTCAAACCACTTTTTATGGGGTATTATTTAAACTACTAATACGAAATTGTTTTCAATTAATTTTCATCGGAGTCACAAAATTCGTTTATAAGGCGAAACAACAAATTAAAAATGACATTCTATATGCCTGTGTTTTAGTAATATAAAATCTACACATCCATGAAATACATAGCCAAACTAGGTTCTCGATGAGAATCCAAGGCTTTGCATTTTAAGGTGGGACTACAAGTTCTTGTGACCTAGATACTATCGTTTCAATGACGATATCTTCACTGGCACGGGGTCTCAAGGAAACCCGGCACGGGATGTGTACGACCGCAGCGCCCTCACGTTGTGTACTCTAAGCCAATAACAAAATCTTTTATCCTCTATCACGACTCCTTGGTCATTATCCTTGCAAATAATGCTATCGTTAACTTAATAGTCGACCGTTTTCATTCGGTACGCGACCTAACAAATGGGTAGTTAGAGGGGATGGCGTCGCTCCTGTTGAGAACAACTAATTGGATACAATAACATAATTACAGCGGGGTACGGTTATTTATTTACTGTACTTGATAATTTTGAAATTTTACATAAAACGTGTGTAGTTAGTTACACTATTAGGGAAAATATTTTCGTAGGGTTGTTAAAACGTTTTTTGTCTAATTACCATTCTAAATATTATGCAGAACAAAATGTTGTCATAGCAAAAAAAAAATCCAAGTCTAACGCACCCGAAATTGACGAACTTGCGTAAAACGTTTGTTGGATTTCGTGAAGGAAGAGAAATGTGCAATGGTCGTACTTTGTGGAAATTTGTAGTCTCTGCCTGCCCTTCGGGGAAATATACGTTAGTTTATAATAATAATAATGTTTTTTATTTCAAAAACAGTGAAGTGCATTTATTCTTCAGATAATACTAGGAATTATCAATATATTAAATATTTGAAATTTCTAATAAAACGTGGAGGATACTATGAAATAAGTACTAACGCCCCACTTAAGAAGTGTCAATCATTATAAGCGCTTAGGTAAAACTTTATTTTGTAGTATGCATGAAAATGATGCCAAAAGATGCTTGGCTATAGCTTAATCTTTAAAATATTTCTATACCATTAGCAACAAATCAAAAGAAAATATTTGAATTTGAAAAATCTATGTCGGAGATATTCTTCAAGTTCGATTATATGCTTTAAGTATAATTAAACTTTGAGCCGAAACTACATTTTTTGATCAATGAAAATATTGGAAATAATCAAGCATTTTGCATGACATTGCATGACAGCAGTTCACATAACGAGGTTGGGACTGCATTTGTCGGTTATTTCTAACACTCCTTACGCTCTGGCGAATGAGACTGTCTGCATTTTTCTGAGGATGTGCCTGGTTGGCATGAATCGTATGTAGAAATTAACAATATAACGATTATCGGTATACGATAATTAAAACATTGACACTAGCTTAGGTGTTCGATATCTGTCAATCTTTTCGAATCAGTATTCAGTTCTTTGGATAGAGATTCGTAGTGGAGGGGCAGATTCAAGAGTCAACGGTAGATTGCATGCTGCATGTTAATACATATTGCAGGCGAGCGTCTATTATAATTTAACACCTCAAAAATCAAGACCAAAATACGAAGCCGCTTATAGGAATTTCATGCAATGAGAATCAGGGGTAATGACCAATAAAAAAACGAATTGGTAAACAAATTGCAAGTGCAATATCGGCCCGGCCATTTATTTCACGAGAAGATCATAATCGAATTGATTGAACAGTGGCTCATGTAACCATCGACATTAATGTTAATCACAAAGAAAACATGGATTTTAAAATTCTCGATGCCATTTCATTCACGTTTTCCAAAAATATAAAAATTGTTTTCTCAAATTGCAATTATCTTTCTATGTATCTGCATGAAAACAAGAATATTTAGTTAACCTTTGTTGATATATTGTGGTAATTATTTACAATAAAGTTCTCGGATCTAATAAATGTTATTTTGAACTAATCATTTTCAGGAGTTGGATCCCTGGACACCAGCTTTACACATAATTTATCTCCGCATTTGTAATAAAAAATAGTATCTGCAACTCATGTGGTGTTATAGATTGCCAACTCGAGCGAACGATTGCACTCACTTTGTTCGTGTATTTAACTTCGCTCTTGTGGGCAATCGACAACTTATCGCACTCGGTGCACAATATGCTATTGATTGTTAATATTAATTTATTTGAGCTTTAAATGACAAACCATTATGAGCCATCCGTATATGTTGTTTGCTAAGATTATTACAAAACTGCCTTCTTCATAAATTTCCTGTTTTTCGGTTATTCCAACAAACAGGTTTTTGGAAAAGGCTTCGGCACTGTAGATCACATCCACATATTTCGGTGAATCACACAAAAATCTGAATAATATAATCGGCAGCTATGCTAATTGTATATTAACAAAAAAAAAGCCATTTAATTATTTTAAAACCTGGATGGTCCTACTTTCCCTTCGACTATGTCACATTGACTTTCATTACCTCGAAGTGCTGAGAATTTTGTACAAAAATGTCACTATGTCAAACCAAGTACAAATGAAAACCACGAAATCAATGTAAATGCAGAATAGCAAATGACAATGAAATGAAAGATTTCCAAGACACTTCATCACAGTGTTGACCAACGTTTACAAGGTATTGCAATGGAAAAATACTGCATCAATATCAACGGCAAATGCTATATTTACCGATTATTCGCTGATGATAAAGTCATAATGACAGAATCGTTAAATGACTCTGGCGATTTAATCATAGTCCTCAGTATCACAAGAAGTGAAAATAAACAAGACGAAATTATCGCGTATCCATATTGTGTCTGTAGTTAAATGAAAACTCTCCAATAAAAGTTGTACAGAAATATGCGTTGATTGGGTAAATCTAATACTAAAGAGTTCCCACAAAGTATCTAGCTCAGCTGACCAGCGTTCAAGTTTCGGTACCTAAATAGGGAAGTCTTTTAACAGTGAATGTTGTCATTGATGTCATTAGGCGTGGCTTGGTGATACAAACA
This sequence comes from Eumeta japonica, assembly GCA_005406025.1. Taxonomy (NCBI): domain Eukaryota; kingdom Metazoa; phylum Arthropoda; class Insecta; order Lepidoptera; family Psychidae; genus Eumeta; species Eumeta japonica. The sequence continues at coordinate 187,347 of BGZK01000342.1, read as the reverse complement.
AGTTAAAAGGCGATTAGTATGCGATGGAATATTCCATGTTGAAGGTTTCTCTGTAATATGACACGAGAAACGGAGAAATCTGCAGAAAAGTGTGGCTGACAGACATCGCTTAAAAAAGCTGTAAGTTGAAGTAGCATAGGGTAGGCCACGTCACTCGAAGAACCGATAACCGTTGGTGAAAAAAGGTGCTCTAGTGGCGACCACAAATTTGATATCGCATCCATAAAGTGTAATTACGACCTGGAAAAGGCCGCAGGTCACTGATCATTGCAGGTGACCTGAGATCGTACTTTATGGAAATCTAGATGGGGAGGCTTATGTCTAGTCCTGGACCTCTAGTGTCTGAAAAATATTTACCTATTAATTCTAATTTATAATGGTATATTACTTGACATAGTTCATCAAATGACATACATTAACGTGCAAAACATTAAATTAGAATGACCTTTTTCTTATGATGGTTAAAATGATTGAATACGTCAGATAGATTTTGAAGGTTACATTGAATTTTGAATGTTCACGTAGGCGGATAAATTGAACTAAGGCTTTAAAAATGTGATATAATATGCGTAGATGTTAGAAAATATAAAAATGGATCTAATGAGTTCATGCAATTAAGAATAGAAATTCTAAAACAAAATTAAACGTTAACTAATAAATTTAAATATATTTAAAGCAAATCAGAGGGTTCCGTTAGCAAAGGGCGGATATGAGGAAAAAGGTACGGGTGAAATTCAAAACGAGTGCGAGGAAGCGAAAACGCTCAAATTAGAACGAAGCAATTTTATTTACGTCATTGTAACTTGAAACGGAATACCGAGAAAAATATTTGAAGATCGAAATACAATTTTATGTCGTTGTATTATATTATTCTATGAAGCCGGAAGCTAACGGAGAACGATTTGCCTTCTGGTTTTGTTAAATGTTTCCAAGCGCAAATTTATTTACTGTACGAAAAGAAAATACAAAAAATTAGTTTTAAAAAATACTTATTGCGCAAATATTCTTCGGTCGAATAATGTAGTTTATTGAAAAAGCAATAATACAGTTACAATTAATAGGTTTCTGATCACACGTATATCGGTAATGACATAAACAAGAATTCTTAGGATGTTTGAGAACATCTTAGTTGCACTGTAGTCGATTTGAATAACCAATGTTTTATTGATCTCTATTATTTTTTAAAGAATTACAGGCTGCGAATAATAAAAAAATTACTATTCCAACTATAAAAAAAGGAAAGTAACAAAAAAGCGCACAAAAAACTGTTGTTTACGATTTAAAATGAAAGTTAATCAACAGATAAATTCATGCTGGAATGTACGATTGATTCGCATCTGACCGAGGCTTCTTTTACTCGAACGAATAATAAGATATCCGTGTTGATTGCTATCGCAGGATCGAAGACCATACTAATTACTGTTTCACTTCTGTTGTGTTTTGATTGTGACAATAAAATAAGTTTGGGCAAATTCGAATGATTCCATTTAATAATCCGAATTATAAAGTATGGTGCGTCGGCATAAAATAAATACAGCGGCTTTTATGCAACAATTTTATAAACGAGTGACATAATAATGAGGATCGCAAAATAGGACGGCTTTCAATAAAACATTTTTAAAGCTTTATTGGTAAATGATAACAGTCTCAAGCTGGGTCTTTATTTGTACTATTATATGTGTCGTAATACAGATACACATTTCGATTGTGGTCTGATTATCGTAGAACGTAAAAAACAATCTAGGATAATTATTTTACAACTAAAAAGCTGAAATCAGATTTTCATCGAAAAAATGTGTTGTTGAATACAAATTATAGGGTCGGGGAAACAGTTTTTTCGTATTTTATATACAAACTTAAGACAATTTTTCATCATATTTTATTTACATTTACCTATAGTATATATATACTGTTTTGTACAAAAAAATATTGCCATTTTGTAGGTGGGGACATATTCCCATTGCTGTAGATATTCTGATTAAAAATAAGCACCAAGTAGTTTTGACAGTCCTCTCTTGATGTTAATACCTACCTAAAGAATTCCGAAGAGACCAAGTAGACCAAAACAGACAATCTGAGGGCGCAAGGTGAGGACTATATATTGGATGCATTGACACCTCCCAACTAAACTCTCTCAATATTCGCTGAGTGGTTAAAGATGGGTGTGGTCTGGCGTTACCATAGTGAAAAAGCACACCCTTTCTGTTGATCAATTCCGGCCTTCTTTTTTGTATTTCTTGCTTGAGCCTCATCAGCTGTTATCAGTAGAGATCCAAATTGATTTTTTCGCCTGGAGGTAGAAGCCTGTAATGAATAATCTCCTTCCAATCCCATCATACACATTGCATCAACTTATTGTGAGTTAATCCGGGTTTCGCTATAGTCTGTGGAACTTGCTTGCCTTTGGTTCATGATCTTCTTCGCACGTTCTTATAAAAATTGGTAATCCATTTTTCATCACTAGTAATCAACCTTTCCAATAACGGTTTAATTCCATTTCAATACAGAGTCGCAAATGAGTACACGATTCATTAAATTTCTTTCGGTGTGTGGGACGCGTGTGGGACCCTAGTGCTGAACTTATTTTTACTTTTTATTTTTCTTATTTTAAAATGTAATCTATTAAATGGTATTAGAACTAGCCAGATAGAAAAAGTCTAACCAAAGAGATTTTACTGCAACTTTTTATTTATAAAATAGAGAAAAAACACATTGAAAATATTTTTTCTATCGCCTCAGTAGGGGACCCATTTTTAGCGAAAAAGTGAATTTTAACTGGTGTTGTTAGCTGTAGGCCTAAGTGAATATTGGTGAAAGGTGAATATAAACAAGAAATACATGATATTGGATAAAAATTTTTTAAAAATGTTAGTATTTTTTGAGAAAATCGCAAAAATCTGTTGAAAGTGGGTTTTAAGGGGGTTTCTAAAGGATACTTTCAAAATGGTTTATACAGATATATATTTGATTTATAAATGTTACATGAAAGATTGGCTTAATATCTGAAGTACTGTTTACATTTTTTTTTAAATAAACTTCTTCGTAATCATGACTCTTTTTTTAATCAGTTATTTCACAACTTACGCCTTGCGTCGAATATATACGGGAGTACTAATACTGATTTATAATGACCAAAATTTTTTTATGTATAACTTTTTTCTTGAATTACTAATAAATTCTCGAAAAGAAAAACAAAAACCGTCTTTGAAAACGTATAAATAATTTAAACGATAAATCAGACGCAGTTATATTTCCTTAGAAGAAGAAAATCTCTTTCTTGCTTTAATATTTAACGTTTTATTCATATTTTACATGCATAACATTTCATATAGATCATATGTTCTTTTGTGGACTCCAAAAACAATTAATTAGTTGTTTTTTAAGTCTGTTTAAAAAAGTATTTAAGTACGTTTTTGAAGGCAGCTCTTATTTTTAATTTTTTTTAATTATTTAACTGTTTATAATTCATCAGGTAGTTATTATAACCTTATAATTTATTTAGCTACGTTGCATGCGGATTAAGCCGTTGTTAATAAACTTGGTGAGCCATTTGCTTTACTTTTGTATGGAGCAAGTGGTGAAGGAGTTCCGATCCAACATTTATTGTCTGCTGGTAATCATTCCAGGACCTTTACATTCTTAGTTGGAGTGCGACTACCAAATTATTTTTATACAAACTATTAAAATTATTCGTATTCTTTATAGTTTAAAAGTACACTTGCACATTAAATTAATTCACCCTAATTGTACTGTTATTACTAAACAGTTCCAATACGTTCTTGTCAAGATTGTCACGTTGGAATTAAACAAATAAACGAAAATATGTAGTTAAATTAAAAAGTAATTAATTTTAATCCTGTGTATAACAGGCTTTATTAATAGCAATTGAAGAATGGTTTCTAGTGACAAATCATAGTATTAATTATACCCTAACTCCTAACCGTTACAGAGTGCGGTAGCACTCTTAGGAAAACTTAAATAACTAAAAAGCTCAAATAATTAGGACAAATATACGTTTGCTTAAGTCGTATTAAAAGTTTGGAAGGCTTGTTATCGTCAAATTTGAACACCAACAGACTATTAAATCAACAACATGTCGACGGATCATTATCGGATGTAACAAGGCTACCAAATCTGTCCTCTGACAACCATGACCACACATGATACACGATTCGTAAATACGAATATTAATATTAAAATCGCTTATTGCCACATTGTATCTCATGTCAATGCCATTAAATAAAAAAAAAACCTAGGTTACATGCTTTAAATACAAAGTTCCGGCGTCTATTTTTCACGTTCGTGCCTCTTGCCTGTAATCCTGAATAAGGAGATCAGTAAAAAGTACCTATCTAGTCTTGGATTGTCATAAACCTACCAATATCTCAATCACTAAACATTTTTTCTATTCGATTTTCAGGAGTTCTCCGTTATATCTTCGGATTCCAAGGTCCAATGCCAATAAAACTAAAATCGAATCTTCTTGAAAATATTCTCTTCCCAAAAAAATAAAAAATAAATAAAAGTGGTTTATCAACAATAAAGTTCTGAGATAACAAACATAAAAAAATATGCAACTGAATCGAGAACCTTTTTGTTTGAAGTAATATTAAATAATATTAATAATATTAAAAAATAATTATTGTTTTGGCGCTAATTTTTGTCATTATTCCTTTTTCTTTATTCATTTTATTTAATGAAGTACTTAACTTGACTTATACTTAATACTCTTGTACTTAATACTGTAAGTAGAAATTTTTAATACAGGCTTTACAAACATTTAGAATAGAAAATCAATAGTAACTGCCGAACGTAAACTTTTTCAAATTGATGTAATTTGGTCGACTAATTTTCTCACTTCTATTAAAAAAGTTTTGGTAACTCGAGTAATTGCTCCGAAGAAATTTTATGTCTCGAGCAGACGCCTTAATTCGAAAGTTGAGCTTTTTCTTATTAAAATTTTAATTACTGGGGCCCTTTTTGAAAATTAATCGAGCACTTAAGGAAGTACGGGTCGAAGGGAATATTTATATTTTATTAGTTCTCGCTTTAATTTCTCCATAAATTTTTAGTGAGACGTTTATTGAGATGTTTTCGGTACGAATAAATTTTTATTAGGTATAATTGACGTCGATGAAAATTTATGATTCCCTGAAAAAACATTACTACTCAAGACGGCATGGTACTTTTCATAATTTGTCCATATTTCTGCGGTAAAATGTTAGTTAAATGTTACGCCCCTTAACCTAACCCCTTGACCCTTATTAATTATATATCGACTAATTGTATGTCTGTAGAAACTCGATTCTAATCACCTCACTGTTGTGGTATATACTGCCACAATCTTTTTATTAGTGGTTGTTGAAGGACTTTAAACTCTCCACTTTCTTCAAGTTGTTCAAGGTTGGAGTCGACCAACGACCGTCGTCACAGAGACGAAGACAACATACGGGACCGAGTACTTATAAAATCGATATATCACTTGTTGATCAAAGGGCAACTAAAAAAACAAAATCGCATACTATGTTGATTGTATACGATTTTTTTTCTATACAAAAATAATCCCAAAATTATCAACTTACAACATTCCTAAAATCTTTATTTTGCAAGAAAAACATGTACAAATTCGTAGGCAACTTTGTTGATCCAGTATCATTTGACACAATCAAATTTCAAATTCACCAAACACAAGTACGACACGCCCATCAATATATTCAATTAAGCACTTTGTAACTTATTTGATCATTCGACACGAGTTGGTTTAAACTGATTTTTAAACATTTCAACTCTAGTACGTATTTAATATGATATAAAATTTTTTGTTCTGCAACATTTTGTTATAACGAATGTGCGCGTGTGTACTCATTAAAGTATGAGTTTAAGTTTTAATTAAATGCAAACAATACATTTTATCACTTAAAAATTTATTTATATGATAAAAAAAAACAAATGAGAGTTTGTTTGTTTATAAAAGTCTACTCCAAAGGGTATAAAATACGTAGGGCCGTTCACATATCGAGAAAGTACTCTATTAGTGTTTCTGCGAATTAAATATAAACAAGACTCTTACCTTTCAAAATAGCCTTTCAATATTGTATGAAAGAAAATTGTATTCGCACATAAACAATAGCAAAGTTATGAACAAATAAAGAGTAAAAAATTTTGCCTCTTTTGTCCAATAATTCTAAAATGTCAATATTATAAAAAGAAGATTCTGAAATAGAAGAAGATTTATTATATAAAGTATAGTATTTCCCATACCGGGAATCTATTTCATTATTTTAATTAAAAGCTTAATATAGCACTTCGCGCAGTAAACGTATTGTTAGCTGGTAACTGCAATTCTAGCCGTGAGATACACACTTAGATGTCTTTTTGTTATCACTTAATGCTTATTTAAAAATTTGAATAGAATATAAAATTGTCTAGAGATTTCAACGAAAAATGTAATTATCGGATTTTTTTTCGACCTCTAGAAATTTATCCCGCTAAAGAAATTCAGCTAAGTAGTTAAATTCCCTTGAATTATGTTCTTTTAACTGGATATATAAGAATAAGCCAATAAAAGTTTTTTGTTCAAAACTAATAAACTTAAAAATATGTTAAGCAATGGAACTTAACATATTTTTATTTAGAAACACATTAATTAAAAATTGTATATTTTTAAAAATTATATATTAGGTGAGACAATGGTTTTTTTTAAATATATTTTTTAAAATTCATACTTATATAAACATTTTTCGTTTTTCTAAATTACATTAATATAATTGTTTTTATACACAAAATAACAATAAGGTTTAATTAGTCTATTTCTCTAAAAAAAAATTGTTCCTTCAACAACTGAAAATTCTTAAACAAGAATTATTCTAATCTAAGAACAGTATAGTCAAATTACATAATGTGCAAAAAAAATTACCATTTTTCTTCAATATTTGTTATACTTATTTTAGTTAAATATGTTGTTAAGTAAAGTATATAACAATTAGAATATATGCATTTATTAACTATATATAGTTTTCAAAAAGTCTCTACAATGTGCACAAGCACACAATGTGAAATTTAAATTACTGCTTCTAAATAATTATTTTGCAAATATGCTTAACACATATTCTCATATAGTTTACAACTTCATTAAATTTTTTTTTACGAAATTTCTCCTATAAAGTTATAACGCTATAATTCTCTCAAATCCTTAAGTAAGTAAAACAGTCGAAATTCCATATTTCACCGTCAGAATTGCGACTGTCTACTACTGCCAAGTTCACAGCGCGAAGAACTATTTTTAGCATAGTTGTTATTCTCTTCTTTTTTAAGAATTATTTATGTTGTTTTTCGAGGAATTTCATCGAAGCGGCTGGATTCTTTTTTTGATCAAATATACTAACTAATTGCAAATATCTACTTATATATGAATAAAATTGATCATAAGGTTTTTATTAACGGAAAAATTAGCCATCTCTGAAAAAATAAACAATTATTTATTTACTAGTTATTTCAGACTCGCCTCGGTATACATGAATTAAATCTGGCAACAATTGTTTCCGATTTCGATTGCGCTCTCGATTTTGGGCCCCGTTTTGCAGCTCATTCTGATAAAATTGAATTCTATCGGTACATACTAATTGTGATATAAATATCAAAGCCAATCGTTCCTCAAATGGCATTTTGCTAGCGATAAGTCCGGCATCGAAGCTGGATAAAAATTTCAACTTATATCGTACCGGCGTCGTTTTGTAATGTTGACAGAAAAAAATCAAAACATCTAACTATGAACAGTTTTATAAATAATCAATTAAATAATTTGTATTTTTCTAAGTCTAGCAATATATTCTCTCATTTTCATATTCATGTAGTCACGAACTTTAATAACACTTTGTATCCTTTTCTGTTTTGTGGTATTTATTTTATTTCATAGTATTTATTATTTTCATTTCTTTAGTAGTCCGATATGTTATTTCCTCTTTCTTGCATTGGTCATATCCACTAATGTGGCGTAAAAAACCGACTATTTTTTTCGAGTTTCTTATGGAAATATTTTCATGTATCTTGTTTTAGGAGAGTTCTTACAATCGGTTAAGAATTACGCAACATTTTTGAAAGTTCCAATAATAATTAAAACTTGATTTTTTTACGCGTTACGCTCAAGTTTTTGTCCTAAAAATTTTTAAAGACGCTCATATTCTTTTTAAATTTCCAAATGCATCTCTCAAGGTTTTCAAGCGACCTTTACATATTCGTATTGAGGGTTAATTTATATTTTTATTTTCAATTTGTGTGTTTATGGTGTATTTTTATTCATTACCTTATTTATTAAAAGTAAAAACATAAATTAATACTTCTATTCTAATGTGGGTTTTAATGATCTTTTTAAAGTGAAAGAACGTTTAGAATCTGTAATGGCAAATATTAATAGTTTGTTTTACTCAGGAAGCTTCTTATTAGGGGAAAATTTTTTAGAAACGGTTTAGTATTTGGTTAAATAGTACAAATAACCTGAAGAAATCGAGTATAAATGCTAGTTTGTGTTTTTTTCCTGAAACCTTCCCGTTCAAGCATACAACACATCAACAATTTCATGGTAATATAATGAATGGCTTAGGTACGCAAATAAAACGAACAAATTACACACTCATTGAACATAGTCTGTTTCTATACAAAATTTGATCATAATCTATTTAGGTTTATTGGAGATTAGCTATGACAAATAAACAGACTTTTTATCGACTAATGGTGAGTGTAAAATTTTAAAAATTCCTGTATCTTTAATATTTTAAAAATTATTTTCGTAAAAATAATGAAAAAGTGAAAGGAAACGGTAAATTTAATACTGCATGAAATTATTGAAAATTATACAAAAAAACGTTTTTTTTTTCATAATTATGAAACACGCTTTTTTTTAGTATTTTCAAGTATTAAAAATTGATTCCAGAAAAGTTCATTGGTTTATAACAAATTGTATATTCAACAAACAAATAAAAAATGGATAATTGTTTTTCATAACATAAGGAGCGCAATAAATAATTATTGAAAATTATTCTGTAATATTAATATTCAACAATAAAAAAAAAATCTTTTTTTGTAATAAAAAAATCAATTTTTTGTATTAAGCCTTGAATTCCCGAAAAAAACCAAAAAAATTTAAAATTTAAAAACACTTTTTTTATATAATACATACTATAGATTTTTAAAAATCATTGCTATGTTGCTTTTACAGGTGAGTAAATAAAATATTCCGGATAATAGGAAAAAAATTCTGACTGCGTTGCTCAAGTTTTTTAATATTTCACATCTTAAATTACCTGTTAATAAAGAAGTGAAAAATGACAATTTTTCAATTTCGTTGAATTCCAACGGGGATATTTTTAAACCCCTTTAAATAATAGCTTCAAGAAGTTTATCTAGATTTTTATATTAGCTTTCTATTCGTGAAAATTAACTAATTGCTAAAAGAATATTTGATTGAAAAATGGAGCTTAAAACTTTTTGCCCACGGATTGCTTTTATTCACGGGTCTAAATGGTTCGTATTTTTTTTATTCCTTTATATTCACATTTAATCGATTTAAATTATTTTCTTTTGTTCATGTGTCATTCAACGCGCACCTGAGTTCACGTGTTTTTAGGCTTATTTTTCCAATAATTAAATTATAAACATTGTCTTTATATCTAGATCCAGGACATTCAAATTTATTAGGGGATTTTCTGCTCTTTAAGGGTGTTTTTACAAATTTTGAATATCTTAATAAATTTTGAAATTTAAAAATAAATCAAATTACCTTTTTTCCCCACTAAATGACCACTGGTTATGTAGTTAGTTACATAAGTTACATAATCAGCCAAAAAGGTCATAAAACAATACGCAACGTTAAAAAATCTAGCGTGGACATGTTCGATATACAGTTGCAAATTAAAAGAACAAGAATTCTAAATAATAAAAACAGAAGACGGTATTTTGTCAACGCCGGCGGAACCTTTTGTATCCAAAAAGTTCAAATCGAATATCATTTGTTCAGTCGAATTCTACGCGCGGCATTAACACATGATGTATAATCAAAAAACACAGCCAGGTGCACTTTACAATAAAATAAAGGCCCCTGCAGGGCCTCATTTCGACACCAAACTCGACCATCTCCTTTTAGGAGTCTACTTCAAAGGTCATCGCAAGAGAAATAAATATAAGAATCATAAGTGCGAATAATATAACCAACATTCTCGCTGGCGTTTAAAATGTTGATCAACTTATTACTGGATAAAGCAAACACATGATGTTGATATACTTTGCTATCACGTATATACAGCCTTATTTGATGCAACGGTTCGACCGTTATCATGATCAATATGGGGTCTTAAAAATTTCATTAGGGGTACATTCAATGCCAATGGAATATATGGATGCAATTTTGGATGTTCAATCGATATATTCATATCCGGTAAGTATGTAGTAGAGAGATATCTTTGAATAAAAAACGATCAACATTGGGTATACTGAAAATCTCTGGTACAAATAATTTAGCAAGGATATGTATTTGTCGTGTATCGTGGTAGCTGTAAAGTTTAGAAATTTACAACATGGAACAACAGAAAATAGCCATTGTTTGAAGTTGAAGTAACGTAATAAAATTTTAGAGAAAGAAATCGACATGAATCTTTTCTTATACGTTATCCGGCGCGTCACTTCGAAGGTGATAAAAGGGAAGCAAAAACTTTGTTTCTTATTTCGTGTTGTATTTCCACAGACGCTGCTGCAATAAGCTGTATGTGCTATTTATCTATAATATAGAGAAAGGAGAGTAAAAACACGAATACAAAATAATATCGTTACACATAAGATTCGAGATTTTATCCATAAAAAGCTTGGGTGTGCGACAAATCCCATACTTATTCCAGATATATAAGTAAATAATAAATGTTTCTCGGGAACTTTTCACACTGTCTCACCAACAAAAGCCGGCATCCTGTACAGCTGTGCATAGCAATTTTTGCGGGAACCAGAATTTAAAGAGCGAATTTTTGACTATCGTCATATCGTTTTCTTTTACTGTTATTTCCATTAGATAAATTCTACAGAGTATTTGACGGACGATTTATTTAACTCACGAATTTCCATAAAAATGATAACAAACGTAAGCGCACACTAGCGATGCATATGAGCTCTATTTAGCAGTTCCTTCGTCAGTGTCAGCCGTTGGATGTCCACTGCTCCTTCCTAGATTTCCACGACGTGTGGTCCTGAGCTGCCTGTAACCGACGGTAGCCCTTGTCCTTGATCAAATCGCCGGTCCACCTAGTGGGTTGCAGCCCAACCCCGTGACATCGTGGTCGTCGCTACGTCAAAAACCCTCTTCGTCAGCGGTTATCGGTGCTGCGAGCAAAATATGTGCTACGGAACTCGCTGCACCAGATCGAGACTAGCTCGTGTTTAAAGTTTATTTCATTTAAAAATCGATTTACGTATAATCCTAAGAATACGAGATCTCGTCATGAATGGTAATGTTTCTGCCATAACACAAAAAAAAAATGATTTTCCATTTCGCCCGCGGCCGCTGTTTACGAGCATTCAGCGGCCGGCGAATCGCCGTCCCTCGATTGATAGGCGAAAAAACAATTACGGTATAGATCACAGCAATTTATCTCGTCTCTTCGACAGCCTAAGGTCCCACTGAATAGGCTTAATTGGATCGCGTTTTATTCGCCTCTCCACGGCTCTACTTAAAATTGATTGGACTTTTTCCGAGTTTGAGTGGTGCCTCGGCCGATGTTAAAGTTTAATTGTTTTCCACTCGCTCCTTTCGCGCTCTCTAGCGTCCCTCTCGAGTTAATTCGAATGCGATCGTTATTAAATTTTTTGTCCTTTGAAAATTCGATTAGCTGAGATCCGGGACGACATTTCTATGGACGTAAAATTTCTTGATAGGCCGTGGTGATTTCTTATACAATAGGTAATTCTCGATTTTCTCGATTTTGTAATGCTAACACTCTATTCGTATGATGAAAAATAAAAAAATAAATAGAGATATGTTGTTTAATAATTTTTAAAGATTAAGATGTTTTTTATTCTCAAATATTGTCATAATCACTACTATGTATAATATAATGATTATGGCAGCGAAACGGATAGTAAAAATTTTGACAAAGTTTTCGCATTTATTCGGTCTTGTTAGAACATCATAAAATTATAGCATTGAAATTAATTATTTCTATATTAAAATTTATTCAGAATTGTTTAAATTACTAATTAGTATTTTTGTTGGAAAGCTTTTTGCAATCTTATCGACTCTAAAATAACGCGATCAGAGAGAAATCATTTCGTTCAACTTCAGCACAAGAAGACGTCAAACCGCTTCAACTATTCCAGAAATCTTGAACCTTTCGGAATTATTCAAGTTTTGTTGGGCTCAGCATACTTGAGGTCAGGTGTAGAAAGCTTTGCAGGGAGCTTATTTCTCGTGAGGTATTCCGACCCTGTTTCGGAACGGAGAGGATTATTCCGAGTATCTTTTAGGCCCATGAATAATTTCCTTGGCTTTAATAAAGTGAAAAGTTTGCCTGTCTCATTCCAATTACGCCGAGTTTCTGTTTCTGACTGAGTTAGGCAAATTGTAATCCGAGGATAGTTTGTGGAACTTTTCTTCTTATTCCGATTTATTTAATGTCACATAAGTGGAATGTTTACGAAGGTTTAATATTGTAAGGTATGCTAGCGACACGATACGTACGGTATTGAGTATACAAATTATGGTATTTTTATACTCAACCATTGAAATGAATGTCTCTTTTGAAAAATTTCTTAAATTACTATTTACATAAAAAATACGATTTCGTATTGTCTTTAAGTGGTACACGTAATGAACTATTTTATCGTTATTCACAACACTATTTTTGGGTGCTGACACAGTAGTTAAAGGCATCGCCTTCAAACCGAAAAATACCGGTATCGGTTCTGACCACGAGCGAATGTTTTTTAATTTAAGCCAAATTAAGCCACTTGTACCGTGTCTTTGAGAACACGCTAAGCCCTGAGTCCCGGATATTGCCATTAAATGGGTAACAACGCTTATTAACAAACGCCAATCCCAGCCAGCGTGGAAAGCTAAAGAGCCATTCCTCTCAACCCTAAATAAAAATATTATGGGAGGATATGCTTCGTCAGTATTCGAATTCAAATTCAAAATACATATATTCTGTAGGTTATAAAATAACACTTAAAATACGTCATAATTGATTAGGAATTTACACTTTACCACTCCTTCGGAAAGCAGTTTTCCCTTAAGAAGAACGAGGAAGAATCTTAAGGATGACTTTATTCTAATTTCATCAAGCATAGCCAACACAAATATAAAACCATTAATGAATGAAACAGCCCGGAAAGAAGTCGAGATGTTCATCATCATGGATATTTGTCTTGAAAATTTTCAAATATTGTGTAATACCCTATTTTACTGAAGGATTGTTTTTGAACTGATAAAATTAAATAAGGGTATATTCACAGGAACTCTATTGAAAACGCGCAAGCAGAGCCCTCTAAATGTGTTTGGGATTTTGCATAGTCGACTAACATGTGACTACTGTATATTTATATTTCTGGAGTTTATGTCGATTACTATTTCTTTTAAATGTTTCGATATTTTGTTACATATAATAATATTATATATCTCGATTCATATAATAAATTTATATTATCTGAATCGAGATATCAAAGTTAAGATTATAATTTCCTTAAAATTTATATTAGATGTACAAGAGATACACGAGGTCCAAGCTTGTAAATCGCGCGAATGATTCACTTCTGTAGTCCCCAAAGCACAACGCCATATGACATCAGGCGATGGAAACAGCTAAAATAAACTAATCTAGCAGTTTCAATGTCTGATCAACTTCTTATTTTTTTGACTGCATAGGCGGCAGAGCTAAGCCTTTTCGACAGCATAGTGATTGAGGAAGTAATTTCCAAGAACACGGTAGCATCAGCAAACTCCAATTTTTCATACGCACTTAAATTGTTCCGGATCCATGTCTTAAATTTGAATGTGAGAATTTTAGACATTTTGTTTTCATTTCATTAAGAAGTAGTTTATTTGTAGTAAACCATTTCTTTACCTTATACCATCATTTACATTGTCATAGGCGGGTTGGTGTCTTTTAACTTTGAATAAAAAAGAAGGGTCGTCTCCAAACAGAGTACTATCTCATAAACATCCTTAACAAGGCTAGGCAAGTCATAGAAAAAAAAAAGGTACCGAGAATTGATCCCTATTGTACACATATGTAGATTACGAATCCAGATTATCTGAAGCCATTGACATTGACCCTTTGAACTCTTGTTATTTAAATACGTTTTCGATTTCAGAAGGTCGTGTGCCCGATCTGTACGCCATAGTAACCTAGTTTCTCGATCAGAATTTCATGATCAACACAATCAAATGCTTTAGGCAGATCGCAAAATACGCCATTGAATCTCGCAAAACCGCTTAGGCTCCAAAAACATGTTGTTCAAAAACAAGCTCAAAGCCAGCATCGATTGTTGAATGGCCCCGAGCAAAACCGAAATGTTCATTAAACATTAATTTATTAGTATAAAAATGTACAAACAACTAATTTAGGATGAACTTTTCGAAAATTTTGCTAAGTTACGGTAGTGTAGATATGAGACTAAAGTTGTTGGAGTTTGATACACTACCGCCTATGAATAATAAAATTACTTTACTTTCTTTCATCAATTCGGGAAACTTGTTTTCATATAGACATTTATTAAAGACAAACACCAAGTGCGGCACAATGCAATCTATAATGGAATTTACAATCATAATAGAAAGACCATGAAGGTTAGCAGTTCTCTTCATGCCTAAAAATTTAAATGTTATGATAAACTCTTTATAAATCACATATATAAATTCTTAAGTAGTATTACAGATCAAAATATTTTCCTCTAGTAATGATTCAGTAAGAGCGAGAGATAAGTTGGGAGACCTGGCAATTGAGATATGAATATTAGTAAAGAACGTTTTGAAGGCCTTAGCTACCTTTATGTTGTCATTCAAGGTTTTGTCATCTAATTAAAATTTAAAGTCAATAATTCGACTCTTAATTTTTCCAGTTTCATTCTTTATGACACCTCAAGTCATTTTTATGACATCCTTGCTATTTTTATTTTATTACTTACGTGCTTGGCAGTAGCCGCGATGAAAACACGCTTGAAATTTTGTAAATATTTATTTACATACTTATCAAAGCTCTCACTATTATTAAAAGTCTTTTCGTCTTAAAGCTCATAATAATACAGTCTTCTTCCACTTTTATGAATTCCCATTGTTTCCCAATAGCTAAATGATAATGGTTCATTTATCTCATAATAACATTTCTTGCTTAACATACATTATCATATTCTGTTTTTATTACCTGAAACATTAAATTATACAACTCATTAGATTCATCACAGCATTGAAGTTCAGGAATTCTTTGCATATTTTTTTTTAAACTAAGTTTATCCGTTACCGGTATACAAATTACATTTATTTTTAGAGTTTTATTAAGCGGTATCCTAAAAGACGCAAATTGATGGTTTTTAATTACGTCTTGTCCTGTGGTTCAACATATATATATACATGTTCTGTAACTCAAAATATCGATATTAGTATGGTTCATAAATAATTAAATCTCAAGCTCCTTGTTCATACCTTGCATATTTTTATGCTCCAGTTTGAGAATACATTGATTATTATTATTAATTTTCAATATGCTATTCTTATTTACATTTAAGTTTATTGCAGTAATTTTATCCGACATAATGCTTAAGCCACTCTCTGTTATCATTAGTGTTAAAGTTTTTTGAAAATAATTATGTAAATTCCCTATTTCCGATAAAACGTGATCGAAATCGTAATTGAAATATTAAAAAAGCAGTTTTTTTATTAATTTCCGGCTATGAAAATTGAAAATTTTTGGATAAATTGGAGAAATACTATTTTCAATCCGATTTCCTAAAATAGAGTCTGTAACCAATATCGCCATTTTAGGATTTTAGGAATCAGTTTTGATCATTTTCCTGTAATGTTTGTATGTATGTATGTGTTCGCGTGTGACTGACAAAAATATTCTACAAAAATATTCAAAAAACGTTTTTGTAGAATATATTTTTTAAACAACTCTACCGATAAATTCCTAAATCTAATTACTGATAGTTTTTCTGTTTAAAAACAATATTGATCGTAGTGAATTGCATCGAAATCGGTGGGTTTATTCGAGAGTTATCGTCAATGAAAAATTTGAAAAAAGGATTGTTTAAAATAATGCCTGAAATATTCATTGAATTGATGTCTGGTACTCGGTCATCTTTTCCTGTTTAAAAAACTGAATCAGATGCCGTAAAGCAGATAAAATCGAATAACGTTTTCTAAAGAAACAGCAGTTGAGAAATTAAAAAAACTTTTTATATATAGAGATTTTTGAACTCAAAGAGCTGAAAACGTATTAAAACTATACTTATAAACTCGGAGAACTTGACAAAACAATCTATCTTCGAGCGTTAATGAACTCAATAATTAATTGGTTTGTTTTTGAACGCTTTGAGCGTGAAAGCAATGGCCTGCAAGGTCAATCATCATTTAAATTTTTAAGCTCAAGAACTCAAAGATACGATTATAACTCAAGGAGCTCAAAATCACATCGATAAATATCACAGCGGAAAGTTGTAGTGGTGGCCTGCTAGGTCAACTGTTTTTCGGATTTTTTTTGTTTTCGTATATATTTCAAAAAATTATTCAACGTTAGTCCTATATTGATATTATGGAGCAAATAACATAATTGATAAAGTTAATTTTCATGAAAAGGTTTTAAAAAGATGTTAATAGTTTGCAGAAAATATTTTGCCATTTTGTTTATGTGAGAACTTTGAAATACCGGAACATTTATATTTGTGATCTTGGAGGTTGGTATTTATTAAAAATCTCGTTCATTAGTTTAGTAAAGTCGGTGCAAAACGCTTATACATAAAAAAAATTGTAAAAGAAGAAAATCAAATTTAAATAAATTTAATAGTGAATTTAAGTTTTTAATAAATCGTTGTGGTCACAAGCAGTGGACTGGATGTTCTGTATACCAAAACTTATTACGAGCAGTTAATATTCAAACTAGTAGTTTCTCATTACATTGGACGTAATTAAAATTAATATACTAACCAAAATTAAGCAGGACAAGCGGAAACCATATTAATTCAGAAAATACAAGTATCACAGTTGGGCTGTAACAAGCGCTTGGGCACCGATAAAATTTAATCGCAACAAAACATTACACTATTTTATCCCTTAACGTTAGGCACATAAAAAGTTATTACGCGACCTTGTCAGGTGTAATCTGAGACGCTCGAGTGTTAGCCCTTAATATGATAACTAAATTGTTTATGTTAAACATGGCGAGGGTCGGGAAAGGCCGAAGGAAACTGTAAGACGACATAATACCGGTATTAATACGTGACCTCCCGGCCCTTGAGCGACCTAGCCCTCCACTGAGAACCTAGAGAGATTGAGCGCTATGAATAAATTAAAGTTAATAGTACCCTTAGTTGCCGTAAGAACCTCTATGGTGTATAGTCTGTTACCGCATCTGTCTGTTTGTTCGAAAACGATTTTCACAGTTCTGTACTATTTAATTTGTTTTGAGCCAAATTTCGATGCAATCAGTGATGGTACGTTGGTCGGTACGTTGTTTTCAAACCAGGTCGTACTGGATTTGATCCATGAACATGGACTAATTGATCAACAACTTTTGAATTTAAGTCAAACTATACCATAAGCTTCGTGTCTTAGAGATCACGTTAAGTTGCCGGTCGGGGGCATAGTCAGTATATTAATGACAACGAACGTCAGCAGCTTCAAACTCACACTAGGC
This sequence comes from Eumeta japonica, assembly GCA_005406025.1. Taxonomy (NCBI): domain Eukaryota; kingdom Metazoa; phylum Arthropoda; class Insecta; order Lepidoptera; family Psychidae; genus Eumeta; species Eumeta japonica. The sequence continues at coordinate 169,465 of BGZK01000342.1, read as the reverse complement.
CAGCGTGAAGAGCTTAAAATAAGAAAAGAAACCATTCGATTTTAATTAAAAAGATTGTGGGAGGATATGCCTAAAGACTAGGAAGGTAGAGATGTATATCTTATATGTGGAGTAAATACATGGTTTTTGATCATTATTTTTATATGGCATGATAAAATTCATCATTGGCATTTTATTTTCACTTACACTGTGAATACAGAAATACTTAAAAGTGAATATACGCTACTGGGACCACAAAATGTTTCATAAAACTTCTTGGTGACACTGTGATATTGGATAAACTCAACGAAAGTTATTGACGAGATAGTAATTTAAGTTGAAATTGAGGAAACTGTGAGACGGGCCGTCGAAAGCATCTTCAATGTTGCTCTGGATGGTAGTCAATGAGTTCAAACAGCACTGCCCATACGCTAACTTGACGCGAGTGTGCGACGATTATAAAATACTAGCTTATTAATAGTTTACTCTAAATAATTTACTTCTTAATAGGAAGAAAACAAAATGTGTGACATTCTCACTTCCAAATGTAAAAAAATGGATCTGGTTCTATTTGAATAAGAAACGAGGAATTAGAGCTTGTTGACACTACTGAATTTGCAATTAAAAAAATAAGAAAGGTGTCCGATATCAAAACCTCCAGACTGGTTTATTTTGGCTGTTTCCTTAGCTTAATGTCATATGGCATCCTGCTTTAGGGACATGCTGCGAATGTTCACAGAATTTTCGTTTTGCTAAAGCGGGCCATTCGCGCAATTTACGGGCTGGGACCTCGTGTTTCTCTTAGAAGTAAGTTTAAAGAAATTTGAATTTTAACTGTGGCATCACAATTATTTATCGAAATATCATATAAGTTAAAAAAAAATAGGACGTTATAATAAAATCAGTGATGGATGTAATTTCAATATTAGAAATTAAAATGAACTGTGTTTACGTATTAGTCTGCATAGGGTCACAAATTCGTTTAGAGGGCTCTCTCTATGTGCGCATGTTCAATAAGATTCCTGTGGATATACAAAATTTACTCTTATATAAATTTAAAGTATTTGTTAAGTAAACACTTTGCACAAAAGTGTATTCAATCTCATAATATTTAAAGGATAAATGGACATAATGAGCTCGACTTCCTACAGGTTTTTTCCTGCAATAGTTTTATATAGCATTGTATTTCTATATGATTGCTTTGAAAAGAGCTATTCCTCAAGTTTCTTGCTAGTTTTTCTTGAGAGATAAATGCTTTACGAATAAGTGGTAATTAAAAAAAGTGGAAATAATTAAAAAATAATTAAAAACTGTAAATATTTTAAATGATGTATTTCAAGAGTTATATTATAACCTATGATAGGAAGATATTTTGAATTTAAATTTGAACTTACTTGTTTTCCTTGGCTCTACTTAAAAGGCGGTGGAACTTGTTGCGAATTTTCTTTCTCACGAAAGCACCGCAATCCGAACTTCCTTTGAAAATGGTGCGTTACTGCTTGGTTATTTATTCACCCAAATCATTACATACCATAACCTTTTGGTAGATATCGTTCTTGGGATGAAATAAAATCATTTTTAAGCGGCTATTAAAGGAAACAACCAATACTGCTAAGAAAAATAGGCCGAAAGCTGCTTTCATCCCAGAATCTAGAGCTGCGCTGCATGATTGTATTTGTTCAACTTTGTCACATTATTGGTTAATACTTTCTTTGATTAGTTGTGTTATTTTGCTTATGCTTAAATATCGACCAAATACAGTCATACATTTGTGGCTCAGCCGTAGAGGGTAATGGCCATCATGGCTGAATTGTCCATATAACTCAAGTCTATTCTCGTAATCACCACGTTCTCAATGACATCATCTGGCGGGTGCTGATCTCTGCCAACGTTCTGCTTACGGTTTTCGTTCGGTCTTAGCCGCTAGGATGGTAGCAACCTAATGGTTTAACGCCAGTACCTTGACAAAGAGGGCGCTAATTACTCTAGGATGCCATATATTTCAACACGTTTGTAGCGGCCCGCTTAAATAACACCTCGAGATGAGTAGGTTCCGGGGCCAAATCAAATTAAATCAGCCAAATCAGTCAAATTAAAGCACCTGAAATGCAGCATTCTGGAGGACACGTACCTTTTTATTCCAGTCTCCTTCGAAACAGCCGGAGTTTGGGATGATAAGACAAAAGTCCTTCATACGACATTTGAGCAAGAAGCTCAAATAAGGCGATCCTCTTTCTGAATTTTGTCTGTTTCAAACTATCAGCGGCCATCGAATGCGGTAATGTTGCTAGTTTAATGGAGACTTTTGGACCAGATCAGACCGGGGGCGGTATTTTTGTAATATAAATTTAATTATTTTTAGTTTATCATTTTACTTAATTATTTAATTCGTATCCCAATGTGTGTTTTATATATCTTAGAATAATTTTTGCCCGTCTCATAACGCAAAGCGTTTTAGGTAGTGCATTACTCTTAACTTGCCAAAGTAAAAGTGCCGTCTTTTCTTTGATCGCCTCTTATATAATAATAATAATAATAATTCTTTATTTTCCTCCAAAATAGTTTAGAACGCAAGATTACAAAAAATGTGCAACATTAGGAATTACTGTGGGGGATTGGAACCCAAACTAAGTTCAACTTGTGTTATAGGTTTCCAGGCGCCCACCCTTGAGCGTCACGGTCACATGTTTATTATGAATGTATAGAATAAGTGTATGTACTACCTGTTAAGAACATGTTATGTATGTTCATTCAGAGTAGAACACATCAAAAATATAAACAGAAGCAACAATTCTCAAGCGACTTGCCATTTGACGAAAACAATAAAATATGTAAATGAGTGATATGAAAACAATAATAATAAAATATATTTAAAATGTAAAAAATAGTATTCCTAAATTTCATGTTATGATGTTTAAAAGAGCCTCAGTATCATCATAGTTTTGCTTCAACAAAAACTGATTGATTGTATGTTTACACTCAAATTTCGTTAAGGCATATATTGACAGGGATTTATTCAATTTGTTATATAGATACGGTGCCAAAAACTCATAGAAACGTTGTGCAAATATAGTCGAAGTTCTGTTTAGCGGGCACACATTTCCACGTTTTAAATCTACGACTGATGCATCGAATGTGAGCACCGAGTGCTCTTTAAGAATTGTATTCAGAATAAATAGTTGACGGACTGTTAGGACTTTCCAGATTTTGTACAGTTCTAAGGTGGGATATCTAAAAGGAAAAAGAGCTAACCTTCAGTACTAATCTTTGAGCCCGTTCTAAGTTTATAATACTGGTTTTACATGCCCCTTAAGAAGTAATGCAATAAAGTATAAGGGATTGACAAAGAGTAGTAGACAGTTTTAATAGTCGGAAAATCAGCGATGTGCCTCAATGATTTAAAAATGTAAATAAGCTTGCGAATTCTACTTGCAAGTAAGTCAATGTGCGGTCGGAAGCTAAGTCTATAGTCGATAAGAACACCAAGATATTTATATTCATCCACTCTATAATTTATATATACATATGGCACTTATCTCTTAACATGAGTACGCTAATACTCGTATGTAGATACGCTATCGTTTTACCATATCTCTTATAAAAAATTAACATTTATTGCGTGTTATATAAAAAAAATTGATTGAAAAATAATCTATGACTGTCAATGTGTATGTTCGTATGGAATCCGTGTGTGTTAACGGTAACGTCCGAAATATTCCACATATCAAGATTTTCTTTTTATTCGCCTTAGATTTGCTTCTCCTGATTCTTATTAAGAGAGATTGTTTAATTCAATGTCGTTTAATTGATATTAAAAAAAAAATTAAAATTGACTCGTTTGTGTATATTCTATATCAGTGAATAAATAAAGTTTAGGTTCTAGGTCGCAGAGGGGGCCTATTAGTCGACTGATTTATAATTACAGCCTACTGCGCACGCGTCGTATTTCTCTTGTTTAAATAGAAAATGCCGCGATATTTAAAACTAAAATTAAAGATTTTTTTTTGTTTTTACAATTTTTCTGTTTTTGAATGAGCGTTATGAGGCGTGCCCTTTTGATTTTCTAAATTTTTAATATTTGTGTGTACTTACAACGTTAGTCTTATAAAAGGAAATGTAATCGTTATATGTCTTAAACTAGGTAATTATTAAAAATTCAACTCAAAATATACCGAGTCATCTAATTTAAGTTTTGAGTATTCATTAACAATAAAAATTATGTCTAAATTGTTATACTTTTATGTATTGCTTGGTTTTTTACAAAGGTATTTCAGAATTTGAAAATCCATGTACAAGTTTTAACGAAAATTAATGGCTTGACAACATAAAGCTAGATTAATGACATAGAATTTGACGATATCATGAAATTCCTGCATCGACGTAACAAAACGTAGAAATTAAGGGATGGCTATGAAGTATTATCGGACAGATATTGATAAAAAACGGATTTAAGCATTGTTATAATACCGTCGAAAGGTTACAAGATCGAATAGCTGGTATCAAAAGCATGAGTAACATTGGCATTAGAATCGTGAGCAAAGTAAGGATTGGAATCGAAATCGGTAATGAAATGGGGTGGAATTCAATACGAGGTCAACGTGAAATAAAAAAAAAATTGTGTTTTTTTGTATTATTATACATTTTTTATATTATATATAATTATTTAATAGTTGTCTAGTATCTCTATCTGTATTATAATTAAAAGTAATTTTTCAAATAATTATGAAGTAAAGAATCAAATCAGTCAAACGAAAATAATGAATTATTAAAATTGAAATAATCTCAAAGAAAATTTATAAGTTGAACAGTTACAGACATTCAATAAGAGTGGGGCTGAAGGCGCCATTATCGGTACAGCATAGAAATTCTGCGAGATTTTCATACTTGTGAAATGATGGTAGTTTGAGTAAAATTATATGCAATTGTGACTAATCATTCATTGCTATTGTTGTGTGACAATAAAAAGATTTTTTTTTCAAATAATTAAAGTAAGATTAATATACGACTAGAACACAATATAAGTTAAATTTATAAGCTTCATAATGTGCAAAAAATAGACCCATTATACTTTTTATAACTTAACAAGAAATTAAAATTTCCAAAATAAAAAATATATGTATAAATATAATTGTAAGGACATTAACAAAGAAAAAAATAGATCTTAGCGTTGTGTTCCCCAAAGTTTAGCTCTCAAATATTCATCACTCTATATTTCGACTTTTAAATATTGCAAAAAAATGGCCTTTACCCGAATAAGGGGCATGTAGAGATTTAGAGACCCCCCCTTCACCCTTAGGATCCTTACGTAATGAATTAATGGCACCTTATACCTTTCATAACCTTCCCTCATGTATTAATAATTAGTAATAGCGTCAACAAAGCAAATAATATAGTAAGATCGACAACGTATTACTACCCTAAGCAACATTTCAGGCTCTGAAAATATTTTGAGAACATTCTAAAACCTATCTTAGATAACGCAAGGTTCTGAGCGGCTATCATAACAACGCTAAATAACCTTGTTATTGCGTTTTATACACAGAAAAAATATTTTGTACAATACAACAAGCACATTCAGCAAAACAAAATATGATTGTCTCAACATGAATAACGGTAACCAACAAAAAAAGATGTCGTATACTAAGAGCTTAGTACGGTGTACAATGTATTTGTAGTGAATGTCTATCGCGTATACAGTAGACACAAGCAATAATTTAAACAATATGTCCGTGCCGTCTACAATGTAGTTGCATATGTTTACAACAAGTAAGTTAAACGTAAATTGAAACTGTAACCTGTAAGCAACGATTCGCTGTTCGTATATTCGTATGTATAAGCGACGAAGACCCTTCGACCGTCTGCACCCCGTAGCATTCATCTCATCGCAAACTCTGCATACATTGTCTGTGCTTTGCAGTCACGTGTGGGATTTCATACTATTCTCAGAGTATATATATATATATATATATATATATATATATATATATGTCTAAGTATGATTTCCAATATAAGATAGTAATTAGACTTATAGTCAATAATATAAACTTTTTGCAAAGACATTGTAAAACTTTATGGAAAAAGTGATTTATATATATATATATATATATATAATGAAAATGGTTTTCTTTTTCACGAAATCACGTAATAATTACTGAATTTATCTGTATGAGACTTTGACTGTTCGGTGAGGAATCATTAATACATGGTTTTAAGATTCTTATACTATTACGTTTGTTTGGATGTCCGTTGCTGTATAAATAGTAATTTGTTAGCGCTACCATTAATGCTGAAGGGAGATCCAAGATTGGTATTGAGATCTGTATCGACATCGAGAGCAGGATCATGATCGCCATAGAAATTGACTGATATAAAAGATGAAGGAATTAATTTTACGTCCACAGGAGCCAAACCAGGGACGCATTTGAATAATAAAAGAAAATAACTTAATTTGAATTTACGTCCAGAGAAGCGGGCGTGTGACCGCTGGTTTTTAATAAATTAAAAATTAATTTTCTAGTGGAAAACGAGCAAGTGGAAAAAGCAGTTTTGAAACGAATTTATTGTCCACTACTAATCATTCCAGGGTCTTCACATTTTCTGTTGGAGTGCAACTTCAACAATAGACCAAATTCTTCTGATACAAACTGCATAAATCTTTCTTATTCTTTATAATATAAAAGTTCTACAACTTATACGAATTACGTTTTCATTTACTGCTACATTAAATTACTTCACTCTATTTTTACTGTTGTCAATAAACAGTTTCGATGTGTTCTTGAAAAGATTGTCCCGTTGGAATTATATAATTCCACAGGCATATAAGTGAATAATATATTTCTACAACTATATAAGGAATGAAAATGCGTAGGTAGATTTATAAGTAATTATTATTTTTTGTATACTAGGTTTTACTAATAGCCATAGCAGAGTAGTTTCTTACAACAGATCGCAATATTATCTCCTAACTCTTAAAGGTTAAATACGTGCAGTCATATTTTCAAAATTTTATTTTTCTAAATATACCATATTTTGTATAATGTTGTTAATTTGATATTCATATTAGCCTTTAGTGCAATTTAACCTAAATAATACTCAGATTAAGTCATTAGTTTATTATTTTAACAGAAACAAAAGAAATAATTATATGTATTCAGAGAAACAAATAAGTCATTTTTCATTTCCAATCTAACTCAATATATATATAGTATTTAGAAGGAAACAATCGCTATTGATTAAACAAATACATCACTTACTCATATAACATTGAATTTTTTATAACTACGATTATGTTGTATTATTGTTATACTTTGTATTTCAACTGTCTCATTTCGTCTCCCGTGATAATCCACATGTTTAACGCGATAAAAAATATACTTCCTTGTCTTCATTTTTCACACCCCCGAAAATTGGCAGTTCGTATTTTCTTTCAAAATTGTCCCATGGTAGCTCCAATTAGGGGGCGCGCCGCCATTATTTCATAACTACATGGAATTTTCTTAATGATTTATTAAATATTTTCGTTACATTCGCAACATTAACTTTCCTACAGCAACTTAGAGTTGCATAACATTACTTAACATTCTTGTTAAATACGTGATAATCTCATTGGTTGTATAGGACTATTTTTTTCTTGTGTAGACCAAAAGGGCTTGGTTTGTGGAATCTCAGCATAATGTTTTGACTTCAACGTTGTATGATGAAATAGAAAATCGGAGAAACTTATTTTAACCTTGTCAAAACTTGCAAGACCTTGAAAGTAGTAAAGCAGAACTAGCGTTCAAAACTTGAATAAGTCTGAACTCAGCGTAGAAGAAATTTAGTTGATTAGATTTAAGCCTGGAAAAAACTTCTGAACTCATAAAAGATTACGAAAATAAAAAGTAGGCTTCCTTGGTCTTGATTAAATTGAACTGTTACATTGACTAATACTTTTATTCTTATTTGAATAGGTTTTTCTAACAATATAGGGCAAGTAATATAAACGATGGCAATTCATATTCTTGGAAACAAAATGTTATAGAGCCTAAACATGAAATGCTATTATTCTAGGTTGTTTTTATTAGCTCAATTGCGACTCTTCATACATCTATGAAATAAGCTATAATATCTATGTGAAATTCACGGATTGCTTAATATACGTTATTAAACGTGATTTAGATGTATAATCATTTAATTAGGTGTATGTCATTTTAAAATCACGGCTCCAAAAAAATGTCACTAAAGTAAATTATTAAGTTAAGGACTAAGATGCGATAAATCTCTATAATTGATTGAATTAATGCATAGCCTCTCACAGGTTGTATTATAACAATCAATGGGCATATTCCCGTCTCTCGTTTCTGTACAATCCTGATGTATTTTCGTCTAAAGACGACCGCTAGATCGAAATCCTGCGCAGCATCCCGACCACGCCATGTGGGCGGCGATGGATCGCATTTCAATCCGTTCCGCTAATTGAAATGAGAGAAGCAGCTTCGTGTGGCCCATAATCCTGCTATCCAAATTGAACATCCGTTCTAAATCTTGACTTTTGAATATTTATTTATAACGTGTTAGAAAAATAAATTTTTAAAAATGAAGTGCCACCCGTTACAAAACAACTTTCTTACGCTGTTTGACAAATATTAATTGTAAATGTTGATATGTTATACATAAATATTGTACCATTGATTTTATTAAATTATCAATAATTTTAATAAATACACACTAATGATATAGAACAAAAAAAATGAATATGCATATTGTAGTTTTATTTTAGATATACTTCTATTTTAAAGCGTTATGCGATTGTACAAATTCTCTTTCACTGTAAGAAATGAGTGCAGAAGGAGAGAGATATAGTTTAAAGCTTTTGTGTCACATACAATTTTTGCTGGTGAGAACGCTGTTGCCACAACTTGCGATGATAAGCTTCGTTTCCATATTAAATATGAAAAATGGTTGTCAGTACAGGCTTTCCTTAAAACTTTCCGCTATTATATTTATTGATGTGCTTTTGGACTCCTTGAGTTCCAAACTAAAGCAGTATATGAGTATTTGAGCAACATTCGAAAAATAGGTGAGACTCTTCATCCCTAAAACTTATCGCTATGATATTCTTACGAAATGACCCTATCAGGGATTCTAAGATTGAGATCAGATAAAAAATAAAACAAGTAGAACAGCAGAAGGCGTATACAGAATCATAATAAATCACTACGGAACCAGTTCATTGTTTGTCGTTATCCAATGAAATTAAAATTATCATTATATCATATCTAATGGAATTACACCTGAAAAACGTCATTAATGAATTCTCTTCTACATTACCACCAATTCCAAATGCTGATTCACCTTGAAAAAAACTCAAGGGTTACTAGTTTTTTTTTCATTGACACTAAGTATCGAATGATAAATAAAAGTAGTTAAACACTTGGAAATGACATAAAACAACCTGATAGCCGAGCAGTTCAATCCCATTCAAACGTTTAAAATCATAAAATCGTAAATTTTAAATCTAAGTAGGGATCTTAAAATTAAATAGCGCACACATTTCTCCTTTAATGATTTGTTATAATAATTGAAATAAGTCGAGTCTTATGAGCAGCAAGATCGTTCTTATGTCTAGTGCATTAGCACTAGAATTAGAACAACATCCATAACATTAGTAATGGATGTTGTTCATTTTTTGAAACGATTCTATATTTCTTTTGATGTACCAGATTTTTGTATACGTATTATGATACTAAAATTAAGATAAGGGATGTGTAGCTTAACGGTCGTTATTCAAACTATTTATAGATATGTCTGCATGATTTGAAAGTGTATGAGTGTGGATTAAGGATGGATGAGCTGTGTGTCAAATGCTCCCTGTACGCCGACGACCAAATAACATCGTCAGCGTGCGGACTGGAAGAGATGGTAAATAAAATGAATGTTTATGTTAAGTAAAGGGATATGAAAGTAAATGTCGGTAAGACTAAGGTGATGGTATTTGAAAGGGGCAAAAGCATGAGAACGTTGAACAAATGAAAAAGTTTGTATACTTGGATAGTCTGTTTACAAAATGATGGTAAACATGATAGAGATATCGAAAGGAGAGTGAATGCGGGAAACAAATTGAATGGGGCCTTGCTCGCTATTATGAATAGTAAAATCGTCTCACGACACGCCCGCTCGGCTATTCATAGTGGGGTCCTGATACCTCCGATTATGTATATCATAATCTACACTTTCTCTATATTTTCTCTCTTATCTCTATAGTTTCTTTAAGGACGTGTTTGCCGTAGTTCCTTGTTTTTATAGTTTGATCTTATATAGCTATCAAGAAACCTTCTGTTTCACCGTATATGTTCCCTTTAGTAAGGTAGCTGGTGATGCAACTCAGTCTATGTGATCTTGATCTCACTGTTGTGGGTATTCACCGTGTAATCCTTTAATTAGTCCGTATGGAAATAGTGTATACATTCACGGCTTTCGTTTTGTTTCTGGTTAATTCTGGTTGAGTATTTTGTTCAGTCTTTGTTTATAGTTTGTTATTAGTGTATTTTTAAATTCAGTGTGGTTTATAGAAGCGTTTTGTACGAATCCTAAGGATTTATATGTATCGTTTGATTCCATATTATCTATTTTTCCTCCTTATAAATCAAGGTTGATAGGTTCTGTTCTCTGCGTTGTCCTTTAACAACACTATTTTATCATTATCATTATTATTGTTATCGCCATAGCCATTGCCATTATCATTATAAGTCAAAATATTAATTACAAATTAAATATATCGCACTTGTAAACATGTATTTTATACAAGCACGCACACACGCATACGCGCACACACGAACTCACACGCATGCACATACACTTTCTTTTCCAAAAAAATATTTTTCATATAAAATAAAACAAAAGATAAAAAAATATAAACAATAAAAAACTTATTTCCTAGGCTTCTATTTTAAAACTATAATATATAGAATTACAAAACGTACTTCTAGGATTACATTTCTAGACTATACTTATATAATAATACAATTTATTCCTAGGATTGTATTTGCACTTTGCATACAAATTACAGTATTTATAATAAAATTTATAAGTACATTGTAAATTTAAAACTGCTGATATCTTGGTTATTCAATATATATCGTTTATTAGCAAAAATATGACATTCATTTTTATAAAATACGTCATAATATTGACAAAAATACAATATTTTAAAATAACCACTCTTTCTTAGACAATTTTAAAGAAAGAAGAGCATGACATTTGAATATAGTTGTTTTTGAATTGAATTATACACAATCACACTCCAATATAAAGCAAATACACGAAATGAAACATCTTTCAGAACACAAAACAATTGTAAGGATTAAAAAATAAACGCAAAAAAGCTGAAAAATCACAAATTTATAGAAACCAGAGAAAATGTCTAAAAATCTGAAATAATTCAAATCAAACAGTCCCAATTCTCCAAAAGGAACACAAAAACTCTGAAATAATGCAGTAACCCAACAAGATTGATAAAAGCCATAAATATGTTAAAATTATAGAAAGTTCGCGCCTTACCACTTTGATATATTTACAACTGTATACAAACTATTTGCGTAGTTTTCCCGACCGGGGTTTTTGTCATATTATTAGGGTTAAGGGCAGTGCTAAAAGTAGCAGGAGGGTTAGAAATGTGTTTTTTTACTTCTACGTCTTTTTTACGTCTACGCTTTAACCCCTACTTCTGGCCCTGCTTCTCCCAGCCTCAGCTCTTTAATCACAATCGTCTTCACTTTCTTCTTTAATTTTTTTTCTTCTCATCTTTATACACCACAAATTTATATAAGTACCCTGTTTTAGATTTATATATTTCAAATGATGAAATTCCCCAGGGAGCGGCTTTTGCATTTATATAGTATGCAATGGAAAGACATCCTTTAAACAGGGTAAGGGACTCATCTATGCTTATCCATCTATCTAATACATATAATTCTTGGAATTTTCGATTCAATTGAGAAATAATAAGTTGGAATTTATATAATCTATGGGGAAAAGAAACCTAGATTTTCCTCTTGATTGACAAGAAGTTGCTTACTGACAGCAAGCGGTTGCTTACTGGCAGCAGACGGCTGCTTGGTTTACGCGTTCGGCAGCGGTTGTTTATCATAATCAAAAAAGTGTAGGCATTGGGATAGAAAGATATATCAGTCGTAGGACGTGAGATTACGGAAATACACCAATAACGTCAATGCCTTTCCTCCAATACTCTCCCTAAAGTGTTAAATTGACATGCCCATATAAATAAAAACTGCAAACAAACGGTAAATCTCATTTACAGTGGTATTTTACCATCTGTTTATGCACAATGAGGTTGTATATATTATATATAGGCAGATTTTGCCTTATTATTTACTTGATGAGCGTAACGATTGGCTACATAGACAATTACCTTCATGATCTCTTCACGTACACGAACACGACGGTATATCTGGTTTGACACTGTTATGCTGAATTTAAAAATTCATTGTAAATTTTCTGACGATGTGACGAGTAAAATAAACGTAATTTCGTTGCATTATTTCTTGAGAAGTACGATTAAATTTCGTATAAAATACTTAGTATGACCAGGAAATTAAAATGAATTATTTTACTCGATGGATTGATACGCGACGTGGAGCCTATAGGCCCCTCGCGCGTTAGAGCTTTTAAATAGAGACGTATCTGAGAAGTGAATTATATAAAAGTGAATTATATACAAACTCTTGTATTTAATTGACTGATATAAAAGTATTATCTATTGTAATCTACACAATAATAGAAATAAAGTTGTCCGTTTAATACTATTGTGTAGATTAGAATAGGTAATATTTTTATCTAATAATTCTAACCTCATTTGTTAAAACGATTATTACATTGTAGTTATTGTCTGATTGTACTCATTCACTGATGCTATCCGCTGTTGTTAGCAATTTCAATGTAGTCACCCATCAACAGCCATCTACTGTTAAGTAAATAATATAAATGCATGAATATTTTCGCCAACTATTACTGCATCGATAACAATAAAACGCAGCGCTATCTGTTATTAAGTAACTAATATCAAACTTAAATATTGTAACGTAGTACTTTGCAAAAGCGAATATAAAAACATAAATAAATAAAAGACGTACCAATGCAATAAACGAGTCAATCTGGAAATGCTTAAAAATCAAAAATTGAGCAATCTAGCAAGTTATATTCATTATTATTGTATTTCAAAATAGTATCCGTTGAAATCAATACATTGCTGCATTTGATGGAACTACAGAGAGAAACACTTTATTGGCTCACACTTAGGAGTCGTTACGAAGGTCTTTTTATATGCAGCCATTGCTTCCTACGCGGTCTTAAATCGCTTTGTAAAATAAAAATGGCATGATGCGAAGTGGTAGCTGTAAGGTAGGCGAATCAGTACTTCTATACCTAATGACCCCAAATAGTTACGTTATTTGTCTGGCAGACTGTGATGAGGTGTTATCGTATTGATGGAGAATCGTAATGCGTGGTCTCTTTTCACAAATCTTTTCCCAAAGCAAGAGGTAAACACTCGTTTGTGCACCAGACTGCAATGTCTATCTTTTAATTTTCTAAAACATTTGTTGCATAATGACCTGTCATTTCGAAGAAAGCGACCATCATCTTTTTTCCGATGCTTCGACCTCGTTTTACTTTAGTAGGCAACTTGTTGAAAGAAAACGCCCCCTGAACATATTATCTTTTTTTTTTCTATTCTGATTTCGAGAACAGTAAATCCAACTTTCGTCACCTGTAGCGATGTCGTACACAGAATTTGAGTCACTACCGGCAAATGTTTGTATCATTTCGCGGGACCAATTATCATTACAGAGTTTTTGAGTTTCAGCCTAATTATGAGGTATCCGCCGAGTACAAAGTTTCTTAACCGCTAAATGTTCGTGAAGTATTTCGTGGACTTATCTCATATCGATGCCTAATTTTGTCCGAATCTGCTGGTAAATCATTTTTTTATGAGTCTCCATCATGAACCACATACCCATGATGTTGTCTTTGGTAGTCGCTGTAGAGGGATGTTCATCAGGTAGATCACGTTCAGTCAGATCAGAGCGACCACATTTGATCTTGTTAAACCAGTTACAAACAGTGACAAGGAATGTGGATTCAGCACAAAAAGGTGAACCAAAGTCTATTACAACTTTCTTGTTGGCATAAATGGTAATAAAAATCATAGACAATTATTGCACGAAAATTGTCTTATATTAAAGTCATGTTAACGTTAAACAAATAATTTCCTTTTTGCCGCTTATTCGTAAAAACAAATGGCAGATGAATGCATTATACATAATAAGGTTGGCAAATGGTTCCATTTTTTATTTTAAATATGTTTTTTATTTTACAGTTTCTAAGTGGCGTGTTCTAAAAATTGTATCACCTATGTACATCATATTTAATGTGTTCAAGAGACATGAGATTCAGGGAATATGATTTTATTTACGTGACCTCTGACATATCATTGAATTTTGCGTTAGGGCTAAAATACCCAAACGTTTTGTAAATTCTAATAATTAATCAATTTACAATTACAATGGACGCCAACCAAAAAGTACAAAAAAAAATATATGTAAATTATTTAGAAAATTTTTACAACAATAGTTTGATTAATATTCGAACTTAATGATATTCATAATTAAATGTCTAGTTTCTCTGTTAGATGTGCAACAGCTTCGTTAAATAGCGAATTGACAAAGGTAATCAGTATTGTAGAAAAAGGTTAAACTAATTGATTTCCATTATTGAACCGGATTTACTTCCCACCTATATTTATGTTTGGACTCTCATCTGACGCGTTTGAACCTCGGCAAGAGGCATTGCAGGCAGATGTGTTTTAGCAAAATGTTACGAGCTAAGGCTGCTTAGGAATAGAACGCTGTGCACTTCCTAATCGTCGTCTATTCATCAAAATATCAGTTATCTGTTCTTGCAGGGATGGAAATAAAAATCCCTTTTTCTGAGAAGTTCATACTATAGAAATTATTATTAAAAAGAAATCAATTCACTGGTTATTTCATGTGCTGGAGAGAAATTTGGCTTTTCACAATGCCTGCCCTGCCATTTTTCCAATTAATAAATGAATACCGACCATTTTTTTTCTATTTTAAAAGTCACTTTAGACGGAGCGCAACTGACAGATGACAGATCAATCTAATGAAGAAATGAAAGACATTGACAACACTCAAAACAGAAGCTTTCTTTTCTCAAAATTTTAAGATATTTTTTTTAAATTCACCAATCTAAATGACTTATAAATATAAAGCTATTGTTTTACTTTTAATAAAAAAGAATTCTGGGATCATCAGAATAACACTGTGATATCTTTTTCAGATGCTGTCATCAAATTACCAACTAATGACGGAAATTGAAACTTCTCAGTGAACACCGATATTGATTTTGAGGGGTCTATTATCTAGATTACAATTAATGTCAGATTGCACTTAAAGAAAACAAAATTGAAGCTTTAGCTTCAATTACGCTTGATATTAATTCAATTGTTTCGGACTCACTTTGTACGAAAGGTCGTTTTACGACTAAATTTATACTAACTTTTACAACACCTAAACAACGAATATAAACGATATTCGTTGTTTTGGTATTCACGATTCAAGATGTTTGGCATTTACTTTTGTAACTTTTGTTCATTTGTTCTTTAAACTTTGTTCATTTCTTTTAATCATCATGAAATCATGAAGCTTGAATCATTAGTTCAATGCTCAAATAAGTTTAGTATTGTCAGGTATAATGACTTTTTTGGAGATTTATGTGAGCAATTTATAAAAAAATATATATAAAAGTGAAAAAGGCAAAGTTTATTTGAAGTTGCTAAGTAAAACATTACCAAAAAGCATAATTTGACCATGGGAGCCGAGTGTTCACTTTTGAAAATAAGGCCGTCAGAGTTTCTTATCAGTTTACTTAATCGGGCTAATATTAAACTACAATTTAACTTTTAACTCTACGATGCAACAACATTCAATTTCCGCTGCGCAAAACTTTATCTGTGTAACCAATCTTCTTTGCAAGTGCTTTATTACAAATTAAAAATAGATAAATTAATTATCACACCAATGACAACTGAAATTATAGAACAGCTTAAATTATTGCAACATTTTATTTCTAAATGGCATAAGTTAGCTTGTTTTGTACAACTAACACCACTGCAGATCAGAAAGTGACACAATTAAAGATGAATCCTATTAACAAGTACAGAGAAATGCCTAAAATATTCCAGAAAAACCATAAGTAGAAATCAGAGAGGCACACGACTTTTAGATATAAACACTGTACATACGAAAATATACAACCCCTAAAGAAGTAGTATGGAAAGTTCAATGTAAAAAAATACGCGTGAGTTTTACCAGCCGCGGCAGGCTCTCAGCGAGAAACACTCTCTGTGACGCAAGAGGTGCGAGTGATCGCCTCTGACAGATTCCTAGAGAGACATTGAGCGTGAGCAGATACACCCACCTCCTAAAAAATTCGATATAAAATATTCGGATAGTCTAAAGTGCTGTCGTTACCCGAACGAGCCGGTGGAGTACCTGACTGGCGTGTCCCTAGTTTCAAGATTACTTGGTGTAGCAAAAGGCACCACGCCGTCACGTCGTCGTCTGCCGCTGCATGCTACAGAAAGTAGTCGTTGACCTCCGTTATAGCTATCGTTCAGAGGTCTCGAGGAGCTTCCATCGAACGTGGGCGGAGCCCGACACCCGCTCGGACCAGCGCTCCCGGACTAAGGCACGGACCATTACGTTACATCTTGGATGTCTCGCGTAAAGGCCGCGAATAATAGTGCTTATAGCAAAGAATTAATGTGGAAAAATATTATAGTTCCTAGTCCTAAGTATTTTGTGTGTAAGTCTATATGTTTTTGTAACCTACAATTAAAAGTATAAACGCAATTGACTAAGGTCACATCATTACAATACACACCCTCCATCCTTATAGATGTCTTAGTTCTCGCTTAGATAACGCGGCACTGAGCCCAGAATACGCAAGTCACTGATATTAGGTCTAACGAAAAACCATAAAGTTAAAATTGTTATATGATTATTTATTTTATTACAAGCGGCCCACCCGCGGCTGCGCCCTCGGTGTTTTTTTATTTTTCATACCTGTATTTGACAGATCAAAAAGTAAAGTGCTCCGATCGTCACCAAACTTTACAGGATTACTTGTCAGGTCAATCTAAAGATTTCCTGAAAGTTTCATTGAAATAGGTCCAGCCGTTTCGGAGCCTACCCGGAACATACAGACACACTTTCTTTTTTATATATATAGATTTACTTAAAAGTGAGATTTTAATTAAATGATAACTATTTTCTTTATTCGTAAATAGCAATTTTTCAGATCCCATTCTTTGTCTATACTTATAGACATTCCAATCATGCAGACAAGCTATTCATCAATAAGTTAAATAGCAATGTTGAAACTACGCATCCCAATCTGATACCTCTACCGATATTAAATAACTCAATGTATGCTCCGTTTATTATGACCCAGATACTGGAGCACATGTATAAAGATTGCAATGCCCTTATCAAATCGCTTCTCATACAATGCATAGTTTAAGGTCTTCAATAAATTATTCCCTTATAATATTCAATTTTATCATCTACAATGCATCCCTGTTTCACGCTATAGCTTAGCATTAAGTACATATTTTATTAAATCTATGATTACAATTATTATAAGATTTCATTGTGCGCACGGAGCTTGCATTTAACAGCGTTTCAGCTGAATTACGACATGAAAAGGCAGGGATTTACTGAGACATTAATTAACTTCTAAGCTTCAAAAGTTTCCCATTGAGCGATCACATCGACAACGGGCCGTTTCGCGAATAAAGAATTCGTATGACGTCCCTAAATCTTTGCGAATCGGTTTTGCCAATACGCCGTCGCCGAAAACGGTATAATATTCTTCTGGATTGATTACGCTTCCGTGAAAGTCGATATAGACTTATCGTTAATTTCACCCTGTTCCGCCTTATAACTTATTGGTGTATAGTTAAATTTTTCCTTATTCTTAAGACTACAT
This sequence comes from Eumeta japonica, assembly GCA_005406025.1. Classification (NCBI taxonomy): domain Eukaryota; kingdom Metazoa; phylum Arthropoda; class Insecta; order Lepidoptera; family Psychidae; genus Eumeta; species Eumeta japonica. The sequence goes on along the minus strand of BGZK01000342.1, from coordinate 151,417 downwards.
TCTCATTTTTGCTATACGTTGACGAGTCGCGCGATAAGACGAGAGGAAAGGAAAAAAGAAACCGGAAAATTATGTTTTCATTGCCGACACCGTACGAATCGATGTTGCGCAACAAATCGCGGCGGAAAGACAACCCACAGCAAAGCCGTAGGGGGAAAAGCGTTCCGGTAATTACAATTCCTTCCGCCTCTAATCCCCGCGGCCGTTAATTGGACACGTTTTAATTTTCCACTTGTCGTCCGCGCCGCGGCGCCGCGACGTGTACCAGATCGTATCGGATTGTTCGGCCGAAAACGGAAGGCCCTATTAATTCGTGATTTAGCGGGTCCGGTACACGCTTATACGAATGAATCGTATTACAAAGTGCGTTTCCTGTACGCGAGTTTGAAGCGTGTATGTGTGAAAATTATAGCTTCTTCTTTTTTTACATTTTCATTCGTCTGTTACCGTTGTGTACAAGTGTTTACCGTACACTAACGGTGGTTTGGACCAAAAACAGAAAATGATAATTTTAAACTTAAGGTTTAACAAATTGCCTTTGTTTTATATTTTTTTAAAAGAAGAAAGAATAAAATAAAAGAACGTTGTAATAGGAGATTCTCGGATAACTTCCGGGAAAATCAAAGACTTTTCTGGAATGTGGTGAAAAAACCCGGAGGTAATTCATCGTATCATTCAACTGTATCTTCTGTTGCAAAGGTTTTTGCAACAGAGGATACAGTTACAGATGCTAATGTTACTGTAACTAAATATTTGACTGATGATGAAAAAGAAAATGAAATTATGGTAGATGAAATTATGTATGCACTAAAACGTATGGAAGTTGGAAAAGCTGAAGGATATGATAGGGTTTTATCAAGATGCTGAGAAGCGGTGGGGGTATGGTGGCAAGCCTACTGTACCAACTCTTTGATAAATGCTAGAAAAGCCGTGATGTACTTAATGACTGGTGCAAAACCGTCATTGTACCCATAAAGGGAAAAGCTCACGGCAGTCTTGCACCAATTACCGCCCTATAAGCCTTCTCAGCATCGTTGACAAACTGTATGCGAAAATAATTATTCATCAAATTGTGAATGAGACTGAAAATAAGATCTGGGATGTACAAACGGGATTTCTAAAAGGAATGAGGTATATGTACCAAGCTTTTTCTCTGAAAAATATTATGGAAAAGTTTTTGCCCATAGGCCAAAAGGTTTTTTGAATTTTCGTAGATCTGGAAACAGTTTATGATAGGGTGAAAATTAATGTTCTATGGAGAACCCTTTCTATGAGTAGTAATGTAAGCAGCGGATGGATACATATTGAATAATTATTTCAATATCAAATATAACTTTTCTTTGTATTCCTTTTGTTGTTTCAGACAATTGTGGACTTTATATTCATTCCCAAAAAAAATAATTGGTCCTGAATATATTTCTATTTTTAGAAATAAAATCTAAAACAAAACAAATACTACAAAAACTCCGAACGAAACCCTTATATTGTAATTTTGTACTGTGTTCTCAGAACAATTTAAATTTTATAGCTGGCATGACGTACATTACATTTTATTCTCTGCATTTTAACTCAGACGCCCACCGACTCACATCGCACCGCAAACCAACAAAAGCTTACGGCACGAAGGCTATTATTTTAAGCGAATCATAAACAATTTTCTATAACACGAAATTACGGTATCAATCAAACTTCGTCGAAATTTAAAGTCATACGTAAACGCTTTCGGCGGCGCGACGCCGGGTCACGGAATTGAATATCAACGGCTGCGGGGCATGCGAAGACGAATTGAAACTTAATACTGGCGATAAATTATTGTTTTAGTAATTATTATGACTTATTGCCGGCGATCATGGAAATCGTAATGCACGAAAATATCAATTTTCGGTCAGTTATAATTCGAAAACGGAGGTCAAAAATAGCGGCCGTGGACCGGCTGTTCGAACATTTTGAAGAGTGAGTTAGTGCGACGTTAACCCATGACGATATCGCTCGAATTAGTGTTATTAGTGAACTTGTCGCTTTCAATGCCCTCTAATTGGTTAGCAAAACGTCAGACCAAAATGATGTACTAAGAGTTTTTTATATCTCGACACACGCTAGCGTGTCAAGCCAAATTCAAGCTAACAGAACTGGCCAGCAGCACCGTGTGTAATAAATATTACACGAACCATTTGGAGCCACTTTTCACCCCCTCATAACTCAAAAACTATTTCACATAAACACATCAAATTTGGTTCATATATTGAAACTTGCGAGATACATATCTACTCTAAATTCCATAAACACACCTCAAACGGCTATTAGATTATTAACGTTCAAAAATCGTCATTTTATCACCGACTGTCCTACAGATCAAAACTCTAATCCAGTTCCAGATGACCTAAAAAGTTCAAATTCGGAATCCAGATAGGTAATTGGGTAAATACAAAGGAACAAATCAGAAACTAGTACATTTTTATCATTTTATTACAATTTTTCAATTAATTGATTCTATTAGGAACAATTATAGTGCCTGTAATGTAAGAATCAGCAATCAAAATTGATCCATTAGTACTTACTACAACATATATGGAAGAGCCCTAAAAGACAATTATATCCCGTAAACGTAGGAAAATACAGTACCTAGTGTAATGAAAAAAAAAAATTGGTTGCCTGTAAAGTCGGTATACGGGCGAAAGTTTTACGTGACAACGACTTTGAGTGGTAAAATCATTTTAATGTGAATATTCATTCGTATAGTAGGAAGAAGGATGAAATAATAGTAACAATTTAAAACATTTATTTATACAAAGAATTATATTTAAAACATTAATTTATACAAAGAATCTCGCACTGAATTTCATATTAACAAAATTTTATTTTTTACTTTACACATACATACGTATTTATATACAAATATACATACAATAACTTGCAATACATTTGCGTCTCTGTCTCTCTCTCGCTCTTAGGCGGGCTAACTGTGCTCGAGTGGAAGGGACGCGTGCCTTTCACTTTTATGTCTGTTTCTCTCGCTCTTAGGCGGGCTAACCATGCCCGTGGAGGGACGCCTCTCACTCGCTCTCATTGTGAGCGCATAACGTGAAGTGTCACCCGGCAAACCAATTTATAAGACGTTGTCACGTCAAAACATTTGATATTAATTTTATTATGAATGAGTACCTACTAAAAATTTTTGTAAAAAAAGCAATGATATCCCATCAAATACATAAATATGATATGAGAACCAAGTTCAATATTATTATATATGCCTTAGTTGTTGACGTCAACGACAAAAGAAGTGAGGATCTAAATGGGTGCCAAGTTCAATGGTCAGTACTGAAATTTACTTATAACAACATAAAATATTTTATAACAACTTTAAATATTATTTCTTCTTATGACTTAGGATAACATATTAAGTCCTAAGATCTGACTTAGCTAGTTTTCATATACGAATTATATTATATATGATAATATGATCATATTATATATTATTCTAAATCATAAAAAGAAATGATATTTTAAGTTAATTTAATTAATTGATAATGATTTGCAATGAACATGTGTAAAAACCTGATAAAATGAAAATTCTCTGTCTTACTATGAAATAACTAATACGAGACGTCTTAAACTTATAATAAATATTTCTTATTACGCATAGCGTCGTTGATATTTTGACCGATTTGTTGACCGACAAGTTAGCAACACGTCTTCGTTGAATTATTTCAGAACGCAATCGTACAGCACAATCTTAATATTCGGATAACCCATAAGGCGCAGTGAGCTTAATATAATTTCTAAACATAAAAGCATTTCACTAAAGGCGTAGTAACGATACAATAGACTGATGATTTTTGCCTAAAACTACGTTACGAATCTGCATGTGCTCAAAGGATTAGAAAAAGATTAAATAATAATGCAACTAATAATACCCTGATGGTGGTAATCAATAAGAGAGCGATGTTGGTTCAATTGTTAAGAGTCTTATCTTCAAATCGGAATATACCGAATTTGATCCTGACCACGGCCAGTATTTTTTTAATTTGATTCACATTGAACCACTCTCTCCGTGTCTCGAAAAGCACTTTAAGCCATCGGTTACGGATTTTGTCACCGCAATGTTGGCGAGGGTGGTTAATAGTCCCCGATGCGCACCGCACCAACCTGGAAGCTTTGAGCTCCAAGCGTTTAGTCGGAAATAAAAAGATCGTGGAAGGGTATGCTTGAGCGGTGGGGTGTTTAATGCTAGAAATAACGAGTTCAGGTGAAATCCTTACTCTTAATTCTAGTTTTGGACTTCGAAAATTAGTAATTAGGTGTCTTATTTTTATCCGTATAGAATTTTTTATACAGAAAACACGAACGTTTGTACAATGTGAAAGGCTTACATAACACGAATAACGTAATTATGTACACCTACGAAATTAATTCGAAAACGCCGAGTCGTTGGTCCGCCCAAATACTTTCGACATATTTTACATATAAGGGAAAATTTTACAGAATTTACACACACATAAATATCTGTGACGAGCTACATTTTTACATTAACGATACTAACTTTTTTCGACGGTTTTGGCCGCGTGGGCATAAAACAAATTTTATTTCTTTTCATATCGGATTCCAACCAAATATAATTCCACCATAAAAAACAACAATAATAATTAGATGTTCATTGATAATTTTACTAGAGTGATATATTTCAGTTATCCTTTGCCTGCCCTTTTCTTCACTATGACGCACTTTGAGAGCGTTAATATGTAACGCTAAATGAACTTCCGCTTTACTTCTTCTTCTTAACGTACTCAATGTTTGATTTTCACTATCCATCCCTTTTACGTACTTTGAACTATTTCTCAGTTACATGACATTAAATTCTGCTTAAGACTGATATCGTGTCCTCTCTATAAGTCAGATAAGTATATGCTTAAAAATTAAAAAAAAATAACTTGATTAACTAAACTAATAATTTTTTTATTAAAAGATCCAACAAGGTTTTAGTTAAATCCATACTTTAATCAAGTCGTAATTTCTAGACGAATATGAACAAATATGCTTTATATTTTGTTTGTAAGCGTAATGTTTGACAAGCTTATTAGTAAAAAAAAATAAAAGTTCTTGCCCGGCCTAGCTGGAAAGGATCAATAAAAGTAGACAACAAAATAAATTTTTAAAGTGAATGTGTGTGATGAAACGGTTGGCAAAGGTATTCCTAGAAAATCCTACGCAGATCAAATTGATGGCTATTAAAAAAGTGTCAAATATTAATCGTCCGAAATCGACGAGCTTTCATGAACAGATTGATGGATGTCAGCGAAGCAAGAGAGATACGCAAAGACCGTATCATGTGGAAATCTATAATATCTCCCTGGCTTTTTGGGTAATAGGCGTAATTGGAATAAACTGGAAAAAAAATCAAATAAAAATATGCGTCCTATATTGCTCAAACATGGTGTAACTATGAATTAACGCGAGAATTTTCAGAAGCAATTCAGTATTTTATTATATGTATTATAATACAGATTCAGTACATACAGAAATTTCCTCGTACGCCAATAAACAAATTTTACCTCTGAATAATATTAGTACAGATTTATATTTTCATTTATAACTTAATCGAGTTTCAAATCAACGCATACTGTTCAGATTTTTCATAAAAAAATTTCCAGCCATTTTCACACTTTAAGTGGTTGCATTAACTTATTATGTGCATTAAGTTATATACTTAAATAGAAACAACACTCTAAAGATATAATTGCTTATTCCCGGAGCTTGGGTCGTTATTTTGCTTAGAATCGCTTTAAATAAGCTTTCATGTTGACATAGAAAAATGAAACGTTTCATTAATATTTCTTCATGTGTCATTAATATATTTTGAAATATTTACAAATTGTCACAAATTATCAAAATGGTAAACAATTTAAACGTTAAAATTGGCATTGATATCTCAAATGTAATCAATTATTTGACGTTTTTAAGCAAAGACTCTTACACATTTATTCTGTATATTCATACGAGTCCTATCTAATATACAAACAAGCAAATTTTCATATGGTTTATACGATGCAATACTACCTATATGATAAGATACATTTCATATTCCATACATTTGTCACATTTACTATTAAATCTATTTAAATTTTCGAATCCGAATTAATAAAAAAAAACATATAACTCGCTATTCTATAGGAAATGTAGTAATTAAACGAACTATAGTCCACATCCTAGGCTGAAGCCAAGACTTCATAATATATTGGACGTTACCTGATACGGCGTACAGCGTTGCATTTTAAATCGAACCACGGCTCGCCCATTAATTCCCCGCCGGCCGCCATTAATTACCCAATATTACGTCAGCTAATGACTAAGTTCTACTAGTCGTCACCTCTTCCCACGAATTATAATGACAAATCGTTCCTAAACGGAGATTACGTGACCGCGCGCGCGCCGCCGCGGCCTCGCCACGCGAATCGAGCTACAGTTGACGTCTTTCGAATTTCCTTCATAGCAAAGACCCTAATGCACTAGATTCAGACTAAATTCATATTACGGAACCCTGTTAGCTCAAAGACGTAGAGCACGTTTTGTAATCGAGTAATTACGAGAATCGAAATTTATTCCACGACAATCTATTATAATGTAGTATTTGTCAGTGCTAGCCCGTATATAGTTTAAAGGTTTGAAATAACCTAAGTTATGTTTACATGAAGTATGTATTATTGATAAATATGAGAATTCTGAAAAAAAAAAGGACATTATCTTAACTTTTTCTATACAAACCTAAAACCAAAGACAATGAGCTGTTAAAGGCATCTACGCCTTTTTGTAAGTCTGACTTTGCCCGGGCAATGAAATTAAACTTTTTTAGTTCGTCTTTAATTCTGCTATATTATACAAGGAATAGATTGCACCAAAAAGTATTTTAATATATCTTATAACGCAAGGAGAGTTATATTTCCTAGTTACAATATATTTTATCAGAGCAAATATAATTTTGCTATCAGGCCTTGACACTTAGCCTTAATTTGTTTTACAAAGATGACATGACTTTTAATTGCTTTTGCTCTGTTACTAACCAATATGTAAGTTGATCGATTGTTATAATAATATTCAGCATTTTCTTGTACAATGTATCAAATATGATATTTTGATTATATATAAAAAGCCCATTAATCATTATTCAATCATTATAAATTCTGTGCATAAAATTTAAAAAAAAATGGTATGAGTCGCCAATAACATAAGGTTACGCAGTAGGAAGAGGACTTGCGGAAATACTATTTTGTCTAAGACAAAATTAAAGGTGATTCGAAAGAAAAGTGAATGAAAAATAAACAGACCCAATTTTAATCATGGTTATTGAAAATAAATTTTAATTTTGAATATAATAAAGGGCAGACGAGAACTCTTATCAATTATAGGTGTGTATCATAGAGCATCTTGTTAAAAAAAAATTGACCAAGAGCATGTCGGACCATGCTTATCATAGGGTTCCGAAGTAATTATGAATAATACAAAGAAATGCTCTACAGATGAAGAAAGTACGTTGTTATTCTTTTTCATGTTTCCCCGCACAGAATAGTTGTAAGCAATTTAGTCGTCTAAAACCAAAGAAAACAAATAGGTATGTCGACTATTACTAATAAACTAGTGTAAGCTAAAGTGCATCAGCAATAGGGCGTATCTTCATGATATGTTATTCTGTTGAAAAGCGAAGTTTTTCAGCGATGACGTAAAAGCAATATATCCGACCAGGTTCTAAATTATTTTCGCAAGTATTTTTAAAACGTTATCTTTGATATTTTTATCGTATTTTTTTGGAATTGCGGTTTAGAAAATAGAGGGAGGGGAGACGGGAGACACAATTTCTGCAACTTTCGGAGCGATTATTTCTGAAATTATTCACGTAATCATAAAAATTGTTTAGAGACCTTAAAGTGTTCTTAAAATAACTGTCGAAATATGTGTCACACTGTTTATGTTCGCTCAAAAAAATTTTTTCAGCTTCTGTTACATGTATGGTGTGCCCCCTAGAAATATTTATTTTTGGTATTTAACACCAAACTAAGTAGCAGCTCATACAAGACCTACACTATAAATTTTATTAATATACGTCTTGTAGTTATTGAATAAAAAACCTATCACATACGGACGGACGGACGGACGATAGGACGGACGGACAGACATGACGAAATTATGAGGGTTCCATTTTTGCCATTTTCTCTCGTAACCTTAAAAACTATTGATTATTATATAATGTATTTTTTTTTATTTTTTGTTTCCAAACTGTTTTAATATTAGCCTTAATGTTCAAATTTGCTCTTCAAATGCAAACTTTAAATTTAGTATTACAATATCGTAAAAAATGATGTCGCATCAATTTTTATTTCGCCACCAAAACGAAGCAACAAAAGCACCTATTTGGACGACGCTTCAAAATCAATGTCACTTAACCGTTCAAATGTCAAAAATTGTTATATAACAAATTAGAGATGCATCGTTTCGTGCGACTAATGTTTGATTGCGCATTGACATCCTCTTGGCAGTGTCAATAGCACAAGTGTCTTTGACAAGCGTTTGGACCGACTCAACTCCACATCAATATCGTTTGTACAAAAAACGTAACTGATCCACAGCTCTATTGCGCTCCGGCGGTAAATTTTCTGTCAGGCAGATAGACAGGTGTCTGATATAATATCTCATTTATTCTATACTTTATTATAAAAGAATTAAATAATGTTACACAGCTTTCTAAAATTAACAAAATTCTTTCTTTTTAATAATTCGCTTTACGTAAATAATTGAAAAGAATATTGTAACATTTTAATAATAGTTCAGATAATTTACACGCATCTCATTTCTTTGAAGAAAAAACGAACATAGTTCAATGATTCCGCCTAACGATCATGAAAATAAATTTGGAAATTCTAAAATATTCCTAACACTTTACACTTACGAATGCCAAAACATTTACGAAAACCTCGAGCAAAAGATTATAATAAACTTTTTTATGTATATAAACAATTCTAATTTAGCGGTTTATTAAAGTGAATATACACACAAATATTGACCGCAAGCTCAAATTCGCCTTCAACACACTCGTCAGAAATCAGTCCCTAAATTCTCAATCAATTAATGGCATAATCCAAAATTACACTAACACGGGCCCCACTACGTCTCTAAAGCGAACTCGAGCAGGGTCGCAGACCGCGTTCAATCACAGCTCGTCCCTGAGCAATTTCAGATAATCAAGCCGGCGCTCCTCGGACCGAAGTTATTTATAATCAATTTCCTCTCCTATTATAGTGTCGGCGCAAACAAGGAGCGACCGCAGCCCCAGTTTCTGCCGACATCACGCGCTCGCACATCTACCGTATATAGGGCTGGTGAATTAAGGGCCGATTCCGTCGCGCGGTTAAACTTTCAACGGACCGTCAAATTCTGTTCGGACGTTCAGCTCGTGTGAAAGTATAAGATGGCTGTCGGTCAATGCAGTCGATCGATCGACTGTCAATAAGGAAATCGCCTACTTATAGTCTTATCGACTTATCGATAAGTTTCAAGTTAAATATAGTTTCTTAAACGTTAATCAATTTTGTTATATGCAACGTATGCTAGTACAATTTTATGGATGAGCTCCATCAGCAGATGGTGCACTAACAGCCTTGCTGTGCTTATAAGATCGCTTTTCGTATTATTGATCTCGATATTCATAATTATTGTTTTGATAGTGAAGCTTATCATTGACAATTACTATTATGCTAGGATTTTATATACAAAATATTTGTTGAAAATTTGTAGATCAGTTTTGGGAAATAATATGGAAAACCTCAATTTTTTATATTTAACAAATAAAAAAAAAACAAAATAAGAATGTAACTAAACAGAAAACTATAATGTAATAACTTTCTTTTTTATGTAAGCATAAATTTTATGTATGCATGAGCAAGTATAAAGGATCGCGTTTTAATCAAAAGCCACTGCATCGATTCTAATAATTCGGCTATATGATGATAATATACTAGTTTGACAGTGAATCAGAATCAGCAATTGAATTAGTGAATCAGTAATTTTGAATTCTACAATTGATTGATTGAGAACAAGCGATTGACATCTCAACAGATAAATATAAGCTTGTAGTCACCATCTAATGATTGTTCGCCAAATCATGCTGTCACAATTATTTTAATTAACTCAATAAACATGTTCATGTTAAACCGCTAATGTGCTAACGCACTCACGCGTTCTAACGCGTTAACGTGTTAGCACCGTGCTTCTTTACTGCCATTTTAGCATGTTAACTGATTCAACGTCCTAATTTCAATAATCCATGTGGACAGAAAATGAACCATTTCACGTTTTGTATCAACCGATGGCGCTGACAACCGAGATCTCGATATCTTGATCCTGCTTTTCGGGAGAATCGAAATTTTAACTGTCGAATCGCAGTCAATATATGTAAATTTACTGTATGTATGAAAAAATAATTGAATTATTTAAAAAAAATAGTGGTAGACGTAATTTCAATACGAGAAACAAAAATATATTATATATACATATTAGTCGGCTTAGATCACTAATTCATTTAGAGGGAATTGTTTGCTCATTTTCATTAATATTCGTGACGATATAATAAAAGTTACCCTTATATAAATTTAAATTAAAATTCTTTATTAAGCAAAGACATCATAAAAAGGATATCATACAATTTCTGAATATTTAGAGGATAAATGAGAAATGACATACCAACTCAACTTTTTTACAAATTTGCTTCTTTTTAGACATGTAATATTTTTATACATAAATGTAAGTGTGTATAATTTTGGTAAATAGCTACCACTAAGTTTCATGCATTTCTTGAGGGATAACTGGCTTATGGACGAGGGGGGGTAAAGTTTTGAAATACTGTAAATTATTTAGATGTTTTAACGTATTTGAGGTGTTATTTTAAAATTTAAGAAACAAAGACTTTCTAATTTGAAAAAGTGGCTCTCGTCTTCGACTTCGGTACCATAAATCACTGTCTCTGTTCCGCGATCGATTTAATTTCGATGAAAATATCCCAAAAGGATCGATATTAAAAAAAAACATACGTAGTACAGGTAAAATATTTTAGGATAAATTTAAAATTCCAGTTCCGAGGTAATAATTTATCTATATCTGTCAATGAAACTTGTTGCTACCAATATCCAATCACTATAAAAAAGTAAAAATTTGTTCCATATATTCACGAGAGAAAAACCTCGAGAACAAGATAATGTGTACTGAAATGTCACCACATGACGTATTTTCATAATAAAAAATCAAGTATGGAAATTCTTAGTAAAAAATTCAAAACGAAATTAGTTTCAAACCCAAAACCCACTTATCTTATTTACATGATTTTAATTCAGATCACTTTTGCAGGTTATGAGTGTAAAAACCGACGGAGAGTATGTCGGACCTTGTTCATGGTTCTGTAACCGTTGCTACAAAGAAAGATGAAATAAAATTAATATTTTTAGGGTTCCCACACAGAGTAGGTCTATTCTGTGCTTATGCACTTTAATCTCCAATAACTAGAGAAAAAACTAGGTATATCGACTATTAGTTTAAAACTAACAGTGCTGATTTAACCGTGATTTTCAACAATACAGTCTCAAAATGTAAAAATACGATATGAAAAAGGGCACCAGCAAAAGAGCATATCTTAATGGTACTTCTTTCCCTTTGTTGAGAAGCGTAGTTTGTCGGAGATAACTCAAAAATGGCATATATCACCATATTTAAAACAACTTGTTTTAAAATATTTATTAAGCATTATCTTAGTAATTTTTTTTATATTCTTTGGGCATACGGTTTAAAAGAAAGGGGCACAATTTATGCTACTCTCGGAGCGATTATTTCCGAAAATACACACTTAATCAAAAAAATAATTTAGAAACATTAAAATGCTTTTAAAAGAACTGTCAAAATATGTGCCACGTGTTGATGTTTAGTAAAAGAAAAATTATTTTCAACTTCTATCGGAGCTTGTGTACGGAGTGCTCCCCCTTCTAAAAATATTTATTTCGTTATTTAGCTACCAAAATATGTAACAACTTATATGATACTCTTATGTTCCAAATTTAATTGATATACGTTTTATAATTCTTAAGTAAAATGACTGTAACGTACAGATGGATGGACGGTCATGACGAAACTATAAGGGTTCCGATTTTGCTCCCTGAAAACATACAGATAGAGGAAATTTTAAAATATGCATTTAATAAAATCTTGTAAAAATCGAAAAAAAATGTAAGTAGTATATTAAAGGGATAATTAAATGTTTAGTGTTTAATTGATCAATCTATACATCCAAAGCCGAGTAATTTTTTACTTTCTTTTTTAAGACAGTAAAAGGTTTTTACACTATTATATGAACACGCATTTTTCTCACTATGTTTTCGTATTACAATTATGCTATATTAAAAATAATTAACCCTTTATTACAAAACATTATTTCATTTCTTTCGGTAACTTTGTATCAAAAATTGTTATCGAGAAAAATAAGTTATTAATAAAACATATACAAAAAATTTAATATAAATTCATACCTCTTCCAACTTCATTGTAGTCGGGTAAAAGTAAATCTAACCGCTCCGTCCCAACATATACATCTTTAAGCTCTTTTTTTTTTATTTTACGAGACAGCTTATAACGCGTTTTATACTACAAAGTGCGATTATATAGGATTTAGGAGCGGTATTCACCCCCCACGGCATTATGCGCGACGTCACGCGACGCTGACACGCCCCACTTTATCGTTGAGGTACGCGCTGTGTACACGAATTAAAGGGTGAACCAGGCCCATATTATTCTATGGATGGCTTAAGTCGGTAGATACGATTTGAGTTCATGAAAGAAATGAAATAACTGTTCAGGAAATATTTAAGATCAACCACGAATACAGATAAACAAAAGGCGTTCATATAGCTATTTATAAATTTCAAGGCAAGGGTGTAATATGTCGTAAGATTTATTTTGAATGGGTGCCTTTAGATTAAAATGTGTTATCGATTAAAAGAGATCGATAAATTGTAATATAAATGTCTTACCGCACACGCTCTTCTGTCTTTCGTTTAGTACCGGTCGTGGTCAAGAACAAAGGAATAATTAAAGTCAGTCATGGGAAAAAGCGAACATTTGAAAAAGCGGACAAATTACGCTTGATTTTTAATGAAAAATCATTCCTAGAAATGTCTAGGAATAAAAAACGTGATTTAGTACAATCGTTTTTGTGTTTCTTCTCACCGATTCAATCAAACAGCGATAGATCGCACATTGTCATATTGGGTTCAAATAACTGTGAAATTTGTCTGTGTATCAAAAAAATCACCTTTTACTCTCGATTAAGAGAAAAAAAGTCTATAAAGCACATTAGAGAAATTAACGAATAATAATGCCATTGATGTGAAAAAAAAATGAAACATAATGGCGTGTTTCACTGTTTGTTGTATTGTATATTATTTACAATAAGGCTTCAAGAATAGATCTAAGCTTTAACTATATTATTTCGTAGATCATCTATCAGAAACTTCCATTGTCGTAATTATTAAAATAAGTTCTGACACTAGTACTGAAACATAGCCTAAATAAAAAAAAAATCATTATGATGGGAATTTAAAAATAAATAAATATTACTTGTGCGTTACGTTATATAATATCAAACGAAAAAACTTGTTACGGGAAACATAAAAACATATTTTTCTTTTAATCGTGACATGCATAGTTTAATTATAATTATTAAAGAAAATATACGAAGATTTTCCTTTTCATCACTGAAACTACCAATCCAAAAAATTGGAAAAAAAACGCGGAGCGAACCTAATCTAGAGCAATATCCTTATGTTCCTAATGGAAAATATTCGTGATTAAAACCTGAGTGTATGATGTGTTGCATAATTTTAACTAGGACTAATAAGTTGAACTAGTATGGTAGTCTAATTATACGAAGGAGTTGAATCCGATTTAGGCTTATAATATTTTTTTTGTAGTTTCCAGAAACAAATTTAGATTACATTGAAAAAAAATATATATGTAGGAAATCCGATGACTTATAGAAGCAAACCATCCCTCACGCGACTTCAATTGGCACTTGACCGATTTCTTAAACATATACGAAAATAGAATAAAAAGACACTTCACGATATTTGCATTTGTACATTCACTTATGTAATAACAAATATTCTGATTTCACTGTTGTTGCTATTATTTTACCTAATATAGTACAAAATATTCAAAAAAATCTCCTAACAAGTCCGCACATTCATAATTTAAATATGTTAGTGAACACAAATAAATTTCCATTTGGTTAAAGAATTATTGTATTTTGAGTTTCTTCTGGCGTTTTAAGCAATGATTTAGGTAGTTTTTTAGTTTTTAACTGGATGGGCAAAAGTACTCTTTATCTATAAGTGACACAATGTCATATGTACGCGCCGGGACAGCCTTGAGGAATGCCAGTTTGAGCGCGAACTCATCTTTCCAGCGTCTCGTCCCAGGTGTCTAGGTGCTCCGGGCCACAATCTCTAGTAGCAACCTTTTTAATTGTTCACTTTCTCAAATCATATGTTTTCTGTTTAAATAGAATATCAATCCCGCACCGGCTTGTGTTTTCCCCTTTATTTTATTCGTCCGCGCGTAAGCAAAGTACCTCCGATGCGCCGATAAGTGAGTCCGTCTGACATCTGCCCACATATTCTCCTGCCGCTCATATGTTGTGTATGGAAGACAAACCATAATATTAAAAGGGGAGAAAATGACGTAAACAACATCTGTCCTATAAATCATTTTGCTTTGCATTTAAAATTGATAGCCGATATGGCATAGATAATTTTAACTAGCCACGAGGTAAATTTTGGAACTACGTTTAGATGTACATAATGTAAATTCAACCCACGTTTAACTTTTCTCTCGATATTTTTTTATGCTCTATGAAATAGCCTAGCTAACTAAGACCGAACCAAGGACTGGAAGCGTGCCTTTAAACGGTTTGTACTGACAACACGAGCTTGTCCGTCAGCTTTGCAAGACAATTTTAAATCCGAAAATTAGTGATTCTTGTTTATAAACAGTTTCGAATTAATTTGTATCTCTTTTTCCACATCGTCAATGAAGTACCAATATCTCCTAACTGACATTTTTATTCAAAATTACTTTATTAGTACAATACACATAAAACTCATATTCGCATTGATTGAATTATCTTCTATCCATCATTGCTTAACCAAAAAGTTTCTAGAGCTACGTAGAAATACCTACTAAGTGAAGGAATGCATTCGTTTGTATGTATTTTATAGAAATATCTCCTGACTGTAGCAAAAACCGACTACATTCAGGCGCGCTCTGTATTCGACCGATTTGACTTTGCACAATTGCTGCTAGCGGCATTGCATTATCATCAAATTTCAACATTCAAGGCGCGGCGCTATATTGCACTACTTTTACCACTCGATCCAAATTCAAATACTAAGATGCAAGCATGCAGAAATATGTTTTTGAATACTTTTTTCTTCGGGGTCTTCCATTCACAGTCCAAACAATACTAAAAAGATCTACATTTGGGATGTTACCTTCTCAAGAGGTTCAAAATTCAAGATCTCGACCTGTTAAGCGTGGGGTGGAAAGGAAGTTGCAAAAGCTTAATTGTTTTTTAGATAATATGCCCAAGTTGCCGTCGCATTACAGACGTAAGGAGACAACTAAATTATATTTAGAACCATCTTTTCGTTCAATGGCTGATTTATTAAACGCGTACAAAAAGTACATAAAAGACACATCAGATAACAAAGAACCTAACGCCTGTAGGTTTACATTTGAAAAAGTATTCAACTAAAAGAAATTATTGATATATACTTTAATAAAAGATGTGTTTGTGCCAGTCATGCGGTTGGTAATATAAGCACAGATGAGTATATGCCACATTGATAAAAAATAGGTTAACCCTGTAGGCCAACCCTGAAATTTCCCGCTATTTTCGAGTTCAAAACACTCGAAAATATACGGGATTTGACGCGAGTTTTTGAGTAAAAAAAACGGTTTGTTTCGATTTCTTTCGACAACGATTTCTAAACGAATCAACCGATTTTGACCCAATTTACGGCAATCGACGTGTTTTTAATAGGTTAAAAGCTGATTACATTTTGGAATTGATCGGTCAAGTCTTTTAAAGTTATTTCGAAAAAACCACATTAAAAAAAAATTTTTTTCTTAGCTTTTTGAAAATTTCTCAAAATCTACCAGTCCAAATCGACCTTAACTTTCAGGAAATCTAAGTTTGGTGAAACTCTTTGGAATGCCGTTTAGTGGGCTTGATTCGGTCAAGTCATTTAAAACTTATAAGAGGTTTACATACATTCACACATAAATACACACATCCACACAGACATACGGACATTATCTCAGGGATGATCAGGAAGCTTCCTAGACCCTCAGAACGTCGAGATCTGATGAGAACTCGATTTTTGCAAAATGGGGTGAAACCAATAAGTACTCGAAAATTTTAGAAAATTTTCAATTTTCTTAGCGGGAAGTTAAAAAAATCGGGCTAGACGAGAGAAAGAAGACAAAGTGAGAGCAGCAAGGTGCGAAATTATTGTCTTAACGATGGATCTTGAGGCTGACAAAGTATGACCTTATATGACTGCTATCACTCTTTATTTTAAGACGAAACTAACCACTCACAATTTTACGGTTTATACTGCCAAACTGTCTATTACTGGTTCGTTGAAACTGCGGCGGATTTGACCGCTAGTACATTAACTAGTTTTATCATAGACTACCTAGAAAGATTGTGTTTGACAAGTGGCGTTCCGATCATAATTTTTTTTCTGATGGGTGTACGTACTAGAATCTCGATAACGCGTTTAGTAATGCTCTAATTGATTTTAGTATGAGACACCACGTTCATAAAGAGAAAAAATTTTTTGAACCGGGTCACACTCAAATGGAGTGTGACTCGGTTCATAGTGCTTTAAAAAAGAAAGCTTAAAAACCTAGAGCTACATCTATCGAGCGACCACATTACACGCAGGAAGCTCAAATAGATTCATTCCCTTAAGAAGCCGTTGATGTTGACTACAATTTTGTTAAGGACTATGCAAATCCTTCAACTTTTCGGTATTCAAGTATTCGGCCAGATCGTGAAGCGGGGGACTCGACATTCGTAACAAACATTCGGGCCATCAGGTATACTGTAAACGGTAACATCACGATAAAATTGAATTTTGATGCTGACTGAGTCAGTTCACCAACGCGGCCCAAAAATTTTGTAGGTTTTAATACCTATTTGTAAATGAATAGCGAATCTCTTTCTACAGCAACAACAAAATTTAATAATGTGCAAAGTATGAAAACCGTACTACCATTGAAGCGCCATACACATTGCCTAAAATTTAAGCTTGAATTAATTTAATAAAAAAGAAACAATAATTAGTAAGAAAAGAAAAAAAATAAAAAAGAACAAAAAGAATTTAAGATTTTTTTGTTTATATTTGATTTATTTTTTGAAAAATATTTTGAAGAATTTTGGTTTTTTTTTAATTTGAGTTCGTTATTTGTTTTGTTTGTGTCATTTCACAAAGCATTGTTCTAGCCGATATTAAGTAAAGAGAATTCGTTTCAATATATGTTTCATTTACAAGAAATATCTCCTAATTACATACAATTAAGTGGATTTTCAAGTTCTAGTAGCAATGTCTTCTAATTGACGTAAATTCCAATAAAACGAAAACATAATCACATCTCTTCGTAACTAATAAAAAAGAAAAGCATCGGACACTATTTTACTAGCGATAATAAATCAAAATAAATAAAACATTATTTTTAAACGGTTTTTTTCTGGTTTTTTTTTTTTCTTTTAGTGTAAAATTGGGTTTTCAACGCTTAGGAGGTATTACTACTTCATTGACGATATACCTTTTCATTTCTAATCTAATAAATCTGATATATCTAATAAATCGGATATCGTGACATACTTTTGTTATATTTTCCGTTTATGTGCTTAATATATGTTTTCAATACGTTTTCACAAATAGATTAGAATTTATACCGTTCTTATTAATATTGAATAAAATTGTTCCGATGTGTATTTTATATAAATGAATGAATAATTTTAATAAATGAATAAAATCTTTTATTTCTATCGAATTCAATTGGCTGAGAAATATATATTCTTTGAAAATTGTATTCGATATACGTATTTATGATTTTTATATACTGATATTGTAATATAAAGATGTAATCGCTGAGGAATAGATCATTCTAATAAGAACTTTCGAAACCGTAACAGTAAAATTTGTTAGATTGATAAACATCATTAACTATTTTACGGGTGCTGGCATACGCTTTTGTAATAAAATTTCCAAAGAAATAATAGTGTAAATTTAGAATAATATATCCATCATTCATTTTTTATCAAGCTAATGAATAATTAAACGATGATAGCGCTTTGATATCGGTGTAATAGATTCAAATTATACACAAAAAATGATAAATTTGAAGAAGTTGCTTGGTGGTTAATTTGTGAGACGTCAGACTTGTATTTAAATGCACATTTTTAATCAATCTACATTTTCAAACTGAACACCACCCACGTCTTAACAGTTCAGTAGCCATTGCCTCACGATGACACGCCCACTTATTTATATTTTTTAATAATTTATTAAGGAGTTTTTAACTTGCTGTTTTATTTGACGTTTCTCGGTGACCAAAAGGGATGTCAGATTCATAGAAATTAAGTTAGTTTGATAGGTTTCGATATATGCATATTTCATTGGTGTAGAGTAATCGATAGATCTGTTTATGTGCAAATTCGGAATCTCTTTATTAAAACCTTTCATTTAATAATAATTTCGATGCATGTGTGATTTTTTTTTGTTGCGTGGAAAATGTACGGTTGACATGTTGGTTTCAATATCACGTCACAAGATCCACACACGTGAAAACTCTAAGTCGCAACTCACGACACCTCCTTTGTCCAAATACAAGAAGGAGCATCACACGTGCAAATGGACATATACTGATATAGTCTGCTAAAATCATAACATACGCCGTAGTCGAGTAAATAACCTACTATCAAGTATTTTTATAACTCAAACGAAGGATCTCAAATATGATTTTATAAGTTGTACGCAATTATCGAGTTAATTGAAACAAACAGGGAGCAACAGCTAGTATGGGGTTCAGCGCTCATAGGACGCCTTGTTGAAGTTAGAGTGACGTCACGTAGCCTGTAAGCGAGGGATGACCAAGGAGCTTCAAATGATACTCACCTATCAAATGACGATAAGCAGCTTAGGACCAACACGGAAACAATAGAACATACATTTATACATAAATACATAACCTATAAAAATTATAACCCTCTAGATTCGGCTAAAGATCTACTCTGTCTTCACATTTTCTTTGTAGACCTCGGAAGTCTTACTCGCGTCTCGGAAGCAGTCTCTGGTACACAATTAAATAAACTATTTCTGTTTCATAGAAGTAAATAAATTATTTAAGTTTCGTTAGGAACATTTTATTTTGTTTTTCACTCAAAACAAGCTCTGAGTCCATTATTTGTATTTGCGAGCACTGCGACTTGTTTTGACCAAAGTATGTCTTGTTAGTGAGTACTGACAAACGCATCGTAATTCATAAAGAAGTTTATCTTCATACATGGAAAATAAAATAAAATGAACAGATAAATTTTAGACATTTAATAATTTTTTGAGTTAAAAATGCGAATTTCAAAATTCATGTGGTCCCGCTAAGGTGATTTATACCAGGTAACTACTATCTAGGAACCACTACATCGCCTGAGTCAATCTTGGTCCTAAATGGATTCAAGCTAATTAGTTCACCTAGATCCAATGTTTTTACTGAGCGTTGTTAACCGTGGGTTGTTACAAGCGGATTAATTAAAGCCGTCCGTGTTCACAAACCCGCAATACCCTCTTATTGTATAATATATTACAGTAAATTTGGATTTATTAATTTGCGCACTATGCGTCCTCATTCTCTCTCAATCAAATGTTTGTCTGTCAGCTCTCCCTCTATAAATTATTAAATAAACCATTACTCGGCCCACCAAAGTGGAGGAAGTATAAAATCTCAAATGTAACTTTATTAATAAAATTTTCTTTTTAATAATTTTACAAGTATTTTAACTTTAAAACAAAAAAAAAAACTATCAGTCTTGTCTTTTTTATAACTCACTAATTTAAAATAAAAGGCCGAAAGTGTATCTCATATTCATCGTCAACCTAAAACAAAATTCTTACTTAAATGTAATTTTATCTAATTCTAGAATCTGAAATTAAAGTCAGAATATAGGTGAACAAAGACGGATAAAAATTATTTCATGTCGAATTTAGAAGCTGATGAATTTTATGAAGGCTTCTATAAATTTTTTTATTGTTGTTATTTATGCTGTTCAAAGTTCCAAGAGTTGCCTCTTAGACAATAAGGGCTACTACTTCACAATTTGGATTCTCTCTTGTTTATCGATCGAGATGAGGCCAATACAAATTCATAAGAGTAATGCTTGTATATTACACCTATGATTAATAAAAACAATAATGTCATAATCAGAGACAGACACTCATTAGTTTAAAGTTTTTAACAGATGTTCAAAATTTCATTCTTATCAAATGGGTTATGAAGGACTTGATGTCAGATTTCATGATAATATGAAATTTCAGATCGAATCAAAATAAGAAATTTTGTTGTTGACATTTCAGCTTCCTTTTGATTTAGTTTTTACAGTTACCTTGTAAGGTAGTTGTATCAATCTATAAATAATTTAGCTTATTAGGTAAAGCTATTGAGGCACGAGAAATTTGCAAAAGCTAATGTTTCATGGTAAAGTAACGGTGATCGTTAATAAAAATTAATGCTCAAGTTATACTATTAAAAATAGATTGAAAAAATTCATTATCAGCATCCTTACTATTTAATTACATGATAATTTTAAAATGAAGCCGTCTTAATTTACATTCTTATATAAAACTTAAGCAATTTAATTTTGTTTAGTATCGTCTTTTATTTTAATGGCTTAGGAAAAATAAATGACATTTTTATGAAATTGAGTTTCTGTTAGACGCTTACTTATATATTTTGCTGGTATTTCAAAAAACTTTCACAATTCGGCGTAGTCGACAATTCTTATCGCATTCATCTGAAAATGTAATTCCCACGCAAAACAACCTGATTTAGGTTTAAGCTCATGAATATGAAAACCACGACACACGTTGGAATGCTAATGTGAATTGTTTATTTTGAAGAAGTAACTTGCATGCGATAAGAATAATGTGCATTCGCTTGTAATAATATACTTTATACATTTCTTCGTTATTCAAAATATCAATCAGCGATGCAAAGAATTTTGGAAAAAATATTAACCAAGAATGTATCGGACCATGCTCTGTGTAGGGTTCCGAAACCGTTACTCCAAACAAATGCACAACACATGGAAAAACTACATTGTTATATTTTTTCTGTTTTCCGCGCATAATGAATATAAGCACTTTAGTCGCCTATAACTAGAGAAACGAGTAGGTATATCGACTGTTACTACTAACTAGTGTCCCCTAAAAAGCAGCAGTAAAACAGCGTATCTTCATGGCACTTACGTCCTTTTATTGAGAAGCGCAATTTTTCGGCAATAATTTAAAAGCGGTATGTTCCATCATTTCAAAATATTTTTCATTCAAAGCACTTATTAAGCCTCACCTTTGTAAATTTTTTCATATTTTTGGACATACGCTTTAAAAAATAAAATGAAAGGGGATACAATTTACTCTACTTTGGGAGCGATTATTTCCAAAAATATTCACTTAATCAAATATTGCTTAGGAATGTTAAAGTGTTTTTGAAAGAACTGTCGAAATATGTGTCACACATTGATGTTTCACCGAAAAAATATTTTTCAACTTCTCTTACATGTAAGGAGAGCTCCCCCGAGAAATATTAATTTTTATTATTTAACTACTAACCTAAGTATTAACTTATACAATACACCTATACTATACATTTTAGCTTTATAGGTTTTGTAGTTTTTGAGTAAAATGCCTTTGACATACGGACGGACATAATGAAACTATCAGGGTTCCGTTTTTGCTATTTTGGCTCGGAACCCTAATAAAAGCAAATTTGGAAGTCCTGATAATAATACAATATAAAAATAGTACTCAATTGTATTTAACATTTCAAATCGTCTTTCAATTTTTTTTAGAACCCAATAACATAAACTCATAATGTAGAAATAGGCAGGAGCTATCTGTAAATTTTGAAGGTAATTCTAATGTTTTGTTATAATTGAGTAGCTCGAACTACAACAGTTGCAAAATTTATCGAACTCTCGGTTCATTAACGCATTGATTATGCGTATACCCTTCGATGTTTAGGGGCTACACGCCATATTTTGAAGTTCAAGGACAGTTATATATACATCACCACTAAGTAATTAACCAACTAACATACATCAACACACTTGCGACACATAAGTAAGTATATTTTTAGTTGTTTAAGAGTTACGTGCTGTATTTTTATAGTTCGATAACAGCTGGACCTGCATCATTGTTATTTACTAAATCAGATATTTATTTCTCTTGAAGCTCAACACATCAGTACAATCATGAAATGTGAGTTATTGGGACTAAGTTCTTTAGTTAGTTAATTGAGAAACGTGAGCCGAGAATCGACATTAGGTTTTAGTAGTTAGGCGTTTTTCAGATCCACAAACCTGGCAGTGTAAAATCAGCGAAAAATATAAAAAAAACAACACACGGAAATTTGCATCTTTCTATTTGCTAGTAGCCCTTTATAGAAGATTCGAGCTTAACGGTTAGAGGCGTCAGAGTGTACGCAGTAGTTAGTGAGATGAAGTTCCTGTCTGTATCAAGGTGTTAAATTAATGATGTAAATATAATATAATTGTCTATGAAAAAATCTTAAGTTTAACGAACGAAGTTACTAAAAACATCGGATTTTTGATATTGAAAATGTGGCACAAACGCATATCACATGCCGAAAGATGAACGTATTGACGTATTTAATTTATTATAAGGTATTATTTAATTTATAAGGTATGTGTAACAGCCGACGAACTGTATATTTCAACATTAATTAAGTGGCATCTAATAAACGGTCAAAACGTTAAGGGTTAAAGCGGAGAAAAAAAAAGAATGAACCCAATGTTAATGAAGTCGATGCAAGTAAGAGGCGCGACGATCAAATATTCCAACCCCGGCCCGGGGTTGTTTAGCCGTAAAACTTTTGAATAACCGGTCAGTCCCTTCAGCAATAAATATGTATTCGGTTTTAAAGTACACCGTTCACGGGCGTAATTTGATCGCAGGGCGCGCGTTTACGAGCGGCGGCCGCCCGCGTGCCGCGGCGCACGCGCCGACTTACTGCCGTGGAATTTATTGGCCGTTCAGCTCCTCCGGGGCCACTGTTGCAATGATTAAAACGGGTTAACTGTAAGAAAGTTTACTGCCTCCCGAGGGTTGGACGGGAGAAATCAGTAACACAGCTTTAGTTCACTGCTTATATACATCGAATGGTCTCAGGTATATGCACCAATATAATATACACACTAGCAAGGTGTAACGTTTTGAAATTTTATTTCGTTATATAAAAAACAGTAAGCGATCAATTGAAACAATAAATGATGAACATAAAATCTAAATAAAAACCCAATGATTTTTTCTTTATATACCTAAATGTATCTCTTTCCCGATTATACGTTTTATTGGCATTTTATTAGGGTCCAAAGTTGTGAATTGTATGCACTTTCCGCTTTATCTTTACAATGACATTTTTTTAAATTCTGAAAATGATATTAGGATAATATCGTCATATAAATAAATTCAGCTAACCCCATTTTGAATAAAATATGTTTACAAGGAATTTAATAATACACAATTTTTAGGTTATAATATTTACAACCCGGCCTATATACGTACGCATCTGATTATTTCAATTTTTTTTTTTTAATTCATAAATAATTAAGGAAATTTAAATACGTCATTATTTGTTTTTATAAGTTCATACCTGTTTCCCAAAAGGGTAGACAAAGACCTCAGATCTCCAAAAGGTACAATTTTGCTTACCTCTTTTGCCTCACTGACATTCATCAATCCTTTAATGCAAGCTCGTTGGTTTCAGTTGCTTGAAGTATACCCATCTTTAAAATGCTACCAATTTGTTCTGCATAAGACGTTCTAAGGCAACCTGTACTGATTCTTCTATTGCACACACTCAGTCTATAGAGTTGATTTGTCAGTATACATTTATTACCCAGATGGCCAAATCACCGTAACATTTTTTTATTTCAATCACTACATATTCTTTCAAATCACGCCATTCTCCAACATCAGTGTTCGTATATTTATTTTTCAGAGACACTCCAAAAACACTTCTCATGTATCGCATTAATTCTATGTTCATGTTATTTATTATTTTGCTATGTTACTTCATTATGTTACTTTGGTCCTACCCAAATTTAACTGCCGTATGTAGTATAGAGTCCTGAGCCCTATAAGCATAGGATACGCTCAACAAGCTTCTTAGATAAGAAGACTGTTGAGACTATTCGAAACAAAATTAGATTTATTTTTAGTTTCGCCGTCTTTGAACCATTCACTAATGAATCTTATCACGGACAGTTGATTTAAATTTAATATAAAAATAAAATCAAAGTATCCATTTAGGCAATTAGTTGTACAAAAAATATTCATTTTCTTAGTTCTTACCAAGAACCCGACGCAGTAATAAATTCAGTGCAGTATACGGAGGGATTTTATCGCGAGGTGCTGATAG
The DNA here is from genome assembly GCA_005406025.1 of Eumeta japonica. Classification (NCBI taxonomy): domain Eukaryota; kingdom Metazoa; phylum Arthropoda; class Insecta; order Lepidoptera; family Psychidae; genus Eumeta; species Eumeta japonica. The sequence continues at coordinate 126,610 of BGZK01000342.1, read as the reverse complement.
AAGCGTAGTACAAGTCGTGAACCATTTGCATAGTAATTTTTAATTTTTTTGTATTAACTTTGTGCTGTTATTTTTTTAACCATTGCCATTTTAACTGAGGATAACAGACATCGACAATCATAAATATTGCTTTTTTATATATATACTATTTTAACCGCAGATTTTCTTGACGTCAACCAGAAAATACATGTTAAAAAAAAGATCTTAACTACACATTATTTATTATATTATTTTGTAATTTATGCGTACACATGGTTTAATCTCCTTTTGCCAGGAAAAGTAATATTCTAATTTGTATTGCTCCACAAAAAAAAATAAAAATAATAAAATACTTAAATGGGCCTAGAACATAATATTCTGAAATATTGCAAAATACATATACGTAATTTTTTTTAATATATGTTAATAGGTTATTTCGCTTAAAATTTGTTAAGCGAAAATTAGAACCTCTAAAAACCTTTATTAAAAAAGGAGTACGAGATGAAAAACCTCTAAAACCAGTTTTCAGGAAAGACCTAAGTTACTTCGCGACCCAAAGAGTTTTGCTGTGGTGGAGCCATGCTGTGGCTAATTTGGCGGCGAGCACGACAATGAGCCGGCTGGAGCGGTAAGATACCGAACACTCAAAAATTATAGACGTAAGAAAGGAGTTTCGCTGTTGCTTTTCGCCTAGTGACTGAGAGTTCCCTTCGCCCGACGCCTCTTCAATCAAGTAACGATTTTCCTTATAAAACCCCTTTCATCAGATATCTCATACCTCTCTTAAAATCCCAGTGGCCCAATTCTCTCCCCATCAAATATTTTATTCCTTGCAAAGCACTTGTGACCTCTCTAGGGTTGTTAATGTCCATGGGTGGTGTTGATCGCTAACTCTCTAATCGATGCTCGTTTTTCTTTTCATATGCTATGTAAAAACAGTGAAACAAATGCCGCACATAGAGGCGTAGGTAGGCGGCGTATCAATAGTCAAACAATCATTCTCATAATGACAAAAAGATTATTTACATACGCATAATTCAATACAGTCAACGACGCCACTTTAATGTCTGTCGAGACTGTTAAACTCGCTGGCCCGGCAGGCATTGTTCTGCTCTTCCTTGCGGGTGGCTAGCTTCTATTGATCGATGTCGACCCCAATCTCCCGTTCAAAAACGGGACCCCAGTCCCGTTCGAAATTTCGAAACGTTCTTGATTTTGTTCCTCATTCTGCTTTGAATTCAGATTTGCTAACAGTCATAGTTCCAATTTGGACGAAGCCGGGATAAATAATAAATCCTTATTAATGCCTCAAATTTATTTCGTTACAATTTTCCATGCACATAATAAATACAAAAATAAAGAATTAGTTGTATCTTTAATCCTCAAAATGCCGTAGAAAAGAGTTGTAATTTTTTTCCCAATTTCAAAATTTCCCTGGATTTTTTCTAAATTATATTTTATAATAACCTAATTTGGACTATCATTGACTTATAAAAAAATAAGCCAAATCCGTCCAGTATTTCTCAAATGATGCGTTTATCAACTAATAGCAATTCATTTTTATTTATATAGATAATTTTGACTTCATGCTTTTGTGGTATACCTTAGGAATATTTTTATTTCGAAATCATATTATACAGAAGACATACTTCGTGGTGTATTCACGTAGCGCGTTTAAACATATTCTTAAGAGAGTGCTATACATTAGCTGCGTTAGCGCCTTCATATCCACAGTCAAAGAAGAGGCTCGTCAATCAACTAGGGTTTTTTTTCATTTTTTTAGGGCCAACATCCAAATATGTCTGTCTACCGATATGCCTAGAATCTTACCATTTTGATTCAGGTAATAGCATTTTTTTAATTATGAAATCCTGCCCTAATGCAGCCCCTCAATCTTGCCAGCTCAGATCGAGCGATGGTCCAGTGCTCCGAGCACGGAGCGGTGGTGTAATTTGACTCAATTGAAACCTCAACGGTTCATCGGTTATGGTCATGTGGTCTTTTGATAATGCATTAATATAAGGACAGTTTGAAGTTTATTCCTAATATTTTACACGAATCAACTATGTCTTGTCGATATGCATTTGTATTAATACATAAATTGAGTGTTTCGATTAAATTAAAAACCAGACAAGTGCGAGTCAAAGTTGCCCACTGAGGGTTCCATACAAATTTGCAGGTACATACTATAATTAGTTCAGGAATCGAGTCTCGCAGTTTATTTTCAAGCTCTTTTTTGTCATATAATTAAAAATATACGGTGTTCGAAATATATCGAGCACCATAATGGCTCACTACTGAGCATACGCAGTCTTCACAACACGCACGCAACACACACACACACACACACACACATAATTATGTATACACACGCGTACGCACACCCAAGCGCGCATGCACACACATAATTTGCAAAATGGTCAAAACAAATTTTTAGAACCCTAAAACATCAAAACCCGAGGAAAACTCAATTTTCTAAATTCGGACTGAAAAGCAATTCTACCAAATTTATAAAAAAATTTCATTCATTTCATAGCGGAGAGTTAAGAATCCACAAATACAACCTGTAATCTGAGTAACATAATATATTTAAAAATAGAATCCTCGATCTATTTTTTCTTTGGATTATTTTCTTAAAATAATCCAAAGATACGACTATCAATTGGTCACATGCGTTTATTAATACGGACGGGTATTTATATTAATCTAATAAATATCGAGACGATTATATTTGAAAATACACAAATTTTATTTTAAGTTGTTTCATTATAAATCAAAATTGAAATACACTGTTATGCAATCCATTTAATTACAGACGTGCCGCTATTGGTTTAAAAATAAATACAGAAACTAAAAAATAAATCTTCCCGAGAAACATCAAAATTCTAACCCTTGAATTTGGAGGTAAAGCTATCAGATTGCTTCCCGATTCATTCAATCGAGTGATACGAAGAAACCTCCTTTATGTAACGCGATGTTTGCTTAGAATTTGATATTACGAGAGGGAAATGTGAATCAATGTTTGAGTGGATATTTCACAAATAATTTTCGATATGAGATTCCTAAGAAAACCTTAGCTATATACACAGTTTTATGTAACTACGTATGTCATGTGATTCGTTCTGACAAATTCTAGAGAAATAGTGATTTTCATACTTAATTAAGCAATTGAATACCGAAATACCGAAAAGCTAACTTTAGAATTAATTTGAATATCAGGTAGCCTGACAGACAATACTTCTGTGAAAACAATTTGTTGCAGAAACTAAAGGCAATCAAATAATAATTGCCTTTATTTCTCAGTCTCAAAGACGAAAGGTTAATTATGCCGTAACCCGAGTACATGGTTAGTTAGTTAAGTTAGAAAATTATATCAGTCGATAACAATATTACAGCACGTTGCATTTTAATTAATGTGAAATTTTTTCATGTAGAATTTTTGAGATGCCAACGATTAAGCGAGTCATCAGAGTCACCGCCCACCGTCGCCCATGCACACTCGCAACCCCATAGGAGTTACCAGTGCGTTAGCAGTCTTTCGGGTAGGTGTAGAATATCTTATGAAGGGTGGATTGTTGGAGAGGGAGTGAGGTGATGAAGGGGGGAGTGGGCCACATAAATTAACCCCTATAGATCCTTATAGCTTCATAGCTTCCTAGCTTTCTAAGTCCATAGAAAGACCTAGAAATAATGTGACAGCGAACAGAACACCAAAAAATAATGATTATTAAATATGACTGTTCACGCCCGGGAAAGCCCTAGAGAATAGTTCGTTCGTTTTCGTTATCAGCTCCGAACTGCTTCTCGTACGATTATTACCAGTACCCCCGCCTGTGGAGTACGTCGGCCCGCAGTACTACCTAGATGTGCCCGCCGTCTGTCCTGTCCGCCTAGCCGAAGGTGAATTAAAATACAGGAAGAAGCGGTGCGAAGTCCTGTCGCAGAACTTGCCGGACCTCACCCTATCACTTTCCCGCGTGAAGTATCTCCCGAGGCAGGTGTAACAAAATCTGCGTTGTGTAACAAATGCCTTTCCCTTTCAAGACTTATATTATAAAACCGGTCGTATGAGGTCAATTTATGACCGCTCGTTTTACAAAACAGGCACCATCTCTGGTATACCCCGCTGCATAAACCAGACGTGGTATAGGGTTCAACTTCCGCTGCTTCAATCCTGCGACTATTGTCATCTATCCGCTGTTCGGGTATCACTCAATTGCTGGCAGGGTTGACAGTAAACACAACGGACTCGCCAGGTCTGAGGTTGGGGCGCTTAGATGGTGAGTCAGGGATGAGACGGTAGAAGCATGGTAGAATAGATTGGACAAGGAAGTGAGTGGGCGCGAGCTGCACTGCTACTTCCCGAACGTAGTGGCTCGGCTAAGTTACGATTAGGTCGAGCCGGACTATGAAACTTCCCAACTTCTTACGGGGTATGGTGGGATTGAATGAATCAAGTGATGCATGTGTAGACTGACGAACGAGCTGATGCGCTACGTGCTATGTTCATGTCTTCTGTACGACGACATTCAGCGAGAGATAAAAAGCGGCGTGAAGATGACGATTGTGGTCCCCGTCTACTACGCGAACCACGTTGAGACACAGGCGAACTTCCGCAGGTTTGTAGAATGCGCGCGTGCCTTGCACAGATTGCACGCCAGGCTGCGATGAGAGCACCTCTGGAGAAGATTACCGAAATAAGATTCAAGAAAGAAGAACTGCTCGGCGACAAAGTCGACTGTGGCGTTTACAATCCCTATAAAGAGGGAGTTGATACAGGGACATGGAACAGATATAAAAAATAACTTGCAAGAAATATGAAGAGCTGCGGGATTAGTTTTATCGGTATCTCGCGGCGCTTCCGCGATTTGGTCCATATAACCTAGATGTCGGAAGGGCAATGGGAGGTGGTGAGATTGTTCTAGTTCGACCCGAATTAGCGCTCGATTCCCGGACATTCCCGAATCTTCACGAGCTGGTCGAAGGTTGGCAGCACTCGAAGGTTGCTGCCGTACCTTTGCTTAAACCGCGTTTACAACTCGATAGAAAGTTAAGCCGTCGATATGTGGAAGTGAAGATACGACCACTCTCCTATCGGAACTCTCATTCTCTACAATGATTTGGTAGCCATCAGGAGAGGGTTGAGGAAAACCATCTGAAACGTTGACCTTGCGCCCACAAGGTCTAATAGATTTGAGATCTCCGAAATAAGAGAGTCCGCTAACCGCCGAGCGTTCTGATAGCGACGCTCTAATAAATCCCGCGCGATTGGGTAGGAATCATTATTAATGTTTAAGTGCTGTACCAAACCTATCAGTTCCGCTGAGAGGCAGAATAGCAAATACGCAAATTTCTGACCTGTTCTGAGGTCAGTCCACGAATCTATCGAAGCTATCGAACGTATTAATGAAAGACAATTCTTGATCTGGCTCGCTAAATTGAATAAATCTTAATGTCGTCAAGCGTGAAATTAAGCCCCCCACGTCGGCGGAACTTGCCGAGTTCGAACTCGGCTACGCTGTACGTTCCGCGACCTAAATCATCAAAAGCCAATTTAACCGTATCTGCTAACTCGAGAATTCGGAAAAAGTCCGCATCCACTTTGGCCAGAACCGCCTCATGCTCAGGTCTGGAATCATCCAAAGTCGCTAACAATGTCTCATATACTTCTATGAACTAGGTTCGATACTCCGAGAAATCATCAAAGCGTGCCCCCAATCTGTTTTTATTTTCGGAATTTATTAAACTCGCAGCACTCTCAAATCATGTCGCTTTGGTTTTAAAAACGGCTAAATATGTCTTATACGACATCTTATATTCTGAACGTATACCGAAAAAAATAAATAATTAACTCAAGTAGAAAAATAATAAATAAACTCCTCCAGAACCCAAAAATATTTTCCATCGAAACGCAAGAAAATTATTATGAAGCCAGCATACCTAACACCTTAATCACTGCAAAAAATGTTTATTTTACAAAAGAAAAGCAGATAATATTGCTGTCCGCTCTCAGAACCTTATCCCAGGATCCCTACAAGTATAATGTTAACAGAAAAGAAAAATATTAATTATTATGTAAATTAAAAACAATAGTATTGCCCGACCGCGGAATCCGTTTCCAATGTTTACTATAAAAAATAAACTGCAATATGCTATATAATATAATAATGCCCGCCGAAAATATGTATCACAAAAAAAAACTAAACGTTAACTATATTAAATAATGTTATCTTCAATAAATCTTAAACTCGAATTATAATGTACGTAAACTATTAAACACAAAAATAAAATATTGAAGGAAAATGTTTTAAACAAAAACTACCTAAAGAAATTGCCGGCAAGTGAATAGAAACTAATTCAGAACAACATTAATTATTCTAAACCGCTACGAACTACCTACATAATAAATGTTACATCGATTGCCCGTGATGTATTTTAACATATATTACCTAACTAAGAAAAAAAAGGCCGCTTAACGTAATCGTATTGTAAAATTAAATCAAATAATATGCCCGATTTACTTAAATAAAAAATAAACCGCCCGCTTTATGCAACTTAATTAAACAATATAATATTTATAAAAAAAGAAAGGTTATCGCTCTTGACTGTTTATGTTTACTTTGAATTATTATCGTTAATTTGAATTTAAACAAATATGTTTGCCTTGCAAAAAACAAATTGATATATCCGTCTTGTAATACCTTATTAAATGATATATAATATCGTCGAAATATTTTTTTTGACATTAGTCGCTGGTACCTATTACCCGCATGAAGTTATACATTACTCGTTCAAGCACCTTCCGATAACCAGCTTGCACGTCACCTTAATAATCCCCGCAATGTACTTTAAGTCGAGAGAAATCCAAATATAATGTAAGTATCCACAAAATTGAAACAACAAAAAAATACTATTTTATGATTTACTTTTGGAGTTTACTACTTAAGAATCGATTTTCATATAAGGCGCCTGAGAAAAATTTGAGGAAAAATCTACTGATGAAGCGTTACGTTTTGGTGCACAACCGCGCACCGCACCTTTCACTTTATGCGTGTATGTGTATCTGTTACTTGTGTAGCCAACGCAGCGAGGTGCTGACGATATTGTGTGTATACCTATATATATTATAAAAGTATACTGTTCAACGTTTACAAACGATATATATATAGTGTATCAGTTATACAATTCTAATACGGATCGTCACCACTGTTTTGTTTGTGTTTTAAAGTGTTCTTTACAATGTAAATATTTATTATTAACATTTGATTTATTACTATAATTTTTAATAATTACTATTATTATCGTGAATTCTTATATGCATTATTATTATATTTGGTGAAGTGCAATTGATATAAACTATGGAAGAAAGTGGTGTAGATAATAATGTTGGAAAATCAAATGAACACGTGGTTGCTCGGTAGGTTATAATTTTTCAAGGTTATTATAATAATTTATTTAATGAATTATTATTATAACGTAAATAATTTTAATTAATAATAAGACAATATTATCAAAATAATTTTAAATACTTCTTGATAATATTTTTATAATTTTAATTACAATAAATCTTCGTCTTTTTACTTAAAATTAAAAATACAAAATAATTGTAAATAGGTTAAAAAATTTCTTCTCTAATGCTTTTTCTTCAATTATGGGTAAAACTAAAAATTTATTCAAAATACTTTCCATAATATTTTAATAATTGTAGTTATAATATCTTCGTTTTTTTACTAAAAATGAAAAATGAAATAATTGTAGATAGGCTAAAAAAATTTTATCTTTAATCATTTATCTTAAATTTTTAGTCAAAACGAAATTTTTCAGTTAAATAAACTCTTTTTGCGTATGTTTAGACAATCGTACTCAAGGAGTAAACTCCAGTCGTGCGTCGGAGCTGACACACATTTTTTTTTACAAAATCCACATAGAAACCCTTTTTAACCCGCAGTAATCTTTAATCCATGGTCACGCTTATCAAAAAATGCTCGCGCCGAGACTATCCTGAGGAATAGTCCGTCTGAACGGGAACTCATCCATCTGACGTCTCGTCCCAGGTGTCCAGGCCGTTCGAGCTGCGATCGTCTAGGGCAGGGGCTCTGTTGTGTTCTTTTTATTGTTTGTTTCACTCCCACGAATTGCTTTTCTATATAACTGTATAGATCTACATCGGCTCGCGCTTTCTTGTCTTCCTTCGTCCGCGCGTGAGCGAAGTACATATAATCCGCCTGTGGCGACGTCTGCTCGCACATTCCACCGGCCCCGTATTTTCAATTGTCTTTTGTCTATGGGAAACCAACTATGATATTAAAGGGGGAAAATGGCGTAAATATCATTATTTACGCCATTTTCCCCCCTTTAATATCATATCGTATTTATGCAGTTGATGTCATCATATCATATCGTATTTATGCAGCTGATGATGACATCAGCTGTATAAATACGATAGCAAATAGAATTTATATTCCTGATAAACTAATTGCACCCCGAGTTCTCAAGAAGTTGTGTAACACGTCAAAATGTACATCGGTGCTTACTAAGGAATTTGAGTTTCTCTCATAAAATGGTAAAATAATGACATCTTCTGAATGAGATGTCGTAATGTTACTGTAATGATTCCATAATTCGTTTCGATCAATAGTAGTAGTGGCGTTTTTGCCTTTACAACTCGATTCAGTTGATGGATCATAAAAGCATTTGTTTTGAGTAGGTACCTAATTGTGAATGTCTTTCAATCCTTAATTAGATTCATCTGTCATCTATTATTTGCGTCATATCGAAGATCACTTTTTTAAAGTACAAAAATTTGTGGGTATTCTTTTTCTAATTGGAAAAGCGTCAGGATAGGTATTGTGAAAATCAAATTTCTCTCAAAGCAATGTTATAACCAGTCAATCTTCTCCTGTCTAATATCAACTTTTACCTTAGGATCCTTCTAAGCAAGAGGTGAGATGCAAAATTTCATTCAGAGGAACGGATTGTGAGATCCCGGGTATAATCAGTGGCACGTGCCTAAAGTGGTTTTAAGATCCTTTTTTTTCACTCCTGCAAGTGTAGGTGTCTGATGTTTTGATTCGCAGACGCCGGTTAGGAAGTGAACAGCATTCCATTCCTGAGGCAGCCTTAGGCAACCATAATTAAACATAATGTATTGTATTTTTGCGCCTTTCATTTACTCATATTGTTAAATTTGCTTTTGAAAGACACAGTGTTACAGTTGGAATTTCAATTCAATATAACATCAAATCGGTACATAAATGACGACACATCGAATTTAAGTGACATACAATAGTTGGATGCAGTACGGCTGTATGCTAAAAGGCAGAAGATTTTTCTGTGCGTGACTGATTAGAAGCGTCGACGATGCAATTTCCCGTCCCCGATTCACTGGAATGGCGTACAATGTGCAACAAAGGCATGTTTAATTTTCAATTGCTTGGAGATCCGTCGGGTGTGTTCATTATGCATGCAGTTCGCGTTTCTTTCGCTTCACGATTCTCTGTGCTACCTACTACTATCGACTGCTAGCCAAGAAAAAGGACGATGGCGCCTTTATTGCATGGCTGATCATAGCGAATGTCTAGAACATCTTGGAAGTACTTTTAATTTGTAATAGGTATAAATATTTGCAATTGTAACGTTGATATCAAATTTTTGATCTTATCAAAAAATTTCAAAGGTTTTGGAATAATCGAACTATTCAAAAATATGAGAAATTTCTGTTCAGATTAATTAAATGCATATATTAAAGCAGGAAAACATAAGATTACTAGACGTTATTACTATAATAATAAATATATCATAAAATTATGCATATAAATATATTGGAAACATTCATTCATTTTTATGTTGTTACGATTAGTACATTATCTTTGTTGTTATTTTGAAGTAAAATAATATTCTAAGATCCTAAATTTCTCTGATTAATATTCTGATAATTAATTAATTTTTTTTTAATAAATCAATCGTTGTGCTAAACAGTTTCGAGAAGTAATATAACGTATTTTTTATCAATGGGTCATAAAGGTCTATGTAATTGAATTTGCACCATTCGCGTCAATACATTTTGTACTGTATAAGTAAACGTGTAAAGAAACAGAAGCATACATTTTCCCATTGAAGTGGTTGTTCTATTTAGCAGTCTCTCTGTTCAATAGAGCTCACCGCTCACAGCTCCTGCCGTAACCGGAAGGTTATTGTACTTGCATCGTTGAATTTATTACGAAAAAAGAAAAAAAAATGTGTAGGCATCCACATAAACATTGTTAACGCAGAATATTCCAAATTTCACGAATTTACATTTTAATACGGAATTAGTCGAACCACGGCAGGTCGCGACCGCCGAAAGTAAATATCACGCTACGTCGCGATACCCGCCTAATGGCTGGGAGGGCAATATAAAAAAAAACGAATAAATTACAAGTGCTCCGTTAACCCTATAATTTCGTATTACGCGAAGGCGAAAACGCCAAAATAACACATCAGAACGTCAAGGTGTATCGCTGGTTGTAAGCGTTTTTTGCTTACAGGTAATTCGTTCCCGGTCGTTATCGAACGGTTTTCCTCCGGAGCAACAAGTGAGGAATTATTTATATCGTGAGTAAAAATTTTATTCATGGGTTGCCGTTGTATTTTAAAGGTATAACAGCACTCCTCGTAGAAGGCTTTCATAAATATTCAAATGTTTTGATTACTCTTGGGATGTGAAGTTCGTTTGTTACTTGGGTATAAAATATTTTCACTTAGTTCAGTCGATAAATCTAATAACTCTAACTAAAAGGAAAATAAAATTCACCGAAATATTACGAATGTATTATTATAATAGAATGATTTTCTTCTTAGAAAATATGAGTGCAAATATAAGAGCTATTGTCTCAACCAGATGGCGGTTGATTGATATAGGTACGATACATATGCAACAATCGGGAATGTTATAATGACTGTTTAATAATATTTCGGCAACAACTATTAAATGAGAATAATCTTACAAGTATTTCTCTATCATATTTAGGTAAATTTTTAGAAATAAGTGCCAGACATGACGATATATACATTATAGATACGCTTTAGAATGCATAATTCGTCCGCAGTACTCTCGTCGAAGAGCTGGCGCCGCGCTCCGGTGTGTCTCACGGACGACCAGGTAGTTGCATTCGAATTACGTTGCATATGCCACATTTTATTCACTACCTTCATGAGATATTCGCTCCGAATTGAAGGAATTGGACCTGAAAATCGAGTGCGATCGTGTCGTGAGCGGCTAACGATTGTTGCCACCTGACAGAGATCCAGGACCCTCGACTTATGTATTCCCCTAGTCAAGCAGTGAGTGGTATCATTTTACTCAAATTACCTCCCGATGTTCCTCTCGGTTTGAAGGCGACATTCTTTACTACCGAGTCTCCTCTTCATACTGGTGTCACTTTATATTGTTGACACTTCATAAGTGTCAAAATTAAATAAAAAGTATCGTAGTTAATCTTGATCCTGACCGAGAAGGAAGAAGGAATTGATCATTAAGTTTTTGACTAAGTCAGGAAATTCAAGAGAAGACAAGTTAGTATTTTTATGGAAATCAGTGCGTTGACAAATTAAGTGCGATTAGTGTCTCAGTGGTTCCGTAGTTCATTTTGTGTCACAGTATAATTGAGTACTCATATTCTGTTTTTCCTGGTTTTTTCTTTCATCTCATTCTTTATCCTTTAATCCCGGTAGTGATATATGCTAACGATATAATTTTTAAATGCCACAATCTTACTCACATAACTTACACATGACTTTTGAGTCAGTCTTAAAACATTTTATTGTAGTGCCAGCCCTAGCTTTGATCAGGGTAGAGAGAGATTGTTTTTCAGCGCCTTCAAGTCAGTGCTCTAATTTTCCAGAAATTCTAATTCGGCTTCATAACAATCATTGCTAATTATCCAAAATAAGTTTTTATTCCGAATATCAACACATATTAAGCTTAAATTAAATTAAGTAACTTTAAGTATTGTAACACTGTTCTATGTCTTTCCGAAAGCAACATCAAAATTGTCTTTTGCAATTGGTTTTTTAGCGTCCCTAGTTACACGCGCCTAGAGCAACCGCTCCACCCGCTCTACCCCCAGGCCGTTGCTGTTTCAATAATACTTTTGTGTGAAATGTACGTTTCCGCAAGTTTGTTTTCTCAGATGAATTACATATCTACACTTCACAAGTAACTACAATTAGTCGCGTCTACTAACTACCAATAATTAATTAACACAAAAGCTTTTTCGTCCTATCTTATTTTTTCTAACAAGCAGTTACTTTTTCGATAATAAGTGGGATCCGATTCTTCTACGACTAAAATTAATTCTATACAGGACTATAGTGCATGAGTGAGTAATATATAATATAAACACAGTATACTTTATTTATGGAAGCTTTTTAATTAAATAACGAATGATATGGTACAAGAATCTAATTAGAACGTGCTTGTACGCAATTTGATCCGGTGGAGTATTCCGAAGTTGTAATTTATTTACTACCAAATTTAGCGAGCGTACAAAATAATGGACTACAAGTATCGCTTTATACTATGACTTCTGCAAGCACTTTTATTGCATAAGCGCAACTTGAATAGGATTGTCACATCGCGATTTCCAAATTAGTTCTTTCATCTATTCTTCGTTTTCGTGTAACATACAGGATCATTAAGCTGACATACGATTCGTTTTATAGGAGTAGGCCGAGTGTTGTGCCTCGCGATGACCGTAAATTATTTGTATGGAGATCAAGTATTGAGTCTTCAGTTTGCATTTGTATATAACTGTAAAACTAATTTTTAATTTCATAGTTTAGTCGTTTAATTTGCTCCAATATACATGCGCATTGATGATATTTCTTTTCATCAGTGCTATCGCTTATACTATATCTTGATATTTCAATATACAAATTGTTTGTAATAGCATAAATTGATGTTTGTCCATGTTGACCGTTTCTGACTACTCTGTTCTTGAGAAAAAAATCTTACAAGTAATTTAACGACCAATAAAATGACATTATGTGCATCGAATTTAAATCTGTATATAATAGAGACTAGTTTTAAAATATTTGTAACGTATACCAACATAGCACCTTAACCCGAAATAAAGTTAATGTGACAAGACGAAAACGGTTACTGCAATCGGAAGATATTTTATTTAACCACTTCACTTTTTTCCTATAACAATTCACTCTTCTATTATATTTTAATACGTAATTAGAACCCAACGATTTGAATATAGGTTTGATAGGACTGACAAATGTATAATACCTAAACAAGCGTTAAAAAATGTATTTATCTTAACCACCAAATACTCTCACTAACTGGCCGCAACGGGAGTAGCGTAGTAGATGAAAAGAAAGCAGTGATACGCTACTGACTAATAACAAATATGTCTATTGCAGGGATAATGCAATACAAGGTAAACGCTCGTACAGTGGCTCGACTTCGTTATTTTTGTGACACACCATAATCGGATTTTTATATGTTCATATTGAACGTCCATAGCGGTCATAAAAGATCTATAGTTGCCGGTATGGTTTCGAATTCCCAGCTTTTACATGACAAGCGGAGACACCACCAGAGTGAACACAGCTGAAAATTCGCAAATAAACCTTTTAATTAAAACGCCGCACCATTTTAATACATCTTGGGTATAAGGTATAAACTTTCGTTTACCCATTCCCCTCTAGGATTGTACTATCTAACTTTTGCTTCCAGTCTGTTCGGTGTATCGCCGGAGTGCGCCCGTATTTTCACCTCGAAGTTTAAAATTTTAAAATTTCAAACTCTTTATGTCCGCGGCGCGGCGCCGGATAGCGCCGGTTGAAGATTGAACTCATAAAGAAGGATGTGGGACCGTCTAATATTTTCGTGGTATCTTTAATACAGCAACCATGCACGTCGATCCGGTGTACAGTATTGCCAAGGCAGAATACATCGAATTAACGGTATTCAAAAGTATGATCACTCTCTTTCATGTTGCATGCCTAGAAAAGAATGTGTATTTTATTATCTCGAAATAGTGGAATAGAAACTAGTTTGTGTGATATAAAAATAAATATTTCTTTAAGGACACCTTTACAAGTGAACTATATCACTTTGAGGTTTACTCAGATGAATATAGAATAAAATCCGGATAAAGAAAATTTTATCGTCAACATCAATCGGTCTGATTGTATGGATGTTGTTGCTTTTTCGGGCTTATTGTGTAGATTGAGAGGCACGTATATTTAAACCTTCACTCGGGTTCAATTCTAATTAGGGGCTGATAACGATAATTGTCACCGATGTGATATTGATGTCCGTTACAAATCATGTATAGAGTGATATTACTCTGACTTTAGTCAAGAAATCATCAGTTGATTCGCCAGTGGTCAGGATCGAATTGATTCTAATACAAATACGCTCTTAATCTGATGACACTGCCAGTATTGATACTGCCAGATACCACTGCCTGTACGGATTATTGTATGTAATTACAGTAACTCTTATAAAACATAATTGACTGAGCTGATATTCTTTTCGCTTCTGCTATCCGAGACATAGCAGCTCAATTTTATTTATTTATGAGTTATCGTATATATCTGTCTATAAGTTTGTCAGTTTTTCAAATTTAGCGTTGAATAACTATAAAGGAAAAAAACAATCCACAGATGTTTCACATCGCTATCGCATTCATTTTTCCGTGTGTCATAGAGATTTCTTTTTAAAATCACTTAAGATTGGATTTTGTATTATGTTTATGCATCTTAAAATTAATATCAGTGGTTTTTAATGATTCATATAAGTTATGGGTTTTTATTTTTACGAATTTAAATTCGAAATTTAAGAACAGTTTAAGAAAAAAAAAGTTCAGATAAATATTCTACGAAACTGCGTTTCTTGTTATAAATGAAGATGCGTGCGGATGTTAATTCTAGAACCTTTTCCTCTCCTGTAAGGATGAAATACTGAAGATTGGATGCGCAGACGCTGATAAAGATTTACGCTGCACTCTATTGTTGTATCAGTTGTTTGGTAGCAAGCGGTTTGCAATAAAACCAAATGTCTGCCCACAGTGCTTACTGCTGAATTGCCATCGCAATGGCAATTGCAAATCCAAATCCTTGCTATTTCAAAGGGTACTGTAAAGTGTGTTCGCATAAAGAAGTGTTTACTTACCTACAGCTTAATTGGTATTTTTATATAACATTTTTCTATAGAGCAAATGCGTGCGATGAAAAGGCCGGCAAAGGTAAACCTATAAAAATCTATGCAGAATAATTTGATGGTATATGAAAAAATGGCCAATTTTAAGCATCCAAAACCGACGAGCTTGCATGAAACTGAAATCGATGGATGTCAGTGAAGCAAGAGTGATATGTTAAGGTACGTACAATGTGGAAATTTGTAGTCTTTGCCTACCCTTCTGGGAAATAGGCGTTAGTTTATGTTCCTATTATTATCTTTTTCTAGTTTTGATAACTCTCCTTCCAATGAAACTGCATTTACGATTGGAACATTTTATAATTTCCTCATTCCGTTTGTGTGTACACAGTCTTATAACTCAAACGAAGTAAATATTTTATGTTAACAGCCCAAGGACAATAATAGTTCTCAAAAATATACTTTTCAGGTATATTTCTTGAACTATATGCATTGAATATATAAATATGTCATGTAATTAAAGCTCTGTAAATATATTAAGCGATCGTTAATTCGAACAAAATCTGTTTAGAAGTTTTTCAGATAACCTGATTTTTCAGTTTTTTATAGAAAGAATTTAATCACCATCACATAGATCACTCATACGATTCTTAGTACGATAAGTATTTACCATTTAAATTTATTTATTTTGTGCGATATTATTTTAAATCAAAGTTATAAAGAGAAACGTGACACCGGTTTGGTTGGAACGCAGTTCAATTGCAAATTTCGTTCCTTTGATTCGCCCTTATACGGAACCCTGAATGCTTAAGGCCAACTGTTTTTCTATATGTGTATACATGAAATAATATTTTTAATGCATAATGCCGGCAAAATAATCTAACTCACGAACGGCGTTTCTTTCGAAGTCTTCGTAAGCGAAGAAGAAGCTTCCATGCGCCTTTTCTCTCATCAATGAAAAGAATTGTCAAAATGTCTACATAATCGTACGAGTTCACAGCAATCGCCACTGAGATGTTACAACTTACTTAGTTCACGAGTACAACGTTAATATCAGAGATTGACGAGGCTTATGACGTGTAGCACGTATTTAATATATATATATATAAGATGCATTTTATCTTTCATATTTTCACAAATATTTATAATCTTCGACTTTTTTAGAATTACTTTGCCAAAGTAATTATAACAAAAATATACCATTAAAAATGTACTTATAAATAATATAAAATAATATAGACACAACTTTAATAAATGCGAGGCCAGACTGCAAGCTAGGGCACGATTGGATCGACCGCGCGGCGCGTTGCGTCACAGTACCTAGGCGTCAGCACTTCTAAAGGCGTCAGTACGACATTTCTACGTAGACGCTCTAAGGTATTTTTCTTAAAAAACAGCCACTTTAATGACTATGGTTTCTATGGCAAAATTGTTTTATAAGGGAAGCAGATTATGAATGTTCCCTAAAAGATGTATGATAAAATCCATCCATCCACATACATATTATTGAAAATGGTATTGAATTTGAGCTCAACATAGGTGTACAATGAATTTATTCGTAGTAGATCATTCTGGCTTCATAAATTCTCCATTCTGGGCTAATTATCGTTGGAGATGATATAATTGGCTTACTTGTAATTGTGATGAAACGTTATGAAGGTGTTAATATTCGCTGACACACACTACAGCATAAAAGGCGACTGCAAACCGCACCGAAGATCTTCAGTTTCAATTTTAATAATTAAAAAAAGCGAATGTAATACATATGGAATTGATTTCTCGAAAATCACTCAAAGTATTTAGATACAATTTTGTATTTTACAATGTTTTACTTTACTTGTTTATCCAAATAGATACCATTATTGAGAAGAAATAAGAATCTAGACGAGCTTGGAAAGGAATATCTATTATTGGAAATCGGTTGATGTTTTAGTTACTTTAAAATTCAAACAACGCCAAGCAAAGCTCAGTGGGTCAGATACTAGAAATTTAAACGGTGCTTGGTTTTCCTACTTTCTGTTACAAATTTTTATCTTTTTCAAGAAAAAAGTCCCATCAAATGCAAAAAAAATTAAATGTTACACAAACCAAAAAGCTAGCGCGATACTCAGGCGCTAGTTTTAACGAGCGACCTAACTGTTTGCTCGACACCCCGTCTCGAGCAAAAAGTTAGGTCGAATAATTCAAAAAACATGTTGTATAACAAAACTATATAATGGTTTTCGTTTCAAAATATTTTCTAGCTTTCGATGCTTTTCAGTATATTATAATTTTATAAATTTCTTTAATAGATTTAAAATATATATATTTTGGAATAATATTGAGTTACTCTTAGGCCCATTCCTTTGCAATAATCCTACTTAGACAGGTATTTAAATCAAACAAAAGAGTCATTAAAAAAAGTTTATTTTGAAAACAATGCGTACGTAAGTACAATAAAACTCACCTAACCTTCCATTCGTTCAACAATCCAAATTTTTAAGATACAATTGAGTTTCAGGTTTAATATTATCTTGAGATGTCCCAGAGCCATTGTACACACGTATTCTCGTACATATGCAACGAAATTATCACAGATACATGATGTACAAAAAGGGGTATCAATTCATTAAATTTATTTTTACTCAAAAAAAAAATAAGAATTTAATACTCGATTTAATATGTATATTTATATACAATCTCAAATAAGTAAATACAAATAAATGACAACACACTAGCAAAATGGCTAAATTAAATTTTATTATCTTAAACGCATAAAATTTGGTTTACTGTGGATAACAAACAATAAATGAATTTCCCATCGTTTCTTTCGTCAATAATTATAATCTATATATCTCAGAAACAACTATATACATGTATATGATACGCCTTATCGCCTAAGAACAGTTTTTCATTTATAAAATAATTAGCAATATGTTTGCACAGAGACTATTAGTTTCTCTTTTTTTCAAAATAAAAAGGAGAAAAAAACTGGTAAATTCCTTAGACGACAAACAAATATTACCTTAATTCGTATAATTATTCGTTTAAAACAAATTAGGACTTAAATCGTTTTTCATTTTTGATAACGATGTAGATTATGGGGTCTGTGCATTATTGTTCATTAAACAATAATTTTAATATATTTCTAACAATAATCTTTGAGTATTTTTACTGTTGTAGTTTTATCTATGCTTGCGTCATAAAAATATGTTTAGCAAAAGATTGACAAGAACTAGTTTTTCCTTTTTCATATTGTCAATATGCTCCACGAGAATCATTGCTTTACATTTGTTTTTTTTTTACTTAACTCTATATTATTTACAGTCTTTTCAGCAATGTAAACATTAAAAATAGTCTTTGATATTCTCCCTTATAAGCCCCTAGCGCTATTGGATTCGTTTTTTTTGTCTTCTGGATCTCTCGTGTAAATGTTTTCTTCTATGTTATACCTGCGAACGGTTACCTATTTGTTATTTTTTTAATTATTAGATTTCATACCGCATTTTATTTACTTTTACTCACTTAGATCTTCTTTTTCTTCTAGCCGTATCTAATGGGGTGGCTTCTACACACAAGACGATCAGTCTGGTGTTACATGAATACCTGGAACAAAAATACACATAAATATAATTTCACTTGCGTCCTCGTGTGCACGGGAATATTTTTTGTCAATGCCTTATCTGACATTATTTTATATACTAAAATTATGAACGAGACTTAAAAAAACTAAGTGAATATAAGTAGTTATATAAATTAGTAGATGGAAGTATTGAAAACAAGGTAAGTTTTCAAAACGTATAAATTAAAAAAAAAATGTGTCAACATCGAAGTACAGAATGAAGTGTTTGAAAGATTTTGTACGGATAGCTCCACCTCTACAAGTATGCAGCGCGGAACATGAGTATATTAATATTTCTATTAGAGCGCGAACAGAAACGTTAATACACTCAACAGAACACGAAAAAGTTTAAAAAAAAAAGTCAACGAACGTCTCCTGGTCGAGCAGCTTGTTGGAGCGCAGCGAGGACGCCAGCCCGTACTTGTCGGCGCTGCCGCTGTGCCACGCGTCGCAGTAGGCGTCCATGGCGCGCTCGCCGGCCGGGTTGGCGCCGTGCCACACCGCCTTGTTGGACCTGCGGGCGCCGGAGTTGAACGAGTCGGTACCGAACCGGGTGGCAATGAAGTGCGATGCGGACGCACGATTGCGCACAATATCGCCTCGGCGCTTCTAAAACTATGCAACTGCGACACTTTTGTGACTGACTTCAGAGCCGCACAGATTGGTCGCACGCGTTTCACTATGATGGAAGGTTTATGATATCATTTTGGTTGTAAGTTAAAAAGATTCAGCACTGATACGGATAGTAATATGTGACAATACTGTAAGGTTCGAATTAATTCCGTGAGTTAATATTCTATACCGTTGTTAAGATCGAAGTTTTGAAAGTGGAAATAAATAAATAATAATTTATTAGAAGCGGCTTGTGGGAGGTAAAGCAATTGGATATGCGAGGCAGACGAACTACAAGTGTCGTGTACTTATGTACGTGCGTAATAAGTTATACTTCCTTGGCGTAATTAGGGAATCGTTTTTGATTGCATGCAAATAATTAATTACAATAAAATCATAAAAGGACTGGAGTGGGATAGTCAATACAGTTAATAAAGTTTAATAATCAAATAAACTAATGTTTATTTTCTTATACAAAGTGCAACATCAATTTTATCTTTTTATTTGAAATCATAACAATTAATAGGTTAAAAATTAGAATATATAGACGTTATTTCTAAAGGATCTATTGAATTTGGAAAATCGGCCAGGCCAAAAATTTCCTCTTCTAATGCTCTAATGCCGATTAAAACGAGTTCAATTTTGAAATTCTACGATCATCCACCACCGAGATAGGTTGCGAGGCGAGTGGTGAGGTATCCCAGAGGGGAAGTGGAGGAGAGTATAAAATTGGCAAGGCAGACGGGGAGAGGGGGTTTACCCCTCGGGGGTGTATGGTTACCGATTTCGTGACAGGAAAATTAAAATGCAGGAAATGGAAAATAAGGAAATGATGTAGTACGGGGGATCGTAAGGACGCAGGAAATACATTTATAAAAAATAGGAAGTAAGGATAAAATCTACCCTTAAAAAGGGATAAGTCACATATTTGGTGACCTGCCGAATATATAGGAAAATAAACATAAACTAAGGATTTAGTACTGAAGGTACTATACTAATAATTATAAAAAAATGAACGAGACCGGGACTAGTATTTTGAAGACCCTTAAATGGTAACATAAGAACAAATTTTTAAAAAGGGCAGGAAATAATCCAATCCACTCAAACTTTTTTTTAAGAAAAGTTTATTATACAGATTAAAACATTTGCATGCATATGTTAATTAAACGTGTCCTATATTTTAACTTACGCGATATATCGTTGTATGTATTATTTGGTTACATAATATCGTGCATTAAAATTTCTTGAGGATTTTCATTAAGTCTGGAAATGTTTATTGAACGCAAAACCAAAAAAACTTTTGACGCGCGTACTAAATGAACAAGGAAGTCTTTGAAATCTATTAGAAAAAGTTAAAGATTAATTAAACCTTGTGCATGAAAAATTCCGTTGAATACTTATTCTTTATCTTCTGCTTCGACCTTGTCCTTTCTTTCTAAGGTAGAGGCATTCTTCATATTTTTCCCACTACGCACGATTTTGCGTCATATTTGGGCCAAAATGAGCTTTTCTAAGGTGATTTTGGACTGGCATCGGTCAGGTGGGTGTTGATAACCCAAATGTATGTTTCTTCGTAGACAGGTTTAAGAGAAACTTCATCCTACACTAATAATCTTTTATAAATCACGAACGGTTCCTCCGATATGGTCTTACGTTTCTGAAGCGACTTATATGTTTCGACCTTGTCACGACAAAATCTATATCTTGCATATTTTCCATTTTGTAGCTAATTTTATAGACTTACGATGGCTCGATCGAGAGCGGATGCCAATTATTCGATGATGTATCCACCACTGCTCCATCAGACCCCCCGGATCACCTTTTTTTTGTATGTACTGTTGGTAGCGTTGTTTTCGTCCTCATGTACTGTTTCTTCTTTCGGAATAGTTTGTAATAGATTTAGGGGATCGTCCCAGAAAGCTTCGTTCTTAATATGTAACAACACTTGTTTGTAGTGCACATGCGTATGTAATTTTAAAACAAAGTTATTATTCCAAGGTCAATTCGACGACTATCCACTCAACAATCACTCCTTCTGTATTTATAAATATCGGAATTAAATTTTCCATTACATTATTTTTACGCTCTTTTTACCGTAGAAGTTCAATTAAAGGTGAACTTATACCAATTCTTTATAAGTTTTGACTGCATACTCTTTTATTTGCATAAAATGCGCATCCAGTAGCTTTCTTTTCTAGAACGTCCTCGCTCAATTCAACTCCCCTAGCCATCTTTAAATCTAGATTTCAGGTTTGCAACCGCAATGATGTGCTTGTGTAGCATCAATCTTCTCTTAAAAGGAAGCCCGAGTAGTCATACTCATTATCTTGTTTTGCACGTTCGTGTTTATAAAGACAGCTTAAATTTAACGGTAATTTGTACGGCCGATTGCCACTTGACGCGTAGACGTCACTCCAGCTCATTATGACTGCGCCGCTGCCATTGGACATCTAAAGTCTCTTTTGCTACGTACTCTATTTACATCATAGTGTCTACTAATGTAACCCCAACATGAGTCGAACACCCTATTTCGCGAGGTAGGAGCACAGGTATTTTCTTTTAGCTAGCTTTACCGCCATAATGTCTTCCATTTCCGCCTTCGCACTTATAGAGGCTTTCACCTGTAACCCTATGCAAGGCTTCTATTCTGGGGTACTGGGTTTCTACATGAATTTCACCGTCTACTTATATCCGTGTGTTAAAGTGGGAGGCGTCCACCTCGAGATGCAGACCCGTCTAATACATATTAATTCAGTGGAAGATTCCTTACAATATAATATTCGGACAATAAGCTAGACCATGTTGTTAGTGGAAACTTAAGAATCCAAAAGAGCTAAAAAACCTAGCGGATCAATTATTTTGTTCAGAAATTGTAAATGCCCATAATTCCATTTGTACTTGCTGACGAAATATATTTGACTAAATTTTATAATCAGCAAATATTTCAAGTCGCTTGGGCACAAATTTGTAGGTAAAAAAAAGGTGTATTTAGTGCATCTTCAGGTGCCGTAAGTCTAAACCTAATATTATTAAAAAAACGCATTTTAAATCTCTAAAGCAAGTTATTTAAATTTAAAGTATTTTTGGGATTATTGAAATGTTTTTTAATTATCTTATACGAAATACGAAAATCTCAAATTTTTCACTACAAATGGTTTCGGGGTAATAATTTTTGATGTTTTAATTTCTAAAATCACAGCAACAACTAATTACTGAAATAAAAGGTCGTATATACAGATAAACAGGCAGAGAAATATGCACCGAATGGTTATTAATAAACTCATAGAGATTCCGTTTTAAGCCTTTATATAAGTAACTCTTAAAATGAGCTTTATCATTATTCAGCATCTACTCAAAACCTAGCTAGGTGTCTGGAAAACGAGATCTTAGTTAAATATTAATAATATTTTTGTACTATCTTTTTGTATTGTCTTAGCTTTCTTCTAAAAACTAGAGTCGTTTTACATAGATGTTAGGGACGTCTCAAAGCCTACAAGATGTTTATTTTATATAAAATTTTATGCTTGAATTTTTTCCTTACTCTAAGAGGGTCTTAGAAATTTTAATGAAAGTTATATTCTGTAGAAACTTGACTCCTTTTTCTAAAAAAAGTGAATAAATTGTCGATTTTTAGCAGTAAACAGACGATCCTGCTTAGACTAATTGATGTCACTTACCTTAGTTAGTAGAGTATAAGGTTTAAGTTTAGGTTATTTTAATATTATTATTAGCGGACATTTTTTTTATAATTTCGCCATTGAGCGAAGCGGGTTTCCAATTCAAAAATGTACCGTCATGCATTAATTAACTTTTAGAAGCTTGTATAAGTTTGTCCAAATTTCATAGGCAAACGTCAGTGAAAATATGTTAGTTTTTGCACATTATGTGGATTCCTGTACATTTATTTAATTTTTGACACGATTTTTTGAATAAAAATAAAACATAAGTTCTTATTATGTAAAGTAAGTAAAGATATAAAATTATCTAGTAAGTTAATCTAGTAAGGAAGTTCGAATAAAGAATTATAACAAGTGAAGCACAAAATTTGCTGCTCTTTCGTCACTCTTGTTGATTTTGATTAATTTCTGGCAGATAACAGGGCATTATGGTATCGATAAAGATCATTAATTTGACCAATACGACACTATGAATATTGAAAAGATTATGTGTTGATAAATTTACATAGTTTAAAATATGGAAATACTTCATAAAAATCTAAAATTACTTATTAACATCTAAAAAAATATAAACGTAACATGTAAACCAAAAAAAAAAAAATAGAATATTGAACAAAATAAAATTTAAACATTGAAGATAGTAGGTGATCTGTAACTTTATGCAAGTTAAAAAAAAATAAAACATAAAGGTGTTCTACACTTAGCATAATTAAACTGGAAAATACTACATCAATAAGAAAAGATATCCTTACCAATTTGGATCTAGTAAAACGTTTTTTCCGCTGAAACTGTAAATTCTCGGCGCATGCGCGAACAGAGCGCCTGATCCATCGAACATTTCTCCCCAGGAGTTGAAAAGAACATCACCTCTGATGTTGACGACTGGGATCTCGCGGTCCACCCAGCTCACTATCAAGTCTAAGTTTTGGACCCTAAAATCACAGTGATCGTGCAAATATATCATAAAAATAGTGATTTTGATTGAGTTGATTAAACCTCGTATCTTTGAATTCTTTATAGTTTTTCAAGTTCCAAGTAATATTTACAAAACATGTTTTGTTTTCGATCTGTCGGCAGTCACGTGCAAATAAACATAATTTTGTTTGAATTATTCAATATCATATATAAGAATTACGTGTTAATATAAGAATTACGTGTTTAGACGTTGTATTACGTGTTAGACATTGTATTACATGTTTATGTATTACGTGTTTAGACATTGATATATGAAATTAAATAAAAAAGTTATTATTTAAAATGTAAAACAGTATTTTATGTAGGTAAATACGCAGAGTCCCGAAATCAAAGATATATTATTGCATTGTGTCTACCTGCCTGACAAAATTGTGTGTCTTAATTTTTTTTTATAAAGTAGAGAATAATTTATTATGCTAATATTTTTTCTAAGTTATGCATATCCGCTTTAAGTCTAGAATAAAAGTTGTTCAGTTTGCGGAGGTCTGCTCACACTCTTGCAAAATGCAAGATATTTAAGGAAACGCGACACTATACTATGCATTAAACATCTATTTGAAAAACTCATAATTTGGCAAACTCAAGTTTAAGATACAAATAAAAAAAAAAAAAACTTTGTTGACTGAATTCGCTTTTGTTATATTGTACATATTTTTTTTTTTTCAAAAAACATTAAATATTCTACATTTTTGCAGAATTGAACATTATGATGTCAATTCTGTTATTCGACAGAACATATTCATTGAAATTGTTAAGCATGTACAAGATCGGTTAATTATATAATACAATTGACAGTCCACATTTTATTGTGTAAAAACTAAATTTAGGCTACGGCCTATCAACACGCTGGATTTCGTAAGATTTCACCCTTAAAAATAATAACCGACACAAAATATAATTTCCCAGTCTTCCCACCACGTCATCGGCCTTTTTTGACAAATCACGAATACAGATCTTACCTGGACGATATGAAAGCGCGGAAGTTGCCGTCGACGCCGGCGCGCTGCGCCTGCCTGTGGCACTCGTAGTTGGCGCTGCTCACGCCGTGAAGATCGCCGCTGTGAGGCTCGTTCAGGGCTGCCAACCTCAACTGTGTAGATAATTTAATAGTACATTTTTTTTTTTAAGATTTGGTACACGTGATAAAAAAAGGGAACGCTTATAGGAACAATCTCGGGTACGTCTCTGTGTCCGTGTGTCAGAGCTTATTTTCTCCAAATTTACTGGACGAAACAAGTTTAGATTAGATACATTCGAGTATACTTAGTTTGTAATCCATTATACGAATGCTGATTTTGGGCATTGATTTTGGAAGGCTAATCATATAGTTAAAAAATTGTGCCATGTGATTTAATGGCTTTATTATAAGAAAAGCAAGCATATGTTTTCATAATTTTAGAAACGTAACTTAAAGGATATCAAATACCTAATATGCACGGAATTAGAACATTCCACCCTATGTTTCCAAAATTAGAGAACCTCAAATTTTGAAACAACCTAGAATATTGCACTCATACTTTGAAGGAGAACCTAAGCAAAAAATGTAACGGAGAATTTTATTAAAAAATAGAAATTCTAATTACTATATTAACCGTAAAGTTAGACAGATAATGTATGGATAATCTGTCAAATCTTGCCGTTGAAGTGTTTCTTTTTTTTCTATTTTAGTACAACCTGCTGTAAATCACTAAATTATATTAGTGATTTACACTAATTTACACTTTGATTTAATTAGAAAACGCAAAATAGAAATAAAGGGAATACGCATATGAGATATATTGCTTAATTTTATCGCAAAATAATACCATAAACCGTACAGAACCTTTAACCTCCGTGACAGTCTAATGCGCATCTGCCTGGACTTTAGAATATTTTTCTTCGTACCCTTATAAATACAGATTTCACTGTTCGGTAATCATATTGCATTAACTGTCCAGATAATCGGTCAATAGCTATTTTTTTTTAATTAAATAGATAAACAAATTTAAAGCATCCAACTAACTTTCTTCATTTTAGAAAAGTTTTATTGATGAAAAACGAATATACTAATATAATAACCTGTTGGTTTTGCATAAGTACTGTTTAAAATTAGCATCTTATACGGAAAATTATAGCACGATCGTCTATAAGAAATTTTAAACAGTTAGTCGGCCTAAAAGAACAATCAGGAAACGAACCGGCGGCGAGCCATCATATAGCCGAGAGCTACCCCGGTGGACCTAGGTGTGTTAGTGATTTCGGCGGGTGCTGTACAGGTATCGGTCACTAACCACGGGGCCTTCGCCGGCGGGGCTCTTGTGGTGCACCAAGCTGGACGTTTCCAAGATCGACTGAAGCGGAGCTCGCGTCGGAGGATTGACGGGCGCGTTGTCGGTCGCCAGCAGTGAGCCCATCTGACGATGTGGATCATTCGTGAGTACCGGTTTATTATTTGTGTATTTTATCTTAACAAATAGGCAAAATTTTGTTAAGGGTACATTTACATGATTCTAATGTCTTGGAATTGTGAGAGGTCAGAGCCCAAATCACGGCTGAAAATCACTCACTCAGCTGACACTATCTTAATTTAGAACTAGGGTCTAATAATATTCACAAAAAGCACATACACATTTGAGATCGTGATCAGCTGAGAGACTCTTAAATGATTGTTCAATGGTAACATTTACGAATAGAATTTGTTCACATTTATTGCAAAATTTTCATTTTTTGCAAATTTCTTTGAACAAAATTATATCGAGAGAGAAATAAATGGAATACTTGTCTCAAAATTAATTTGAGATAATTCGTAACCACGCTTACATTTGAGGGCTACTCAAGTAACAAACGCGGCTATCACACGTTGAGTCATCACTCAACGTGTGACAGCTGTGTTTGTTATAAATATACCATTTTTTCACTTTATTCGAGACGCCCTTAAAATTGAAAATCTTCAAATTTAACGGCATCTCAAATAATTAAAGCAATTCCAAAAATTTGAGTAGCGTTTCAATGTTTGGATATCATACTAGGTAATATTAGTATGAATGTCTTTTACAATCACTGTGAACGGTGTAATAGGATTTTATATTATATACAAAAATAATTTTCAATGGTCTTTTAGAAATAAAATAATTGTTACTTGTAATTATCGAATCATTGTTGAATGTTGATATTAATTTTGTTAGCTCAAAATAACTTTTGTATGCCGAAAACGATATTTAACCGACTTACTTACACTATAGATAAGATTACTCCATTTCATTCTTGAATCTTTATTTATAAACATATACAGCAAGGTTTTCATAACGTAGTCTAATATCATGGTGTATGATAATCACCAAAATCATTAGCTTGTCCTAATTAAACAAAGTCTGTATTTATTTATGACAAAGCTTTTATAGTATTTCATTAAAAACAGACAGACAAGAAAACGATTAATATTGGATTGTTATCCAGTTTTAAGAGATAAAAGTTTTTAGTAACTAGTTTTTTGCGAAGTTACTTTAAAGTCAATTGTAAAATTTATACAGAAAAGAGAGATAAGGAAGCGGTTTAATAAGAATGAGGTAAAGTTGTATTTTTGAAATGAATATTATTAAAAAACAAACAATTTAAAATAATAAATTAAACTATCGAATCGTTAAAATGGAATTAAATTTTACATATTTAAATATTTGGGGCTTCTTCTACCGTCTTCTTTAATTGACATTTAACAAAAAGTCACTTTTATAGTTAATTTTGCGTTCCACCTCTTCCTTGTAACGATTGTTATAGGACTAAAAACCGTTAAAAGGAAGACGTGGAACGCAAAATTAACTATAAAAGTGACTTTTTGGTAAATGTCAGTTTAAAAGGAGATGGTGGAAAAGGTCCTTAACGTATTAGTATACATTTTGTGTTCTTAATTTATTCATCTATAAATTAAAATGTCCTATTTTTCCTACTGAAGACATGTTAACATTTCTTTTAATTTTAAATTGAGAAATATCTTGCTTTTTAGATCCGAAATTTACTTTACGTATTTTATTTATCGCTAATATTAAAGGAGGACACGCCCCCCTAACGCCGTTTGAAGGCCTTCGATAATATTAACTGTTCTCGGTCCGTTGCGTTCCGATTTGTTTTATGATATTACAAAAGTTGTACTCGAACCGTTGAATTATAATAAAAGTCAGGGTAATGCGAAGGCAGAAAGGCTTCCCTAATAATATACAATTTAACAAAGCGCTCCGGTTTGTCATTCGACAAAGGGGAATGTCTCAACTCCATCTTTATGTGTTTAGTAATTCAATGTCAAGAAATTTCGTCTTTTTTTTTCAAAGCGGAATCGTAAAAAGGGAAAGCATTTTGTTTTCGTGATATTTTTATCGTGTTCCCGTCACGAGTCGCTGCAGTCGAGCGGCCGCCGAAAAAGTTAATTATGGTGCGACGGCCGACTCCGGCGTCTGGCGATTGGGGCTGGCAGATTGGTGACGTCAGGAAGTATTACGACCACGAAAAAATAAAAATAAATTGATAATAATAGCATATTCTGTGATTGCTCTTAAGCAAGAAATAGTATTAAAGTTTGTAACATAGAAAATTGGACATATAAAATACATGGCAAAAAAATGATGGTTAATTATATTTATAAATATTGTTATCATTTTTACCTAATTTAAGACCATGCAAAAAGAACATTCACTGTTTTTTTTTTATTAACTTTTGAAATATTTTTTATAGTAATAAAAAAATTAATTAACGAAGTAAGCTCAAGCCCATTACCTAAAGTTGTTGGACAGAGACCACAGACCTGTATTTGATTAGATCTATTATATCTCTTAAATTTCGCTGGTGAGATTAATCAATGAAACACGGCTATTTAGAATTTAACCCTCATTCGATATGGTCACGAATTCTGTTCGAACGACTTCCTTTATGGTGCCCTTCCATCACACATGTTCACTTTTTACAATCACATTGTCAATATACTTTGATTTATCCTTTAGGTACAGTAAAACTACAACAATATACCTTTTCAAGTTCGGGCACCATATTTGTTCTTGTACCACATCGTTATCACGTTAACACGATTTTCGTATTTAGCCTTCAATGGTATTCCACACATGTAACGTATTGAAAACGGTTTATTTTCAGTACCTATCAGTACCCTTGCATGAGTGCAGGAATTGGAACTCGAGCAGAACCTTACCAGAAATATGACTTTGCATTCTATCCATAAATAAAGGAATGCAAGGTCCCATTCGCCTTATTATTGGTATTCACTACATCTTACAAAATTCTTCTTAATTTTGATGTGAAAGAGACTTAAAAAATTTAATATTTATGATCAAGTACGATATTAGTAGCGATTAGTTAGTCAATAAATCTTGATAAAAAGTACTGAGAGCTAACATTGAGAGGCTGTTGAGAAAGAAAGTAATAAAAAATCGTCAAATAAAACGGAATTGAAATTCAAATTTTATATTGAAAAAACGCAAAAATATAGAGATTTTATTTAATTAAGATCGAGAGCATGATTTTTACTCGTCTGAATCACGGACGATTAAAAATTGGTTCATATATCTCGAGAAAAATAAAAACGCACACAACGGTCATACACTTAGAAATTCGTATTAAATTCTGTATAAAAAGAATAATTGTAACTTATAGATTATTTCTACATGTAAAATTAAATATTTTAAAAATATTCACCAAATTGGTACTCATCTAAAAATAAACGAAAAATATTTACCGCCACGTACTGCCAGCCGGTGTTCACACGAACTAATAAAGCTTGTTCCTGTATCACGTACGCCAAAGTGCCTAACGGGTTGGCGGTGCCGAGCTGTGGACAAAATTTCATCGTAAAAAAATATTTTTTTCAAGACGCTTATTAATTTTTTAAGACGCATGCTAAAAATGCAGATACGAAAAGCGATAATGAAGAATTACGTTAATCCGCGGCCTCCCTTTAATTCCTCTAAGTTCCCGTCTAACTTTTAAAAAGCGGAGACGCACAATTCGGAACGGACGCGAAAAGTCAAGCTGAGTTGTGAGGGATTCAAAACCGAATTTGATTCTGGCCGAATATTAAGCATGCTAATTCAATTCGGCGAACTTGAAACACGAGAGTTCTTTGCTGAAAAACCTTTTAATTCGTCCACGTTACGAACATTGTTCTGACATGTTTCTGATTTTAACTCGGGCGAAGCATTTTTTTTCCAAGCATTTTTTAATCCAATTTCATATTTGGTTTTCACACAAAAATTGGAATAGAATAGAATCTATGTAACTGTATCTGTATAACTGTATCTATATATATTGTTCAGGTAAAAGTCACACCAATATTGTAATAGAATACAAATTCAAAGCCTTAGAGAAGTATATGTAATTGAAGTGATGTGCTATTATTATTGTTTATAGTAAAATAGATTTACATACTGGATAAAATTCCATTATATGTCGTCGATGCGACTTACTCGTAACAGCGAGTCTGTTGTTTTATAAAGGACAGTTCCGACAAGAGTTTTTCCATCTTCGTCTTCTTCAAAATCGACACTCTCGCCGAAGATGTCCAATGGATCACGGTAACCTGAGGAAAAACACTGGTTTTTAACAGCCTTAGGTTATACTTGATTATCTTTCTGAATATACGATTTCAACTAATAAAAAAGATTTATAAAGAAATATCAATTCAATACATTAAGTCATACAAGAACATCACAAAGATACAATTTATATATGAATTGCTCTTAAAGTTATTACAGTTAGAACAAAATAGTTTCTAAGTATAGGTGTCTCATGATTGAATAATTGTACAGATGCGCTTGATTTTTGTAAATATTACTATGATGTTTATTATTAACTCTTATTAATTTATTGTTAACTGTTCTTTTTCGTTGACAAGTCTGTGGTCTAAGTATATAAATATCGTACCATAAGTTTCCGGGCGGTATTGCACTGGGTGATTTAAGCTGCGTAGAATTTGGAGAGCGTCTCTGGCACTATGTTTTCCTGTTCAGATAAATTATTATGTCTTTCCCTTTGTAGTACATTACGCTTATTTTGGCATTGTAATTTTATTTAGGAATTCATTAGAATTTCATTTCGTGATAATTTATTAGAAAAGTGTGAATTAATAAAAAAACTAGACTGTAAATACTACGACTTACATCTTGGATGGTTTTATCCACAATTGTAATTTAATTGCGATTTTGTTAATAAAAATATCGTTAAAGATCTAAGGAATTTTACATGAATAGCGATGAATATTTCAATTATTTTCAAATGGAGTTTATATAACATACACTGTCGATGTGCAATTTGGGCGTGTTATTTCTATTTGTTAACGCAACGTGCGTATCTGAGGATACGGAGAAATGCGATAACTCACCAGCGCCTGGCTCCGATCGGCCGATGCCGCTGTTTTCGAGCAGGTTCTCCGAGGCCAGGGTCCCCGGAGGCCCGGGAGGGCCCGGCGGCCCCGGCGGCCCGGGCACCGACACGTACTGGACGTTGGGCGCCGGAGCGCCCGGGGCGCCTGGCGGGCCGCGGGGGCCGTCCTTCCCCGGCGACCCCGGGTTCCCGTCGTATCCCCTTTCGCCCTTTTCGCCCTTAATCTTGAAAAACTCATATTGATAACATATCCGTTTTAAAAGTGTCACAATTTGAATTTTACGATAGAGTAGGCCCAGCCTCCGTGTATGTATACTCTAACATCTTTAAGAGGAAAACCAAGCGATACATACAGTGTTTTAAGTTTAGGAACGTTCAAATATTACGCGAAGGGGTTTAATACAAATGGGTTATGGTTTAATGTTTTCTTACTTTTGCTGACAAAAAGAGCGGGAGGAAATATTTTAATTTTAACACAAAATATAAATAATAGATGAGGAAAAAATATTTTCAAAAACACTATTTTTGTCACTATTTTCTTCATTTTTTAAAATTTCTTTCCATATTTCTTACTAAAAATTAATAAGTTTTTCGAGAATTGACATAATTCTAAACTGCGAAGTAATCTTTTTTTATATCACTTGTAAGGGGCAAACCAGCATGCGGGCTATTAAAAAATAGATGATCACCGACGCCCGTGAATACCTGCAATATCAGCGGACTCCCTAGTGCGTTATTGGCCTTTTGAAAAGGAGTAGAAACTTTTCTTGAAGACATTGTAATAGTCTTTTTGATTCGAACAACTCTAGGTGTAATTTCGGAGTTATACGATTTAGTATGAGTTTAAAAATATTACGTTATCGTAGACCGCTTCACATTTTTCTTATAATAAATTATATATATATATATATATATGAAAGGCCTAAATTTATTGAAAGTGTGCATGCGCAATATTCAAACACACCTTTTATTTATAAAAGTGTAATTTCTCATAGTGCAAATACAATCGACGTAAAGTTAACTTAGTTTGATAAAGCTAACTTTAATCAACTATTATAATTACTTATCCTTACTTTTTAATATCATGTTGTAATACTGTTTATATTTAAGTAGTGCAAAGAAACACGTGTAAATATGAAACGGCGATGCTTTTCAAGCAAGCACTTCAAACAAAACTCACAAAATTTTGATTGCTTTCGCAATAGTATATACGTTCGCTATTCAACAATTTCGCGGTCTTCAAATGCAGCCTTATACTAAAAAAAAACTTAACATCACTAACGCTACGAACGTACGGACCTTAAACGAGGCGTCGGCCCTAAATCCCTTAACCGTAAACTATAAATTCGAATACGATATTTCACGTCTTTCATGCACCATAAAATTATAGAATTCATATGTAAAGTGACAGGCCCTTACCTTTTCCAAATTAAACGCTCCGATTCCGGGCTCGCCCTTCTCGCCCTTCTGCCCGGGGGGCCCGGGCTGGCCGGACGCGCCCGGCGGGCCCTGCCGTATTTCCACGTTTTAAATCTCAGCACCGGCCCTTATACACCCTAAGCGATATCATCGGATGGGGAAATTTACACGATTTTAACGTTATGCAACCGAATTTATAATAAGTACAGGTTCATACTATAATTTTATTTCGTTACATTTTTTTTTTTATAATTATTGTATTAACCAATTGTTGTATGTTTTCTCATTACTTGTGCTCTGTTTCAGCAACTTTATGAATGCCAAAATAATATAATAATTTATGCGATGCGACCGAAACAGTTTCAAATAAGCGAAAAGTTAATAATTAAGTTAGTATTGTTTTTTTTTTATTTCAAAACCTTTTTTAAAGTTTATTTTAAAGATTGTAATGTTGATTTTGTATCGACAGTACTTCAAATCATTTTGGATAGGAAAAGGAAAAAAATCGTTTTTGTTCTCCGTCTCTGATGTTTTGAGATAAGCAAAAAATACATGATATTCTGCGGATATCTTCAAAATAATTACATTGTTGTCAAGATTTTTTTTTTCACTTCGCTGGAAAGACGATATCCATCCATAATCTTTTATTTTATATTTCGGACCAAAAGCGCCTTACTTCTAGGAAAATAAAAGTAATATATTGGTTGAGATGTTTTTACTTTAGTGTATATACTTTGATTTTTCCTTTGAACTAGATTGTAAATATCCTTTATCCGGTTCTAATGAGTCGTCTAAAAACTTATCTTTTAAGGATCATCAATGTATTCAAGTACATGCACCCTTCACAATATAAAACTATTTCAGGAACATCCCTTTACACCCCTT
The DNA here is from genome assembly GCA_005406025.1 of Eumeta japonica. Taxonomy (NCBI): domain Eukaryota; kingdom Metazoa; phylum Arthropoda; class Insecta; order Lepidoptera; family Psychidae; genus Eumeta; species Eumeta japonica. The sequence continues at coordinate 92,952 of BGZK01000342.1, read as the reverse complement.
AAGATCCCTTTAAATCTCTTCTGTGTCGAGACTGCCATCACTTATTAGTATTTGTCTGTGGTTGGCTTTTAAAAGGAGTGGACAATGCTAGTTTTAAACATACTTTCCTGTCATTGGTTTTTCGAAAGCTGAGCGAGCGTTTAATTCCACATTCAATTTAATTACACACGCCAAATTAACGATTTAGGCGTATGCCAAGTGGTACATTTATTACTATGCAGAGCTGTAGCTATACACATTAGTCGTAACACATCTTACTTGAAGATGTAAATTAACAATCACAAGATGTTTTGAATTTTTATGGAACTTTGTAAATGTTTTTCTTCAAAAAAAAAACCCTCTACCGATACGAAAAAAAAATAGTTTTGGAAGATACACCAAGTAATTGTTGCGGGAAAACTGTGTCATTTACATTACGTGTTTGTGCGTTGAATAGAGGAACTAGTATTGAATACATGAATAATTGGGTGAAATAAGAAGTAGTTTGCAGTAGCAGTACAAAAAATATTTACATAAACATATCTATATATAATAATAGAATTTTCTTAATTACACAGGACTTTTATATTCAATTGGCAATAATATTTTTTATTATAAATTATTAGTGATTAGGTTATTTTCCCTAAGCTAGTGCTAAACAAATTAAGCGGGCTTGTCTAATTATTTTCTATTAATCTGGACCAACTTTGATGGCAGCAAATAGCTTATAAATCGCTTACAATATTTTTTCTATGAAAAAATTGAAATATGTATAAAGCCAAAAATACATTTTATCCATACATGTTTCACTACGTATAGGCGAAGCTCACTTGTTTCCATAACTATGCTGAATTTTAACTAAATAAAATCTCAATAAAAAGTCGATGCACTAACGAGATACATAATTTATGTATTTACTCATTAGCGGTATTTTCATAACATTTTCATAGAGACTAAATTAATTATTTGACTAGCAATAGCAACTTTAATGCGAAAGATATATATTTTGTTTATGCTATCATTTTACCGTCCATCCAGGTAGTCCAATTTCTCCGGCTAGACCATGGCTACCCTGCGACCCGGGCGGGCCAGGCGGGCCCGGCGGGCCTCTGGGCCCCGGTGGCCCGGGATGGCCACGCTTGCCACGTGGACCCGGTTCTCCCTTTTCTCCCTAATAAAAAAAAATCTTTTTTCCATTCAGTCCATTTTTTTTTGTAATGAAACAAGTAAACGCGTTCCTTTTAAGGTTGTAATTTTAAAAATTCCATAAATAAATAGCTCGAAATGAATAAAAATTGTTTTCTTTTTAAATTTTATTTTAAAGGGCTTGAATGAAAAAATGTATTAAAATCAACCACAATTAAGTGTTTCTTCCCATAATGCGCTTATGATAAAAATTATAAATTGCTATTAATCACAACATAAAATATGAATACAGCTTCGAAATTTCTCAGTCTCACATATTCACATAATAATTATTTGCGAAAAAAGTGCGGACATAATCAGTGTTTTTAATTAGAAATCAAAATGACATCTGTTGTGAATATTTAACAACGGACACACAAGCCTCGCGCCTTAGGCTATAATTCAAAATTATTCAAGTATACCTTCGCCAAAAGTTCGCCTTCGGACATCGAAATGGCGACGGGGCCCGGCGGGCCGGGGTCGCCGCGGTCGCCCTTGAGGCCGACGGAACCCTGAGCGCCCGCGGCGCCGGGCGCCCCGGCGGGGCCGGTGTCGCCCTTCTCGCCCGGTCTGCCGTCGTTGCCCGGAAAACCTTGCGGCCCTTCTAATCCTCGTCCACCTTTCTCGCCCTTGAGGACCATAAAGATGGATTTTATCACCGTCATAAATAAAATGTCCCTTGGAAATATTGTTTTTCCCACTCCTCGCGTGTTATCAGAGTGTATCGTTTTCCCTTTATAGTTCGATCGAATGAACTTAGATTTTATATAACGTCGTTAATTTAACATGCGCCATACATTTTTTTTGCATATAATTCAGATTAATTGCTTCCTTCATTAATTATTTATTTAATTAATTGTTTACTTTCATAATATTGTGAAAATTACAGTATTACTAAGAATGAAATATATTTTGTTATCAATAAATGTAATAAAACTCTAACTGATGTACGTCAGTACATGGGAAATATTTATGAAAAATTAATACTTATGTGATATTTTTATAGTGTAACAGAAGCCAAAATAATCATCTTTAAAATTATCGGCTGTCTTTCTGCTTGTTTGTTTATACATCATGCAAAAAAAAAGTACTGAACAAAAAGAAATTAATGCGGCTTTTACACATGTATTGCTGGAGGTCTGACTTAAAAAACGGGGCATGCTTTGTGAAGACAAAGCCTATAAAGATAGGCCACCTAAAAGTCGTATTATATGCAAAAAATTGTTGAACTGAGGAATGTAACTGAATATAAGAAATAATTTGTAGAACTTTGTGTCTGTAAATTACAATTCCGGTTTGAAGTCAATTCATTCTCTTTTATTATTACACCCTTAAAGATTGAGACGAAAGCGAAACCGGGATTAAGGTCGTGACGGACACAGCGTTATCAGCTGATATAAAAAGAGTGACAATTCATTATATGTCCACGCAGGCGGAGCTGTGGGCGGAAGCTGGTTTTAAGAACAAACACATGAAAATATTGTTAAAAAGAGAACAGCGATATGTTTAAAAGTGTGTCAGTACCTTTATTCCCGTCGAACGCTAAAAATCTCAATAATAAAATTCAACTTCACAACACGCACGTGCGGAATTACGTAATTTAGATTGATTCACGTCACCGAAAACCTCGAAGCGGATTCGGCGCGTTTTTCCACGACGCCCAAGACCTCACGTGAGGGCCGCCCCTTGCGTATGCCGCCCTACGCCGCCCTACGCCGCCGGCTGCATTGTTTACATATAACGGAAAGTAATTACCTTTTCGCCCTTCTCGGCGCGGGGCCCCCTCGCCGCTCCGCCTCCACGCGGCCCTACAAATTATACACCACATTTATATTCAGGTCTCGCTGAGAAAACGTCAGTAAATACTAAAATTATGTGACTGTATGAGTCAGAATGTAATAATAGTATGTAACACACAATACATGTGAGCAAGTCCAGCACACATGTATTGAAAAATTCTTCAGAATATCCAGAAAAAATATTTATTAAATACTTCATCAATATATTCAATATATATCAATATATTCTTTAAATAGTAAAATCAAGCTATAATAAAAGAGATATAGAAAAAAAATTGTTGTCGATTTGCTTAGAAAAGTCTTTACGTTTTTCTTCATTTTATACAGGGTGTAAGGAACAACCCTCCGCAAACTAATAGGGTGCATTCAAACCTTTATTTTGAATCAAAATCCACTGGAAATTTTTTCAGGAAAAGAAAGTATTTTTTAAAACTACTTTATTTCTATGTAAGATCACATTTTCTGTACGCAGCATTCCATATTTGTAAATAAAACAGGTAAAATAGAAAAAGCAGCAATGGATCTTTAAATTACTTTAACGAACAACGCACGGAATTAGCTGTTCTATTATATGCCTAGCTACAGAGTTCGCCGAGTTCACGCTGTCACGTCCAGCGTGGTGCGCGGGGTGGGGCAACGGCGACGGCCCGCAATCGCACGTCGGCTCCTTTGAACTTTTTCTGTTCGTGCCGCGATCGTGCGGCGGCCGACAACTCGCTGTGCTGCGCGCCCGCGTGATTTCAAAATGGTAGCAATACATTGCGTAGGATGTGATAAAACAAATCAGTTTTCTTCAATTCCCTTAACATTCCTGAAATAATTTCATGCGCGGATCATCTTAGTATAATATACTGAGTTCACTCTATCAGTTTGCGGAAGGCTGTCCCTTACACCCGGTATATATAAAAAAAAAGAAATATATCAAGAAGAAATTAATTTCGGTTCATATGACCATGAGAATACTCACAGCGAAAAGACCTAAATTTCGTAGACAATTCTATTGTGTTATTACCCAATAATATTATGGCTTAGAATTGCCGACTATCAGTTTGTAGGTAGCATAATTAAATTTAAATACAAAAAATATCAAGACGTGAGCCAGACCTTGTACAACTTACTTTTACAATTTAATAACCCTTTTTGGGTTCTATTTAACCAAAAACAGGTACAGCCACAAAGTAAATTGAAAAATATAGAGCTATGTAATGAGTCCCGACTGCGTCTTACCATCGTATTTAGTGCAAGTCAAAGATGCCAATATTTTCCTAGCTGGCCTGATTCCAACTTTTTAGTTTGCTTTAGTATTTGATGCGATATTTTCTTTATTTTTAGTTCGATACGTTTCAATATTTTTTATATTGATGATTACTAGTAATGGTTTGCAACATCAAGAAGGTAGGAAAAACCAAATTATATCAACACATACGCTTCAAAATAGGACCTGAACATTATACATTTATTGTTATTATTCACTTTACAGAATAATGCGTATCTACGCAGTATACAGAAGTTGCTTGAACAATAGTTATTTTTTGCACTTAACTGTCATTTTCATAGATGTCATTATGCTTATATGCTGAAATGGAAAGAGAAGTCATTGATACAACTAAAGCTAAGGGTTTGCGATACATGTAAATGTTCGAGATAATACGTGCTAAATAACTTTGATCGATTGCAATACGACTTATTGTAATACGTCGATAATATACAATTGAATAATATTGATGTTCGGAACTGTGATCGCAATTGAAATAGAAATCGATATCAAAATTTTGATGCCGTTTTAGGTCTTTGGTGAATCGGATAAATTACACATTAACTTGACACTCATTATTATTTTTCTATTCGTATAACAGGCCTATGTTTTGAAAATGAAAATGGTATTATCACACATCATTTTTGTGAGACCTTTTTTTTTAGTCTTATTATAAAATATAATTCCAAAAGTAGATCTACAGTGATTTAAGTTATTCTAGCTCTAGTGATTATCAAAATACCTCCAGCCATTCGAATGTTAATTGGAAAAAAACTCTACATACAAACGAAAATATGCTTGAAAAGCTTAAACTTGTGTCTATTGACGCACACATGAAGTTCAGTGTCACTAGAGACATCAACACTTTTTTTACTATCATTCTAAAATTTTTATTATTAAATATATGAGGTGTAATCACGTTCATTAATTTCAATTGAAACTGTTTGAAATCCATATTCCCGCCTTTCGTAATTTCGACAGGTGCAATTTCAATAATTTCAGAACCAACCTTCGACGTAAAATAAAATAGAAAATTGCAAATTCTCATCGAAAAGATATGCGAAAGCGTTTTAAAATTCATAAATAGATAATCAACTATAAGTTTTGAAGGCTAAATATCGGAAACTTATCATATGGTTACACGACGCAGTGTCGTTTCCTCACATAAATGGTAATGTGCCTTCTTTTGGTTATTTATTATTTATAAGGCACAAAATATTTCGAGGATGGAAAATAAAATGAAAAATACATTTTTGTATTGATAGAATTTAGTATAATACTGAAGATTTAAGAGTGCCAATGTTCTGAAACGCAGATCTTATTATATTGTAATAGAAGACGGCAATTTCCATTGTCAGATATTGATAGTGCGGGTAATTGAAGACATTACTCGTGGAAAATCGGGATTTAAAAGACTTAAATCTTAAAAGATGGCTTTGTACTCATTTGAAGTAGGACAATCCGCTTTCTATCCAATTCTACTAATTCATCCGATTCGTAGTTATAAATCCGTCAAGATATTCCATATTGAAATTAAAAAGGTTATTATACGAAAAGCGGTCACTAATGTTTGATATTAAGTATTCACTTGTAATCCAAACGACCTTTTAATGATTGGCGGGCGGTCGTGTATCGATTTTTTGGCGAGTCGGGGGTAATAGTTGAAAATTAAGGGTTAATGGCGGCGAGGATATCGAATACGGTCCGAGTTAATTTACGTAATTGTTATTTAATAGCAGAGGAAACTACATCGACAGATTTCGACGAAATTTCTGTTGTTGAATGCTGCTGTTCGACAATTGCAGTGATGTAGAAAGTGCAGTTGCAGCTATATCGATATATTAAAAACCATATATCTACCGATATATAACCACATTTCGGTAGATATATGGTATTTAATAAAAATAAATCCTCACAGTTATACTATTGAGCGATTGAAATATGTTTTCATAATAAAAATGCATGCGCAATCGAATACGTTTTCATCAACGCAAGTGAAAATTATACACTCACCAGGAGCGCCGACGTCTAATACGGCGTTCTCAGACAGCCACGCCGGATCGGGCGGCCCCGGCGGACCGGGCGGGCCGCGGGCGCCTGTCGACAGCACACACATCGTCGAAGCGGGTCAAAGCAATAGCGATACATAGAAAATAGTATTAAAATATTTTTTTCTAATATTCATAAGATTTTATTAATATTAAGATTTCCAACTGCGCCGGACACGGCGAGAGAGCCGACACCGCGCGCCGACACCGAGCCCGCCGCGGTCGTCCGATGTACCGCGGCGGGCCTCGGTGGACCGATCTCGCAGTAATAAAGATTTTCTAAATCGTCACCTATAAAAACGGGGTAAGCTCGCGAGCGCCGAGTTACCGACGATAAATAACGCTCGTAATGTAACATAAAATTTGATGGTTCGGCGGGTGCGTTACCTTTGTCGCCCTTGTCGGCGGGACGGCCATGCGCGCCGGGCAGGCCGGGCGCGCCGTCGCGGCCGGGGGCGCCGCGCTCGCCCTTCGCGCCGTGCGCGCCCCGAGTGCCGGTGTAACCCTACCGTTTATAAAATACCTTTATGGACGGATGGATAGCGTTAAAATGAAATGTTATTGTACAGATTTCAATGATAAACACCTTATGGAACGTGTCATAGATTTGACGTTAAGACATAAATAATCATACAACTTTATTATAAGATATGCCGAAATCTAATCGTAGAGTTGGTGACATAAAGGATTGGATTGTATATGGATGGATTTTCGTGGAATGGCACCATTTCTTGAAATGATTTTCTGTCTAACGAGCATAACGTGTCTAAATAAATTCGACTGATCGATGACGATTAATCAATTGTCAATAATATATTATCAATAATGATAATTATTGACGAGTTTAATTGTAATTTAGAATTGTAATATTTCGAATTCGGTAAGTTTTTCAAGCAGAGCATACAAAAATAAATAACGAATTGAAATTACTGAAAATCTTTCGGCCTATGAGTAGTACAGTGTGTTATATATAACAAATACTGCCGTTATCATTGATGTATCCGATTCTACATACAGACGACGATATGTACTTTTCTATACACAATATGAAATTTGAAACTATATATATATGTATATAGATCTATCAAATACAGTTAAGATAGTAGACGGTGGAGCTTTGAGAAAAAATAATTGAACAGTTTTTTATACATGAAATATTATCTGAAGAAGCTCATGAAAAATCGCCGTAGTCTTATTAAATGGCATTGTTTCTTATCGTAACTTAGGTGTCAAATTAATATGAAGGACGTATCTCATTTTAGGTAAAATAATATAAAGAAGTTTTTCGTAATCTATCTTTCCGATGAAGTTGTCACGGGAGCTTTTTCATATTTATTTCTTTAAACCAGAGATTTTTGTAAGAAAAAATAAACAGCTTTTAATATTTATATATAATAAACTTATCATATTATTGATAGAGTGAGGAATGTAATTTTTTAGTTACTAAAGCATAATTACGAATATATTAAACTGTTATTTAACCAAAGAGGAGCTTGTAGAATTGTTTACATACGTAAAATAATAATACGTAAATAAAATACATAAGCTAACAAGATATACATCTTGTCGGCTTTCATTTGAAAACTTAAGTTATTAATATATAAGTATAATATATTAGATATTTGCTATTTTGAATCACTTTTTTTCGTAATATAATTTAAAATGTAATGTTTAAATTTTATACAAAACAAACATTCCATGTTCGTCACGGGATACGTCTTGTCCCAGCGCACTAGTTTAATAAACAGGGACCCACCACAATGAACGCACCTCCCACGCGGGGGGTAACGCGTAACACAATTATGAAGGTATATGACGTCACCGCACGCCCATTAGATTAGCTGATAGAAGGTCCCCGAACCTGACGCGCCACCTGCTGTATGGAGTTCTACAAAATTTTCACAAACGAAATAATTACAAGTCTAAGAATTCCACGTGAATAAAATATAACGTTTTTATCAAAACAACGATTTTAGAGAAAATCGAACAGTTTATTTCCTGATATTGTTCCACGTAGATACGTAAAAATTTCAACTCTTACCTCAATAGCTTGCGTCGGTCCTAAACTTCATCCCATGGATAGGAATTTGAAAGTTAGGATCTCTCCGTAATGAGAATCGAAAATCCATTTCGATTCGAAAAGTTTGATTTAAAATCCCGCAGAAAAAAAATAGGATTCAGATTATGAATTAATTAATTAAGATACAGCCTCCGGCTCGTAATCTTTTTGCGAAGCATGAAAAAAGAAAGCGATTTCGGTGCGGTTATACATCATTAAGAGTTCGGTGTTCCGGCTCCCGCGGACGCGAAAGTTTTTATAGCTGTTCAGAACTGTGCTGAAGACGTTATTTTATTTTTTTTTTGCGTGGGGAAATAAGAGAAAAAGGAGGCTTTTAATGAAAGTGAAAAAGGCAATTTTGTTATTGTAAACAGTCGGCGGTGGCGGGTGCTGCAAGCGCGGGGATATAATTTCGCCATTAGGTGCGGCGGGAAATTAACGGCATCGCGTCGCGCTTGTCCCCCCGAATTCGGAAAGTTGCGAAACTTAATCGGATACTTTCCAATGTAACTTATGAAATTGTATGCAATTACAACTTTCTGGAGTAAGTTCATAGGGGGTGTTGTGTTGTAACGGTGTAATTTTCCATCTCACCCATTCGTGCATTTACAAGTTCAGTACTTTAGTTCGTTTCTATTCCTGCTTAAAATTTCCGATGGCCCACTCGCGCCTATATCCTTTTCCCTCTTAAATAGGCGCACTGGTGACTCCTCTAGCAATTCGTGTGTTTATGGTTGGTGGTGATCACCTGTTACTCATTATTTTCTAGTGTACCTCTTAAAATATTATTAAAAAATGGAATTGCAAAAAAATTCGTCCTAATTATCGGTTGGATTTGAATATATACGAGCGCGGTCGTCCGCAACTGTGATGATGTGGATTTACAATAAATTATGCATCCAATGTGAATACAAGTCACAATTATATTCGCATTGGTTCCATAATTCCCATTTTGGTATCAATTTTGCAACGATTTCTTTTTCTGATTCTAATCGCGTTATTTAATATTATTTATCGTTTGCCATACAACCCAATTAGTGACCGATCGTTCAGAAATTATCATTATATCGCGTCGGTCTACTTTAGATGATTTAGGTAATATTTCTTCAGTCAACATATTTGTGATAGGTATATCAGAAGTGCTCAATGGTCTTTTTAATGCCTAATATTGTTTCCATTTTAATATTAAAAAATCTTGAGAGTAGTATGAGATATCGATATACTGTTTTAAATTGCAAGATTGCAAGTTTTAAACACATAAATATGCGCATATGAATTCTTGTTTCTTGCAAATAATAATTAAAAAATATTAACTTTTGAATTACGAAAAAATATTTTAATCGTAAATGCAGATAAAGTAGATGGTTTATATTTGGTTGCAACGTATGTAATTCGTTAATTTTTTGCAATTATTTATTACTTACGGAGTTAGGAAATTTTGGCAAAAATGTTAGTCGTTTGTATAAATTTTTAATATTTTTACTCCGTTGATGCTGTTTATTTGTTAAAAAGATCACAAAGTAAAGATCAGACAACCGGTTTTTAGCTATTTAAGTCGACATCGATATTTTTTTTTTGTGTATCCTGGCAACTTTGAGCATTGTAATTTGTTGTCGTTGACTCGTAACTGCGTTCACACTTGATATATAAGGCGTTATTCTTTTTACAGCTATTATGTAGTTATAGCATAGCTTATAAAAGAGGGTTATGACAGCGGTCTAAATTATTAAATAACACAATGTTCTGTACGGGCGGAACCGCGAGTAGTGGCAAATTCTGTGTATTTCATTCTCACGTATGAATACCATAAATATTATAAAAAGACGTATTCTAAATATTATAGCATTATTTATATAGTATACACAATTCAGTGAAGTAAAAAACCCTTGACATTTTTGGGAAAAATTAAGTTTAGTTTTACAACTATTGCCTGCATATATTCATTAATTATCTATGTAAGGTTTAATTCAGTGAAACATACAAATATTATCAGTCCCTTTTAGGACATAAATGAATAAGGAACAAAACGCTGCAAAAATAAATTTCATACTAAAGTTCTACTCTTAGAAATGTAAAGTTGCATTTGGTATCTTCCTAATTACAATCATACATTTTACGTAGGTAACCGTTTTTGAATAAACTAATAATCAGTGACGTGTAACGAGAAACCAAAAAAAAACATAAATTTTGATATTTCCTTTTCGTTCATACAGTAAACGCTCGCCCAGGAAAATTAATTTTCATAAGCAAGTCATCGATCAGTCGAGCATAAAAGTGACCTTCCTCCACGGATGGACAATCCATTTTTCTCTGCTCGAGTCGCAAGCTGTCCATGGACCGCAGCTTCCGACTGATACGTAACAATTTGCCTCGGCCGCACGCCTAGTCCGCGAGGCGGGTGAGGGTTAGCAGGTGTGGATTACGTCATATTTGGTATGAGACTCACTCTATCTCCCTTGTCGCCCTTGGGCCCGTGTAATCCCCTTTCGCCTTTATTCCCGGGGAAGCCCCGCTCGCCCGGCGGGCCCGGCGGACCCATGGGACCTCTATCTATTGGCTGCCCAGCGACGCCTGGATTACTCGACCCGAATAATCCTGTTGATTCCTGTATCACAGATGAAGATGCATTCTAATAAATTTAATCGAGATATCAAGATGATTTCTATTCAGAAAAAATGTTGTGACGTTTGTTATCAATGAAAATCTTATAGAAAAAGTATATATATGGTATAATTTGCATCTAAAACAATTTAATATTTTTCAAGTTTTATTCTTATAGTCGATTCCTTGATTGTGTGCACAAAGTTTTTTGTCAAAAAGATTTCTATAAAACATTTTTGAAATTCAATGAACCATAATTCGAAGAATTGGTTAATATCAATATAGAAAAGGCTGTCAGAATTTACTTCTGAGTCAATTTTCAAACTATAAATAAATAAATATTCTAAAGTTATTACTAAAACTATGTATTAAAATGAGATTGTTTCTTATACAAGTCAATATATAATCTCTGTTATGAAATATAATTTTATACTACTAAATCAATATCTGTTCTTTGAAAAAAAAAATAACAAAATTCCTTCCTTCAACAAAAAAAATCAAAATAGACCTCATAAGGTATGCACTTTTGTCCTAACAATAATATTGAGTCCTATGCCATTTTTTACCAAAATAAAACATAAATTTTTACTATATTTAAAATGTAAGACATGAATACGCTAATATTTTCTTTCAATAAATTTTGCATGATCAGATTCTTTTGGCGAAATATTTAATAAACGTATTTTCCTTATTTTTTTAAGCCGTATTCATGAGCGTTACGCTTTTTATGATATTAATTCTGTTTACTTCCTTTGATATTTAACGATAAATTTATTTATAGGTATCACAAAAACAACATTTTAATATATCTGAATATAAATATGTTCGAAATGTCACATTTATAAACAACGGCCTACGAGTTTGAAATACATCTTGCACGTACGGCGAAAATTCGTTTACACACTTTTCTAGAAGGCATCAAATTCATTGAACAAGATTGTAACTCGTAAGCAATAAAAAAATACATAAGCTTAATTCACAGACCACACCGCCGGGAAGACCAGGCGGGCCCGGTGGTCCCTGCACTCCTGGAACACCATCTGCGCCAGGTTCACCTTTAGGCCCCTGTATGCCTTCAGGCCCTTGCGGCCCGACTTCACCTCGTTCCCCTCGATCGCCCTTAGAGCCCGGCACACCCGGCGGTCCGGGGTCCCCGATTTTACCCTGAAAACATTCTGCGGTATTGAACATTTTCTTTTAAATTCAAATAGTGGAGTGATTCATTGAAATTCAAATTATTTTAGTTTATGAAATTGTGAAAACAGAAATTTCATTCGTCAGACTAGTGGCGGGTCGATCGATCTATCTGTTTATCGTAAGCTTTTTGTTGACAGGCAATACGCTCAAATTTAAAAAGATTATAGAAATATGGATATTTAACATATTCACGTGGCGCAATATAAATGAAAAAAACAACTTTTTTGGCGAAATATTTCATTCCAGAAATACCGGTAAAATTATTCAACAAGGCCGATATTTAAAGACAACTCCTATTAAATCTCTTGATCAAGGTATTTAATATTCATTAAATATTAAAATAAACCAAGTACGGAAAATCCCATCAATACGTTATCAGATAATGACTTTGTCAGACGAAGAATAAAAAATATGAATTTAATTGTATCATGTTAGTATCACCGTATAGGGTAATCCTTGGTCTACCCTGTACGAATTTGCTGATTGAGGGGGTTAACCTTTAGCCCTCCAAGCTGGTGACGAGACGCTAATGACCTTGTCACATGCGGCGATTACGCCCGAGACAGGCAGCTTAATGCGCTTCCTGAGGCATGAAACAAGTTCAGTGTTTGTTTTCATTTCAAACGCATTGTAAACATGCTCACGGCGGTAACCTGACCCGGTGTCTTCTGATTTGACACTAATGCACTGAAAACTCGTCGACCACCGTTTGCAGCACTGATTTCAGTTTTTAAAATAAAAAAATGACACAGAGCGGAAGGTTCTTCGCTCGATTCCGGCTCGCACTTCACCGGTTTTCCATACAGCGGTGATAGAATTTAACGCGTTTAAGATAAATAATATATGCGCTCACCGTTTTCCCGGGTGCTCCCGTAGTTCCGTCGGCGCCCGTGGGGCCTTGAGGTCCCGGCAATCCCTTTAACGTCGGCATGGATTCCAGGATTTGGGATATGAGATTGGAGTCGCATTTGCACTGCCCCGAAGTAGTGACCTGATAAAACGAAATCTGGTTTTTATGTATATTCAATAATATGACATATGTGTAAAATAATTTCTATTATTGTTTTATAAATAGTGCAGCTTGTCGTGGCATTATCGCATTTATCAATCGCAATTTATATTGTAATATCTGACGGATCGTATTAATTGTGGCGGTTTTACTGGTTTTAAATTCTTTCACATAATCACAATAATTCAGGTATACACTTATATATATATATATATATATATATATATATATATATATATATATATATATATATATTTTCCGTTTTAAGATTGCAAGTCGTTCAAAGGTTTCTTGTAAATAGTTTATCCATATTTAATAGCGAAATTATAATGCTCATTTTTTTTTATGAAAGGTTGTGACGAGCGAAACCAATCACATTGAAAGACTGTGCATTTAAAACAAAACCTGAAAAGATTCTGGGGTCATAGACGCAGTGTACGTTAGCCTGTACAAAACAAAAAGAACTACAATTTTAAAACCGAAATAAACGAAACCAAAACGAGATGAGACATAGGTTGCCTGACACAATGCCATGAAGATTTGTACGAGAACGGTAGAAAAATATTATAACTAATATTACATTGGTTAAATCCGGACATTAAACTAATAGTCAGAAATAAATTCCCGCAAAATCCCATGATCAGATGGGACACAAAACGAAGTTATATCGTAAAAATTGACACCACTCTATCAGCACAAACGTAATATTACGTTTAAAATGGCAGGGGCTAAAAAATGGGACGAGCGCCACGGCAGTAGAAAATATCTCATATAATCTTACCTTGAACAAAATAACTTTTGCAAAAGAAATAAAAAGCCGTCTTCGAAGATCTATTGTTGTAGAAATAGTTAATCACTTTTGGAATTGGTGTCAACTTTAGATATTACAGACGCGGTTGTTTTCATCATTCGATGTATCGATATATCTAAATTTGATTATTATAATATGTTTTTTTTTGTTCATTTTTCTTTATATAACTAGTATTGACTTCAAGAATAACTAATTATTCTCGTTTTTAAGTAAATCTATTTTATAGATAATTAAAAATTATAATTTATTTGTCTTTTGGTTGTTGCTTAAAACAAATTAATACAGATATATATTTCGCTAAAACCGTTGTATGAAGAAAGTAGAAATCTGTTACGATTCCTAATCTGTTGGTGTTTTTTCCCTAAACTCACCAGGAAATGAAAAAACTGAGTAACTGAGCGGTATTGTGAATTACATTATTATGTAACTAAATTGGACGAATTTGGATAACAAAAACGTGATTATTCCTAGTTCTGTGTAATTATAATGCAATACAAATAACCATTATTATCTGGCATATTTCTTAGAGCTAACACATAGTCCGTTAAAAGTGTACATCAATAAGAATCTTATAAACACGTTCTTTCCGATTGTCCCAACGGTACGTTTCATATTATAAAATACAGTTTAAACTCTTCAAATCGGTTAAACTAATTCCGAGACACCCGCCCAACGTTCATAAATATATATATGAATTTGCTCCTTTACTGAAATCGGTTAAAAGAGAATATCCTATATATCTAACGGCCAATTAGTATCCTTTAAAGTGTGGCGGAAACCAATTAGCATGACAGTCATACCTGTTCACTAAAGCGATAAAAATATAAGATGAGTACAAAAGCAGTACAAAAGATTTACGCTATTCCTTTACAAAAAGGAAAATTTTCAGGCATTCATCATCGGTGATTGATCTCTTTTCAAATGTGTGCAATTTATTAACAACGACATTTCACGGTAGAATAAATGCAAAAGTCTACAATTTATAACCTCTTAAGCGAGATGTTTCTCGATCTGGCTTCTCTATCACATAATAAATCCATGTAACAGAACAAGTGTAAGAGAAATATGTAGAGTAAATTAATACACATAGCATTTAATTTTATGTCTCGTGTTCTATGTGACATGTGGTAAACAAATATAAGGGTAATAAAAAATATACAAACATTTACAACTCAAGCATTAATGGGGCTTGAATGGAGAGAAGAAGACAAGAGATACCTTCTCATAGTGCAGTGAGATATAGAGACTCGTTTTCACCTAAAATTCTCATACAAGTTTTATTAACTTAAAAAAGCTAAACTGGCTAAGGGAAGGAATCAAAATGACCGGTTTTCATCTTAACCATCGTAGATTGTCTATAACATTATTGTCTATGCCGAGACCACTCAAAATTAAGAGGAGTTCTTATACACGCTGAGTGAAAAAAAAATGTCATTCTTAAAATAAAATCAAATAGTATAATCTTAAACAAGACAAGAAACCCAATAATAATTAGCAAAAATTATGACTTTGTAAAGGCTCTCGAGGTTTTTTTACCTAATAATTATTTGTAATGTATAAAACAGCATTTTTTATAGAATTTTTTACTGTCTGGAGTAATAACATGGGTTTCTGGAAATAATTCATACGACAAATAATTTTGAGACATTTTTTTTTTATTTTATTAAACCAAGAAATTATTCATAGAAATTTCTTCTTGTTTTCTACACTTTAACATATAAGATTTTTTAATATTACTTAATCTTTCTTAGGGAAATTTTTAATGCTAATCCTTCGAATATTTTAATTCTTGAAAACGCGATATATGTTAAACCAACAAAATTTTGTTTATCTCCCAATGTCTACAACAACTTTATTTTATGTTTAAACCTTGTGTGACTTGTGAATTGTGTTTGCGAAAGCTAATTGTAATGGAAATTGTTTTCTTGAACAATCAGTATTTCTACTTTTCCAATATTTAGTAATGGGTGGCATTGGAATACAACCGCTATTGTCATAAGTTGAACAAGAACAATTTTCCAATCCAACCGTTATTGCTAGTGAAATTTGATCAGGAGAACTATAATTGTCTGCGTAAATTATATCTTCGACATAACCTAAAGCTCCGTTAACCTCACATTCAATCGATAGAATAATAAATGATTCAAGTCCACCTAATACTTCAGCACTTGCTGGTTTTACCTTTGAACAACTGTGATGAACCAGAATATAAGCAAATGATTGATGCACTTCTTTCAACTTCCGATGATCATATCTTTGTTTGTTGCAAATAATCATGTAATGCAATCGTTGAAAAATATATTCATTTAATGCTAATATTTTTATACTCCGTGTCATTAATTTTTCGTAATCTTCTACTGTACATTGACCATTACTAATTCGGTCAAGTATAATTCAAAAAACTTGTTGATATTCAGAAATGTGTAGAAATAATGATAAATATTTTCGGATATTAGTTACAAATAACAATTCTCCTTCGAAAAGAAATTAACTTATTTCATCTTTATCACTATAAAATGGCCAATCTTTTATAGGTGGTAGCTGATTAATATCACCAAATATATATATAATTCATCAAACGTGTCATCCTGCCTTGAAGGAAAAGCTATACGTAAACGTAAATCAAGTTTTCTTAAGAGGCAACATCCAATCATACTCATTTGGTCAATAAATTTGGTCAATAAAATTATAAATTTACACCCATTTAATTCTTCTTGAAACTAAACGAGCGTATGTGAACTGAGAAAGTTTGAATATTTTATCTACTCCTAATAAAAAATAAGTGATATTAAAAAATCATAAATGTTAAAATGTAAAAAACAAGAAAAAATTTCTATGAAGAATTTCTTGTTTTAATATGATAAAAAAAGTCTCAAAATTATTTGTCGTACAACTTATTTCTAGAAACCCATGTTAATACTCTGCACAGCGAAAAAAATCTATTAACAATGCTGTTTTATAAATCATAAAATATTATTAGCTAAAATACCCTCTCGAGTAGTCATACTTTTTGCTAGTTTTTAATCTATATTTCATCTCATAAATGACCCAATAAAATAATATTTCACGCCTAAAATTTATTATTATTTATTACTTTTCACACTTACGTTTATAACATAAAAATAAAATGCAAATAGGGTAGGTATATACCGGAAAGCAATAGAACAATTATAAATGAGCAAAAGATCCGATGTCTATAGAGCATGCCTCAGACGGATAAAAAGACAATTGCGAATTGAATTCATATGGGAAGGGTTTCGTACGATAAATATGTTATCTACCCAGTTTTTTAAATGAGACCTAATTTCTTTTGCATAATGAAAATAACTGCAAATATAAGTTTGTACGTACAATATTCCTTGATTTACCATATTATTTTAAGATCTTAGATTTTATATAGGTTTTCTTATAATTATAATTCGTAAGCAGAAAACTTTTTTTCGTATTTTTTATTTTTATTTTAAACTCTTAACTTCGGAGCTAATGAGGAATAATCAATTTTCCTCTATTTATTTAAACGAAATGTTTATTTTTAAATTGTACAAATAAAATCGTATTAAAGGCCTGAGGGCTTCGTAGTCAGATTTACGTTACACGTCTGTGTTTGGGTCGCAGAATTTCATATGTGTTCTAACTTTTTAACTTAATCGGTTCAGTATCTTCGAAGCAAATTGACCAGTGATCCTATAAGTGCTCTATTTTTTTTCATTCGAACGTATGGAACCTTAATAATAAAAACGCCTTGGATTACTCTTTCAAACAAAATTGGCGAAAGACAGAACATTATTTGTCTTTCTTTCTAAGTGTATATTTAAAGCAATACACACATAAAAAGACAGATAATGAACGAGGAGAGCTGAACTTACAGCTGGTAAACTATTGACGTTCAATCCAAAGACATGCTATAATAACCCTTATCGCCATAATAATAGTATGCAAGTCCCTATGACTTCCTTTTTTATTTTTAAACTGCTCTCAATGTCTTCCTCATACTTACCATAGTCCGAAAAGAAAAATCAACTTTTGAATACATTCAACTCTGTTTAGTCGTTTCTTAATATTCGCGTGCCGAAAGTTCAATGATTATTTGGTTGTTGACATATAGAAGACGATTGATAGACAACTTGCCTGTTTTAGAGCCATATTAATACTATTTCAAATAACTTAGCTTACCATCTACGAATAAAATGTTATCTAGAAACTCTGACGTACTTATCAGACCGTTATGGCGAATGTTCGTGTATAAATCACATTTCTTCACTCTGCCATGAACTATTTTCAAATTTACCTGAATTCTACGAAACTAAAAAGTTTATTGGTCCTTGCTCAAAAATTTTATTCTGCGACATATCTTGTACTATCTCGTCCTTGCCGAAATCTTGTATACATGTCCCTAATTTTCCTATCATGTTCTTTATATCGATCCATGTATCTCAATATCTAATCGTTCAATATAGCGTATTAGTTTCCTCAAACCTGGTATGAGCTTTTCTTTTGCACCGCTTCGCACTAATTATTAAACGCCTTCCAGCATTTATTGAGGAAGGTCGATACGACAAATTTGCCACTACATCTCCGCCTCTCTTCGGCATTACCATGGCAAACTAATATATTCATTGGCTCACTCTATTTTTATACTTTTCAATGCCTATTTTTTTCCATACATATTTAAAAAAGATTATTCAAATATAGATCAAGATGGCATTACTGCTACTGCTGATGTCAACAGCTCTTTAATTATTTTTACCGCTCTGAAATATTGTTTTCTGGATGGAATAGATATTATCTATTGTGTAATCTTTAAGCGCGAAATTTTCAAGCTTCTTAAATATATTAAAAATTCTTTTTTTATTTACCTGGGAATAATTTGCGAACGTTTTACCGTAGCCAACATTTATCTCGTTCTTTATTATTTTCATCCATTTTGTAGCTCTTACTAATTCAGCATTATTAATTCTTTTAACTGAGTGTTCATAATACCTTTTCTTTTTTGTAGATTTGTACTACTATATAAATCTGTAGCATCTGTTTGTATACTCATTTTATTTTTGTGTAAAAAATTGTGACAGATATTCGTTTTATTACCCCAATTCTACCATTTTTTAAATTTATGTCTGTCTATTCGTGTGTCTGTATGTCCTTTAATAACTCAAGACCAGCTTAACCGATTATTATGAAAATTGGTCTATGTAAGAATACGTGATTGCACATATGATATGCTTCTAGCAGTCTGTCTGTATGTTGTTTTATGTCTTAAGAAAGGTTTTACCGATATTGATAAATATTAGTCAAAAATCAGAACTTGTTATTGTAAAGTGTTATTTCCATACACCATATGACAACCTTAAAAAATCAATAACTATTTTATTTTAGTAGTCATATTCATTCCATTCTATGTAGTTGCGTGTGTGCGCGCTCGCTTGTGTGCGTGTGTATTTCTGCGTAATTTGTTTTTTATTGAGGTCGAGGGGAAACTTTTTTTACGAAATTTTGTACGTAAATTTTTATGGGCGAGGTATCACTTTAAAAAGTGGTAAGGTGCATCTTTCACAATTACGTGTGTCTTTAAAAATTGTGTGTACCTTGGTCCCGGGTCGAATTTAGGATTAGAACTGGCACCTACTTAATTAGAGACCAGGTTTCGAATTGAGAGTGATACAAATTAGAATCAAGAACGGAACCGAAATCGGAATGGAGAACAGGATAGCGCTTAAGATCATGATTAATTATCGCAATCGGTCGATATATAATGTAAAGGAATGCATTATATCTGCTGCAAACTAATATAATATAAAATGCCATTATTGAATTTGTAATATCTTTTAAATAAAGTTGTTTTGATACATTTTCAGCTAACTGTAATTCTTTTTTAAAAGACAAAAATTTGCTAGATATTTAATGTCAGGTTGGTCACACGAACAGCGATGCTAATGTTGTTTTATGTTGTTGTATTTAATACTGAGATGCAAAAACGATTTATCGTTCAAAGATATATTATTTTCATATCATTTCATAGATGATATGAAAATATGTTTTTTTTTTCCGGCTTAGGCTTTGCCTATCCCTTTTTTACGCAAAAATTACCGTAAAAAAAATTGGTTGCCTGTAAAGTCGGTATACGGGCGAAAGTTTTACGTGACAACGACTTTGAGTGGTAAAATCATTTTAATGTGAATATTCATTCGTATAGTAGGAAGAAGGATGAAATAATAGTAACAATTTAAAACATTTATTTATACAAAGAATTATATTTAAAACATTAATTTATACAAAGAATCTCGCACTGAATTTCATATTAACAAAATTTTATTTTACCTTTACACATACATACGTATTTATATACAAATATACATACAATAACTTGCAATACATTTGCGTTCTGTCTCTCTGCTCTTAGGCGGGCTAACTGTGCTCGAGTGGAAGGGACGCGTGCCTTTCACTTTTATGTCTGTCTCTCTCGCTCTTAGGCGGGCTAACCATGCCCGAGTGGAAGGGACGCGTGCCTCTCACTCGCTCTCATTGTGAGCGCATAACGTGAGCGGAGCGTAACGCAGTTTCTTGAAGTGTCACCCGGCAAACCAATTTATAAGACGTTGTCACGTCAAAATTAGCGTTAGATAAATATATCGTATATAAATTTCAAATACTTCAATGCTAAAATATCACGTCTAACAGGTTGAATTAAAAAAAAGCACTATGTACCGTGTATTTATTAAAAAAAAATTATCAGTTCACATGCAAGGGCTACGTAGACGTTAAACACTCTCACAAGACCAATATAGGTTAAAGTAACTCACGGAGACTTCGCTTATCCGGCCTAGTTTGCCCGGATGGCCTGTTGATCCGGAAAAACCGACCGGCCCCTTCACGGCGTCACCCGATTAAGCCTAATAGTGACGTGTGAACGCTACTTTCGACATGTATCTAAATGAACTTTCCACTTTATACGTTTAGAGTGTTCATAATTGGTGCGCCATTTATTTTATTTATAAAATTGATTTAATCGAGTGTTTGAATATAATTTTTAAAATATTCCCCAAATCTAATGTAATGCCATCATCATAAATATGATTGTATGCCAGTTGATAAAATAAAAATGAATTCACACTTTAAACTAAAAAATAATATAACAATTAAATAATAAGAAAAACGACAGAATCATATAATGTTAGTTGATTTTAATGGCTGCCTGGGTATACAACGGGACAGATATGAAAAAGTTTTTAATAAATGCGAAGGTGAAAAACTTAAAAAGAAAGGCGATTGCCTTCTTCTACTATGCCAAGAGTTCTACTTGTGTGCGATATACGTTATGTTTAACCGCAGAAGAATACATTCTTTTACTTGGCGGTGAGAAGAGGACAAAAATGTGATAGGCTTTTGCTAATGTGATCCATCGGTTGTAAAAGGAAATTCTAGCTGCGGGAATGTACCTTGTCATCAAATTTGGAATGGATCATTTCTTAGAGTTGTGTTTAATTAAAGATCAGCGCTGGCGATATAACGCGAAAATGCATGCCATGAATATAGAATGAATAAAAGCTGGTAAGCTTTAGGATTAGAATGTGAAAAATGACTATGAGGGGTGATTTAAATACTGCTAGGGCGAAACAAAACAGTATGAACCTCTAGAGCTAGGCAAATCGTGGAAGTTAAATAAATCTGTACTAATAGACAATGCAAAAAAGAGAATCAAATTAAAGTGAATAAGACCGAATAATAAATGTTAGTAAGAGATATAATTATTGGTGATATTTCGAAGTAAGGAAAGTGGTAGATGAACAGAACACAGATAGATTTATTCTTTACAAAGACCAACCACAGAGTGCAAAAATAAGTACATTGAAATAGAAGCTAAAATAAATTGAAACGGTATTTAAAACTGAGAAAATAAGTACTAAGAAGTTTTTGGAAAGAAAAAAAATTGAAAAAGAAGAAGGCTATGTTAATATATTCTTCGACAATTTTGGAGCAAACCAAATAATTTTCTGAAAAGGGCACGGAATAATTTCAAAAGATGGTGTACAAATGTAATTAATATGTCGTAGGAAAGACTTTGGCATAAGGTAATTGAAAATCACAATGAAGTTAGCATAGAATAAATAATAAAAATAATAAATGTACAAAAGCTAAAATAGCAAATGAATTAGGGTTTTCTCTACGAAACACTACCGAAAAAGTTTTGATCAAAGTCAAAAAGATTTTCTGTGATTACGTGCCTCTGGAAAAAGATTACGATAATAGGTAGGAATGATTTCGAAACAGCCTATGTATGAACGGTATGAGTGGTAGATTGGTAAGAGTACTACAATTTCTATACAACCCCAAGAGCCTACAATAGGATAAACAGGGTACTGACTGGTTTTACATCCGTAGAGGTGTCAAACAAGAATTCTGTTAAGGTTATGTTAAGAGAAGAAGTAAAAATGTAAGAAATCAGAAAAAAATAGGTTATGGTGTTTTAAAGAAGCAAAAGCATGACTATGATATACGTGTTAGATATGAAAATGTTCGTCTATTTTGGTAGGTTGCTTAAATTATTGTAAACGTGATAGAAGTATTGGAAGAAGAGTAAATACGGAAAATACAGTGAATGAGCCCTTGCTTGTTGTTATGGATAGCAAAAGTTTCTCACGATAAGCACTTTTGGTTTTCTGTAATGAGATTCTCTTTAGTTCTTACGCTTTTGTGGTAGTGAAAGTTGGATGTGGCAGAAGAAATATGAAAATATAATCAACGCAATAGAAATGCCATCCCTGCGCAGTAACACATATCAAACAGTACGCGCACGATGTTTCTGAAAGATATATATTATAATAATGATATCAGAGAACGGTGTGATTTGTAACAAGATGTGATAACTAGGGTAGAAAAAAGTATGTGACGGTGGTCGTGTCATCTGCATAAGATGAATGAATGTTTGTGATGATCAAACAATCAGATCAGACAATCTTATGAATACCAAATTGGTACGATATAAAAAAAAGGCTAAATTTTAAGCACTCCAAATCGACGAGGTTGCTCGAAACAATTGGTGGACGTTAGTGAAGTAAGAGAGGTATGCAAAGATTGTACCACTTGATCTGTGGTTTCTGCCTACCCTCCTGGGAAATAGGTGTGAGTTTATAAAGAAAATATATTTTCACCATGTATATGAATGCATTGTTAAAATAAATACGGTTCTTTAATAAAAAGTTAAGACGCAGCTTATTCTACTATATAATAATACGATATATAATTTTTATAGAAATTTGGCATGTACTTACATTTTCACTTTTATCGCCTTTATCTCCAAGGGAATCTAAAAACAAATATTTTCAAAAATTATTTAAATTGAGTCCGATCGCTTTTATTTGTCTCTCTAACTTTAACAATTTTTATGATACCTTTGTACTTCCGAAATTGAATATATGCAAAAGATAGGCAAATATTCAAATACAGAATTTAAATATTTGTCCATCTTTAATGTTATTCAAAACGGAAATTCGTTAAAGTAATACTCTTTAAAGCTTATGAAGCAACTTTACAGGCGTAAACACAAACATCGATATCAAAAAAAATCATTGTTTTTCTCTTATTTGAGATTTTTTCTCCTATTTTCTCCTATTTTTTCTCCTACACACATAATCTCCCAAAAAAATACAAGTCTCACATTTCATAGAGACACGATGGGAGACTAATTTCTTATGAATAGTAATTTTATACCGGTTTACTTATATTAAATGTGCAACTTTGAACGTGACAAGTTCATTGTCCCTTGTAATATATACCTCGGATATCGTTGTCATGTTTGATAGCTTCATAATTAAAGGATGATTTAAGAGATTTAAAGGCACTGAGTTAATTTTCCAATTGTGATTCAGACGTGCGGACAACAAAGGAGAAAGGCCTTCACAGAGAGCGCACAAAATATAAAATTATATAGCAAAAATCTTCTAATACAACAAAAAATTTATTTGGCAGTTATTAGATTAATATTAATGTGCATTATTATATACTTTTGTACTTTTCGATATAATTTATATACACTAATAGCGACTTAAGCTTAGCCATACAAACTTTGTCTAAAATACGCAAGATTTAATCGATTTTAAATAAGAGATTTTATAGAAATTAACAAATTTCAAATTGAAATTTTGGTATGTGACTCTTTTTATTATAAATCTATTAAATTTCGTAATAATATACCGTTTTTTTCAAAAAAATATCGTCTTAGCTATCAAACGAAAAAATACGCTTTCTGTCACATCAAAGCATGACAAAGAAAATAATCAGATATAGTTTCGCACAAAACACATTCGTTTGCCTTTCTTTGGCGTTCGTGGTAAACGATTCATATTTGGTACAACAAATGTAACCATATTTCTTATGCAAGCTTATGGCCTATTCTTGGAATTTTAATAAGATGAAGTTAGCTGCTCCGATTTCGAGTGAGTGTTGTGGTAAATTACAGAGTAAAAAGACGAGTATCTGAACACACTCCAAAGAGAGATTATTTGAAGAACCGTCTAGTTAATACTTCTAAAAAGAGACGTCTAAAATGTTACTAATATAATATTAGAGGTAGCACAATAGAGAATATATATTTTTAAACAAGGTTCCTCACATCATTCAATGTATAAGGTTGATCAGATTTCATAAGCTTCCATTAAAATATATATGGTATATATTATAGAGTAATAATAATATTTGTATATTATCTACATTATAATAAGATGACGCGAGTCATGCATTACTTTGACGCTGGCGTCTAATGCTGTCGTGTTGATGTTGATGCCCAAATCGCACTTGTTGTTGGTGTTGAAATTCAAAAGCTTCATTCCCAGAACACTCATTATCTCATACATAATATTCTTCTATGACTACGGATAGATACACTATCATTATCCACATGTAATTACACTTAAATACTTACAATGCGACGAGTGGGAAACGACAGATAGTCTGTTCTCGTCGGGATTCACCTGAAACAATACACACGATCTAGTTCAAATAACGACCGACGTTGGCGCTCACGTCATATAAATAGTACGTTCAATAATATACCGAAGGGCCGTGGTCGATCGATTCCGTTAGCGATGAAGTAATAGTTTTATTACGAATCTAACTATAATATAATAGTCGGCGTTCGTATGAAAGGTTAAACGTGTAATAGAATACGTGTATGTATGTCTAATCGAATCGATAATAGCCTATATCAATTTTCGTAATGCTTTAGCACTGTACAGAGCGATTAGTACATTTTTGAATGTTATAGTCTAGTTAGGTGGTGAGGTTCTCACGGCCACTCCTCTGTATTTCTATCTGTACGTCTGCCATTGTCATTATCGTCCAAGTACTTGTGATTGACTCATGTTATTCTAGGGAATGATAATTTTATTTTTGGATGCCATCTATTACAGAAATGATAAGCGGAGTCATTTCAATGATGGTTCTCTAGAAGTGTATTATTAAGTAATGTATTTATGTCAGACAGTCAAATTCGTTTCGATAACGAGAATATATCGTGCGTTTTATATTTCAAAATGTGTAAATCAAAAATTAGTGGTACGCTATTGACTTTCGATTTACATACATACTTCGTATTACATACATTGTATCTTGCGAAGTACTTGTCTTCGCAAGATACTTTGGAAAATTGCTAAATTGTTAAAAGGTAATTATTTTACAAATTAAATTAGTAAATTGATTTTATAATAACATGTCGGAGAACAATTTATGACAATGGCAGCTCCATCGACTGATGATTCAAACATAATCACGGCGACATATCATATTTTTCATTACAGTGCATCTAACCATTTTAAGGAATCGCAAACGACAAGTATGAGGTCGACGCTGAGTTAGATAAGTGTAGCCACACAGGCAGCCTTAAATATCGTTTCAACCGATAGACATTAGCCGA
This sequence comes from Eumeta japonica, assembly GCA_005406025.1. Taxonomy (NCBI): domain Eukaryota; kingdom Metazoa; phylum Arthropoda; class Insecta; order Lepidoptera; family Psychidae; genus Eumeta; species Eumeta japonica. Next base: position 67,104 of record BGZK01000342.1, on the reverse strand, counting down.
CCGTGAGGGTAGAAGAGGTGCTTTCTAAATCCGCCGTTAGGCACTCGCTTTAGCTCAAACGGTGACGGCAAACGTACGTTGAAATTCAGAGCACGTTTTTGGCCTTTGTAAATTTTATTAATTATTTATGATAGTTACTCATCATTTTTTGCGATACTTCTCGGATTGTAAAATTACTGAAATTTTAAATAGAGCAGAAATTATAAAACAAGATTTGATTAAAATGTAGTTTTTCGTTGCGTCGTTATTATCGGTAATAAGACTGCTGTAAAGGATGATATACAATAACCAATGGAAAGTTCCGGCAGTTATGCGTTTTCTCTGCTCAAATGTAAGAAGTTATTATTGAGGCGTTTCTGCACAGAATTGACGAAAGTGTTATGGCGCAGCTGCGCCTATACTTTACAAAGTTAAATCTTTGTAAAATCCATTTTAATTTTTGATTTCCCTTTATGAAAATTGATTAATTAAAAAAAATGAGAAGATACTGTTTTCAGTGCGATTTTCAATTTTCCGTGTGTGTGTGTGTGTGTGTGTGTGTGTGTGTGTAGGTAAATCTTTCATAACTTTCGAACAAATTAATCCATTGAAAGTGGTTTGCAACATTCAAAACCAGTCTACTCAACTTAGACCTCCTGAAAACTTGAACCGTTTTTCTTGCTGCATTTTGAGGATTCTCAAAATATGAAGGTTCCAAAATTTTTTTTTTGTTTATTTGAAATAATTTTTAGACTACTTACCGATAGATAACAGAATCTAATCAACTCTTTTCTTGAAACAGACATTGGAGAAAAAAATTTCCAAAAGTGTTTTTTTATAATATTTTTAAATTAGTCTACTGATGCATCCTAAAATCAAACTCACCCGATCTGCTTAGAAAGCAACGTCAATTGTTGCAAACTGCATAAAAGTCGGTTAGGGTCGTTCAATATACATCGTTAACGAAAAATTCTAAAAAAAAGGTTTTTTCAAAGTAACCTCCAAAGTCCTAGTTGGATTGATGTTTGGTATAAGTCAACTTTATTTGCTTAAAAAACTGCGTCAAATGCCGCAAAGCAGATGAATATTGAACTAGGCGTTTGAGAACTATTGTGTTTTAAAAATTAAAATAAATTGCGGTGTTTTAAATAAATCTATATGTTTGAACTGGAAGAAATATTTATATATATAATAAATATTTACGAAACATCAACTATGAATTGAGACAGAAAATAAATTTCGGTTCCGTATGCAAGAAAGGGGAGAAAAAACAATTATTTGCGCAAATTGGATGTTTCGCCTTTGATAAGAGAGCGGAATAAATTTTCGTTATTAATTCGGCGTGTTTGTTTAGGACGGCCCGATCCTCAGAATTATGAGTGTCCGTCCGTGCTCAGCAAATAAGTGTCCCCTTCGTTTTATAAGCACGTAATTAAAATTATAATTAATAATCCGCTAGTTTGATGAAGAACGTTCCTATATTTAAGCGTCGAAGGCACTGAGAATTGGTGGAAAAAAGATTATTTTCCATGTAATAAAATATGACCACGTTAAACCCGTCTGGCCGTCCGCTTCTCTGCCCTTGACATAATCCAAATACCGTTGATGGCAAATACCGATTGATAACAAGTTCAGAAACAACAGCTAAATTTTAAGAAATTGCTAGAGGTTTATTAAAATTATTATTTATTTATTGATTTTTATAGAAAAAAAATAATAATAAACAAAAAACAAGTCTTTACATTACTAAAAAAGAAGTAAAAAGTTAAAATAAACTTATCTTAATTAGGAACAAGCTTCTGCATTTTGATTAAGCCACGTTACACTCCCTATTTTTCTCTCCCGTTGTCAGATGTGCGAGTGTCACGCTTTTATTCTGGTACCATAATAGTTTGACAAAAAAGAAGGAACTTTAATGTCGATAAACGGTTAAGATGTCGAAAAAGACTTGTTTCTAATTGAGATAATTTTATTTTCAACTTTTTACTTCATTTTAATAATATAAAATCTAGTTATTAAATTTTATTCTACGGTTGTTTGTTTTTACTTTTTGGTATTGTATGAGAATATAACCAAATAGTATTCATAATCGGTATTATATTAGGTCAGCGAAAAAGTTTTTTCGTATTTTATAAGTAAAAAGTTGCAGTAGAATCACTTTGATTATGCCGTTTGTATTTGGCTAGTTTTGATACCATTATATAGATTACAATTAAAAAGAGAAATATTGTATTGTATAAAAAGTAAAACGGTATCCCGACATTTCTCTATTGCTTTTCTGTCCACCAAAATGAGTAAATCTGACGTAGAAATTTGATACATTTTGAAGTTTTATTACAAAAAAGAGAATTATGCAACACAAGTCGCGAAAAAAATTTGTGGCGCTTACGGACCTAAATAAGTGTCGGTAAGAGTAGCATAAAACTGGTTCAAGTGTTTTCAGTCCTGTAATTTTGGATGTTAAAGATGAATCTCGCTCTGGTCGACCTGTTACAAATTAAGTAAGAAAAAATTAGAGAAACGTCGGCATATTAGTTCCTACAATATAGCTAAAGAGCTGGCAACTGTCCATAAAACAGTTTTTACCCATTTGAAAAGCTATAAAAAAAGCTCGATGATTGGATCCCATACGAGCTCACTGAAAGAAATCTAATGAATCGTATACTCATTTGCGATTCTCTATTGAAATGTAATGCAAAAGAACCGTTTGTGAAAAGATTGATCAGTTGTGATGAAAAATGGATTACTTATGACAAGAACGTCCGAAAAAGGTTATAGTCAAAAGGCAAGCAAGCTCCACAGACTATAGCGAAATCCGGATTGACTCGCAATAAGTTGACGCTATGTGTACATAATGCTATGTGCTATGTGTACTCGCAATGAGTTGATTGGAAGGGTATTATTAATTATGAGCTTAAACCAACTGCAAAACTATCAATTCGGTTCTCTACTGCCAACAGACTGCCATCAGCTGAAGAAATTCAAGCAAGACGAAGAGAAAAAACGATCGAAATCGATCAACAAAAAGAGAGTCGTTTTTCACAATATATCGCTAAATCATACACATTTTTAGCGACTCAGCAAATATAGAGAGAAATCTGTTGGGAATTGTTGATACATCCACCATGTAGATCTGACCTTAAACTCTTATCACCTGTTTCGGTCTCTTCATAATTCTATAGGCAGTGTCAGGTTAACATCAAGAGCGGACTGGAAAAAGCTCTTGTCGTTATTTTTAGATCAGACGTCCCAAAATTTCTACAGCAATGTAATTTTGTCACTACCTACAAAATGGAAAAAAAATATTAAACAAAATTTGATATTTGTATATGACAATTAAATGTAAATAAAATATGATAAAAAAAAATATTTTGTATATAAAATACTTATAAAAACTTTATATAAAAACTGTATATAAAAACTTTTCCCTGACCTAATTTATTGACAATGATTATAAGACTCTTATAGACACCTATAAATTCAGAATTATTAAGTAAGCTTTTGCTCGTAGATTTGCTTGCATCCATTCAGTAGGAGCCGACCCTGAGTGTAGCAGTCATGTTTTAATAGTGTTCACAACAGGATATCACAAGTAAATTCATGTATAAAATTTCATGTTTATGCTGTTCGTCGTTGAAGAGTCCCTTTATCAGGAGCTAAGTCTGAGTGCAGCAATAATATAGTGATGGTTCTTATAACGGACTATTGCAATTAAATGCATATAAAAAAATTCGTGTCTGTGCTGTTCGTCGTTGAGGAGTCTCTTTGTCAGGAGCTAAGTCTGGGTGCAGCAGTAATATAGTGATGGTTCTTATAACGGGCTATTGCAATTAAATGCATATACAAAATTTCGTATCTGTGCTGTTCGTCGTTGAGGAGTCTCTTTGTCAGGAGCTAAGTCTGGGTGCAGCAATAATATAGTGATGGTTCTTATAACGGGCTATTGCAATTAAATGCATATAAAATTTTCGTGTCTGTGCTGTTCGTCGTTGAGGAGTCTCTTTGTCAGGAGCTAAGTCTGGGTGCAGCAGTAATATAGTGATGGTTCTTATAACGGGCTATTGCAATTAAATGCATATACAAAATTTCGTATCTGTGCTGTTCGTCGTTGAGGAGTCTCTTTGTCAGGAGCTAAGTCTGTGCAGCAATAATATAGTGATGGTTCTTATAACGGCTATTGCAATTAAATGCATATAAAAATTTCGTGTCTGTGCTGTTCGTCGTTGAGGAGTCTCTTTGTCAGGAGCTAAGTCTGGGTGCAGCAGTAATATAGTGATGGTTCTTATAACGGGCTATTGCAATTAAATGCATATACAAATTTCGTATCTGTGCTGTTCGTCGTTGAGGAGTCTCTTTGTCAGGAGCTAAGTCTGCAGCAATAATATAGTGATGGTTCTTATAACGGGCTATTGCAATTAAATGCATATAAAAATTTTCGTGTCTGTGCTGTTCGTCGTTGAGGAGTCTCTCTTTGTCAGAGCTAAGTCTGGGTGCAGCAGTAATATAGTGATGGTTCTTATAACGGGCTATTGCAATTAAATGCATATACAAAATTTCGTATCTGTGCTGTTCGTCGTTGAGGAGTCTCTTTGTCAGGAGCTAAGTCTGGGTGCAGCAGTAATATAGTGATGGTTCTTATAACGGCTATTGTAAATTAAATGCATATACAAAATTTCGTATCTGTGCTGTTCGTCGTTGAGGAGTCTCTTTGTCAGGAGCTAAGTCTGGGTGCAGCAGTAATATAGTGATGGTTCTTATAACGGCTATTGCAATTAAATGCATATACAAAATTTCGTGTCTGTGCTGTTCGTCGTTGAGGAGTCTCTTTGTCAGGAGCTAAGTCTGGGTGCAGTAATATAGTGATGGTTCTTATAACGGCTATTGCAATTAAATGCATATACAAAATTTCGTATCTGTGCTGTTCGTCGTTGAGGAGTCTCTTTGTCAGGAGCTAAGTCTGGGTGCAGCAATAATATAGTGATGGTTCTATAACGGGCTATTGCAATTAAATGCATATAAAAATTTTCGTGTCTGTGCTGTTCGTCGTTGAGGAGTCTCTTTGTCAGGAGCTAAGTCTGCAGCAGTAATATAGTGATGGTTCTTATAACGGGCTATTGCAATTAAATGCATATACAAAATTTCGTATCTGTGCTGTTCGTCGTTGAGAGTCTCTTTGTCAGAGCTAAGTCTGGGTGCAGCAATAATATAGTGATGGTTCTTATAACGGGCTATTGCAATTAAATGCATAAAAATTTCGTGTCTGTGCTGTTCGTCGTTGAGGAGTCTTTGTCAGGAGCAAGTCTGGGTGCAGCAGTAATATAGTGATGGTTCTTATAACGGGCTATTGCAATTAAATGCATATACAAAATTTCGTATCTGTGCTGTTCGTCGTTGAGGAGTCTCTTTGTCAGGAGCTAAGTCTGGGTGCAGCAATAATATAGTGATGGTTCTTATAACGGGCTATTGCAATTAAATGCATATAAAAATTTTCGTGTCTGTGCTGTTCGTCGTTGAGGAGTCTCTTTGTCAGGAGCTAAGTCTGGGTGCAGCAGTAATATAGTGATGGTTCTTATAACGGGCTATTGCAATTAAATGCATATACAAAATTTCGTATCTGTGCTGTTCGTCGTTGAGGAGTCTCTTTGTCAGGAGCTAAGTCTGGGTGCAGCAGTAATATAGTGATGGTTCTTATAACGGGCTATTGCAATTAAATGCATATACAAAATTTCGTATCTGTGCTGTTCGTCGTTGAGGAGTCTCTTTGTCAGGAGCTAAGTCTGGGTGCAGCAGTAATATAGTGATGGTTCTTATAACGGGCTATTGCAATTAAATGCATATACAAAATTTCGTGTCTGTGCTGTTCGTCGTTGAGGAGTCTCTTTGTCAGGAGCTAAGTCTGGGTGCAGCAGTAATATAGTGATGGTTCTTATAACGGGCTATTGCAATTAAATGCATATACAAAATTTCGTATCTGTGCTGTACACCGTCAAAGAATTCTATTATCCATGTCATAACTTCAATATGAAATCATCTCGATGGTACCAGATTATTGCATTGTTGTCTGACTTACATATGCAAAATTTGAGCTCAATCGGAAACCAGAAAGTGAGTCATACTTAACTTGCAAGTTTTGATTACAGACACACCGGGACAGACGAAATTAAAAAAAAATAGTAAAAAGCAAGGCCAATGTCCACTAGCATTGAGTGCCAACTGTTGAACTTCGGTAACTATCATACTTTAGTTTTTGACCAAAAAGTTTATTTTACCTTCGTATTAGATTTTTTTCAATCCACTATAGAGTAGCTTTTTATTTATGATTAAAAACCTCCTTCACCGTCTCTGTAAAGTGAAGTTTAACAAAAAGTTACTTTTAAAATAAAATTTGCATTCAAATCTTTTTAACGGTTGTTTGGTGTAAGCTCGGTTACAAGGAAGACATGGAACGCAAATTTTATTTTTAAAATGACTTTTTGTTAAATGTCAGTTTAAAAAGAAATGGTGGAAGAGACTCTCAATGGCTCTACACATCGACCTGGTGTAGGAGGGGACAATCGATAACTAATGTGATCAATGCGATGACAATCTACGAAAGCAACGGCTCAACACGCTCGCCGAGGCACAGAAGAAATTGTTTAATTTTGCATAAATTCCTTCATTTTCTACGTCAATTACATATCGTTAACCTCACCGTCAAATAGAGGATCAATATCGGCATTGGAACTGTGATCGAAATCAAAAGCGATACCGGTGTAGTAACCGAGATAGAGACCGATAGTGGAACCAGAATTAAGAACAGACACAGAGTTAACAATAAGATCGGATGTGAGGCCACAATGGGGTCGATACGAAAAGTAAAGAAATTCATTCTATTTGCATGTGGTCATAGACGGTGAATGATAAGAATGTTTTTCTTAGATTAAAATCGTTTATTGAATTGATTACGGAGAATTCTTAAACAAAAACATAGTCAAATAAATAAGGATTTTAAATTTCTTTGTTACAGAATTAATTGTTGTCTCAAACTAAGTCAAATGCAGTTAGAAATTTTTAAAGTGAGTACGATAGAAAAAAAAATATTTTCTTTTAGTTGCATGAGAAATAAACGGAACTCGTAACTATACGAATTTGTTTCTAAATATATACATAGAAACTGTTGTAATTTAACAAGTCTCCCATTAAGTTAAAATACTTAAATAGGAGACCTCGTCACGAACTTCCTGATGTTTACTTCGTAACCGCTAACAAATGAAAAGGAAATGACGTCAGAGTAAATAAAAAATGAGGTATATCCGCAGTACAAAATCGGCCGTTCAAAAGGCGAATCACGCTCGCAGCCACTCGCCTCTACCGCTGCGGCGAACGTTGTCTCTAGGGTTACCATAAGCTTCAACAAGACCATGAGACACAATTTGTTATGCTATATTGAAATATAAAAAATAATCAATAAAAAATAAAATATCGTGTACATGTTATAGTACGCTTTTTTTTAGAGCAAGAAATTTTTTTTTTAACTTTTGTTACACTATCTTTTTTTTCTATGCTGCACAACATAGTTCCCATTATTGTTTATTTCTGCATCGTGATCCGAGATTGTAATTGTTTTATAAAAATTTGCTTGAATTTATTTTATGCGGAATTGGAACAGAATACATGTATGTCTTGTTTTATAAGATGTGAAAAAGTATTTTGACGGTCGTTGTTACTATATCACCGATATGGTGACGACGTCAGTAAGCAACGATTAAACTCGCGAAACATAAACCGAATGCGTTGATTTGACTTAAATTAAAAAACTTATTGGCCTATCCCCGTCGGAAGAATTAGAAAGCAATACTTTCTGAGTCGAAAGTGAAGCTCACGACTGGTACGGTAATACCGTTGTTTGTTTTATTTAAATGATAATACTATATTTTATTTTTATTAATATTAAACTCAAATTAGTTTCTCTTCAGAAAAGTTAGTGGTTGAGGTATAGATCTTTAGTTTATTATGTACATAATTATCCTAAGCATAAAAAATTGAAATGTAATAACCATTCGCTGTAAGATGGTTGCGCTGTAACATGGTAACCCTATTTACCTGTATAAATAATTCAAACGACTCAGGTTTGTCGATATTGAAACAATCTGCTTTATAAGCTTTTTTCAAGTCTGTTGCAATACATATTTGAAAGCTCTGTGACTGAGCTTCTTTGCTTTTCTCTGCTCTTATTAAGACGAGTTTACAAAGAAAACAACGTATGCTGAAGATATTAGGAACGCTTACTTTTCGGGAACTTAATGGATTTCGAACAATTGTGTTTTCGTTTTTGGTCGGCATAACTTGACTTAGGAAAATTAGGAGAAACGAGGGAAATTAATAATTATGTGCTATAATAAGTACATAGAACACGTAAATGTACTTACTATTCAGTAAGTACTAATCGATAAATTATGAGGTACTCACCGTTTGATTTCATATAGAATATACTCATGCTGAATTTAAAAACCAATAATTTAAAGATATCATTTTAAAAATAGTTTTAAACCTTACAATTGTAGTATGCACCGTGATGTAGACCAATTAGAAGATAGAAATTTTTTAACTTCGTGCTATAAAAAAGTAAGATTTTAAAAATTTGCATATTTTTGAGAAAATTCGATTTTTTGTGAAAAAGTAAAAGCTTCGTAATTCCTGGTACCGATATCTGGCTATTATATAGTATATAGTAGTAAGAAATATCCACATATATAATTACGTCTATACTGAACCCTCAGGGTGCAAGTCCTGTTCACTTTTGTTCAGTTCTTTTTATTAAAATAATGTTACGCAAATCTTAGGTTCTGATTGAAAAGTACATACAAAATTTTTACAGTAAATGGCTGTAAATTAGTGATTCTCTTATACAAAGACTTATGCCGATAAATTATAAGAGTGTAATTTCATGTTCTGAATAAATGAAATCATATTTATTTGTCCAGGCATCAGACAAAAACTATTTAACGTGTCAGTTTGACTATGATCAAGGTATTTTTTTCAGATGCCTTATATACTTTGGCATTTTATTTATTTGCTTACATAACCTTAACGCCTGGGTAAGTTGGCGTATTACGGTTAGTATTCCAATAATTTACAAAAGTTATTTATAAGGTCGCGGGAATAAGGTTTTTTGTATTGTATATACAAATTTAAGATAATTTTCATCATGTTTTATTTACATTTAATATTTAATAACAATATATATATATATATATATATTATTATTATGTTCAACAGTTTGTTGCAATTTTGTAGATAGTGACACAATCTCATTTCTGTAGAAATTTTGGGACTTCTGATCAAAGAAATGCGACAAGTAGTTTTCACAATCCTTATTTGATGTTAACCTAATGCTGCTTAAAGAATTCTAAAGAGACCGAAATAGGTGAAAATCTGAGAATGCAAGGTCAAGGCTATATTTTGGATGCATTAACACTTCCCAACCAAATTCTCTCAATATTTTCTGAGTGGTTCAAAATGGGTGTGGTCTGGCGTTATCACGGTGAAAAACCACACCCATTCTGTTGATCGATTCCGACTGTTTTTTTTTCTACTTCTTGCTTGAGTGTCATCAGCAGTAAAGAACCGACTTGATGGTTTTGCCTGGCGGTAATAGCTCATAATAAATAATGCCTTTCTAATCCCACCGTCCACATAGAAACAGCATATTACGTGTTAATACGGGTTTCGCTTTTGTCTGTGGAGCTTGCTTGCCATTTTGGCAAGTGATTTTCTCGCACGTTGTTCTCATAAGCAATTCATTTTTCATCTCCAGTGATCCATCATTTCAAAAACGGTTCGGTTTCATTACCTTTCAATAGAGAATCGCAAAGCAGTACACGATTCATTAAATTTCTTTCAGTGAGGTCGTGTGGTACCCCAGTATCGAGCTTTTTGTATATCCTTCTTTTCTCATATGAATGAAAAGTGTTTTATAGTCACTCCCTAGCTCTTCCTTTATGTCGTGACAACTAATATGTCAATTTTATTTTACTTTTTCCAAAATAATATGGACTTTATCCGTAACAGAACGACAAGACCGAGGTTCATGTTTGACATAAAAATTACTGAACTGAAAACGCTTGAACTAGTTTTATGCTATTCCTACCGACACTGTATTAGGACTATAAATGTCACAAATTCTTTCGCGGCTTGTGTCGCATTTTCCTCTTTTTTGTAATAAAACTCCAAATTGTATCGAATTTCTCCATTAGATTCGCTCATTATGGCGCACAGAAAAACAATAGAAAAGTTACAGGATACCGGTCTTACTTTTTATTTTTCCTTTTTTTAAATATTATTCATTCATTAGTGTCAAAATTAGCGAGGTACGAACAGCACAACCAAAGAGATTTTACTGCAACTTTTTATTTATACAATACAAAAGAGCTTTTTTCCCAACCTAATATATATTCCCAATAGTGTTTTCTACAGAAAATAAATATTACGAATAGAAATTTTAATTATTTCTATATCTGGTGATATCAACATATCAAGTTTTGACACAAGTTAAAAATATAGTGAGAACAAAATAAAAGTTAGATATTTGAGGGTTTGATAAAACGGGGAAAGAATGTAGTGTCTTTGCCCTAAAAAATTTAGGGCATGCGAAACGTATATAATATTTAGAGCTAACGTCAGCCTAGGAATACTAGATCAAAGACCGATCCGAAAATTAGGTATTCTATGTTAAACATCCCAATAAATATTGCGATATAAAGGTTTGCGTATAAATTCTTGAATCGCAGTACCTATTAAATCAATATTTTTAGTTTATTCATAAGATATGTATAGAGTATTATTATTGAAGATAAATTCAGGAAAAATTTTCTTGGAAGAAAAAAGTTACAATGAAACATAAAATTCTATAAAATGAAACTGCACATATAATTTTTTTTTGTTTTATTTTCGTATGTAAAATTGAATTTATAAAAAGCAGAATACTAAATGGAGCAAATAATATTGTGTATCTCTCTTACTCTTACTTCCTAAAAATGTGTTCTTGTTAAAGGTTCTATCGATTTTTAGAGGAAATGCCAAAAGTTCCAGGAAAGTTTTCAGGGACGGCGATAATCTTCAACAAAAAAGATGCTCCACGCTTCTTAAAGCACTTAAATACCGGTTACATAATGGACCATTTTCACGATGTTTTGCTAAAATTACGCAATTTAGTGACTTTGAAATAAAAATTTTAATAATATTTCCATCGATAAAATAAATAGTTGAGAATAATTTTAACAGCAGTCATTATTCGATGATGCAAAAAAAATGTGTAATAGAAAAGATCTTTTCAGAGCACAAATTCATATTTTAAATAATAAAAAACATAAATAGTTATGATAATTTTAACGACAAATGTTCTAATTTTTAACATTCTGCAATGAAAATTGAAAAATTTTCATAAAATCGTACTCACTAAATTCACCCGATTTTCAAAAATCAAGTTTTCACCGGATCTTGATATTTTAGGAACTTAGGAATATATTTCGACCATTTTCCGAGTGATGTCTCTATGTCTATGTCTATGTGCGTGTGTGCGTTCGTGCATTCGTGCGTATACGTGTGTGGCTGTGTGTGTTTGTGTATATTTAAACCTCCCTTAACTTTTGAACGGATAAACCGATCGAAACGCAGTTAACGACATTCAAATAAAATACTCTCAACTTAGATTTCCTGAAAGGTTGCTTTAGTTTTGCTTAGCAGGTTTTGAGGAATCTCAAAAATAAAGTTTTTAGAAAATAGTTTTTTGAAATAACTTTTAGTCTCTCCTTCCGGTTGACACTATAATCCAATGGGCTCTTTTTTTCAAACAGGGGCATCGATTACCGTAAAATGCATAAAAATTGGTTGATTTGGTGAAGAGATATCGTTGAAGAAAAATTTTTTAAACACTTTTTTTAAAAAAGTTTTCTTTAAATAGCCTTCTCTATTAATAAACTCTAAAATCTATTAGTTGTTTTCTTTAAAATACACCATCGATCATCGCTAATTGCATCGAAATCGGTTGGTTCGTTAGAAAGATACAGTTAACTAAAAATAGAAAAAAAGGGATTATCTTTGTTTTTAAAAATATTTGGTACTCAAGTCATCTATTTCAACAATCAAAAAACGTGTTCCATTCACATAGATTTTTGAACCGTAATAGGTTAAAACTATATCATGATATTATATTAAAAGATACTTTTGAACTCGGAGACCTATTAAAAGCATTAAAATCGATCTTTTGAGCATAATGAGCCGAATAGTTTACAGCTTCTTTATTTTTAACACTTTGACATCGAAAGTAGTAAGAAGTTTCAGGGATGGTCTGAAAGATCATGTGTTTTTAATTTTTAAGCTCAAAACTTAAAGACAATATTTGTAACCCCAGGGAGCTCAAAAACCCATCGGTAACTACGATTGCGGAAAGTTTCAGGGACGGCCTGCATGGTCAACCGACTTATAGATTTGTTTTAATCATTTTACATTGCAACCCAAAATAAAAATAATAAAACATTGAATATATATAAACATTGAATATATAATAATGAACATTTTGTGATTGGCTATTCACAAAAGCAAAGGATTAGAATATTGGTTTTAAGTATGTGTGTATAAATAAAATTTGTATAAAAAAAATATAAACTTTATTCGTAAACCCAAATTGAACGCGATAAAATAAAAGAAATACATCAAATGTAAAACTATGTACGATAAAATTTGTAGACTCTAAGGTCAATAGTTGTTATCTTAAGGGCGCATGCTTAATTTCCCTACCAACGTCTCATTTCCTGACTTCTACATAAAAAAAAACCTGCCCGACTCGACCGAAATAGATACAAAATAAATCAGCCCGGTCGGACAGCCGAGACGGACAAATATTTTATTGTTAAGTTGACTTTGATGTATACCACGCGATCCGTAAAGATTATCTGCGGCCAAGTTTTGTGTATTAACGATCGCGGTCACGGAACATCCTGCCGGCGCCCGTGACGCATCGCCGGCGGGCCCGCGATAACGCGGCCGCTTTGTTTCGCTGAAACGCGGGGCGAGATGCTAAAACCGCTGTCGACTGTTTGACGCGTGGATTTGACTGCGATTCCGATTCCGTTACCGCTGATGATCTTAGTTCTAGTACTATTACGCACAGATGATGCTGGAAAAAATCGCATGGGAAAATACTATGTGTACGCGCCAGGACACCCTGAGTAATAAGTCAGTTTGCGCGGGAGCTCACCCTTCCGACGTCACGTCCCAGGTGTCCAGGTGCTCGAGCCGCTATCATCTAGTGGCACTGTTAATTGTTTTGTTCAATACTACTAATTAACGCTTTGTGTGAAACTGTAATGACCCGCACCGGCCCGCTTAATTTGTTTCCTCCGATGACAGTCGGCCAACGAATCTGTATAACGTCTGCCTGTATCTCCTTCACACCCCCGCCACTTTTAGTTGCCTTTTGTCTGTTGGAGACAAGATATAATTTTAAAGGGGAGAAAATGGTCTAAACACTATGAAAGTCGCAAATGATTTTCTGTTTGCTTGATTTTTTAATAATCTGTACCAACTAATATTGTAAGTACGAAAGTATCTCTCTTATTTGTGTCACCATTACGTTTTTACTACTAATCCGTTGGACCAATTTGATGATAGTAACAATGAAATTTGAAATAGACGTCACTTGAAAGAGTTTAAGTTGTAATGCAGGAGAAATAGAATGTACGTTATTTTATATGTGTCTATGTGTGTCTTGTAATAATACAAAAAATATAAAACTGAATTTAATAGAAATACGTTTACTATATAGAAGCACCGTAGTGAACTACATATACTTATGTCTGTCTATCTCTTTATCTGTTCTTCTCTATATCTTCTTACAACTCGACAATGGTTCAACTGATTTTGATGAAATTATGTATAATGGTAGACTTCATGGTCCCTTGTAACAAAGATTTCGTTGTGTATCAGTTGTCTTTGTAACTTTTTATAACTAGAGATTGAATTAATCAACTATAAGAAAATTTTATATATTAATAGAACGCACCATCGTATAAAATGTAAAATAATGTATGTCTCCTTATTTCTCTTTTTTTAGGTTTGTATGTATGAAGTACACATTATTTCCTGACTGTTTGCCTATTTGTCTGTATGCCTTCTTATGATTTGACAGAAATAGAGATTTGACATTGTTTTGACTGATGGAGATTAATTGGACGCTAACGATGGTTGTTTGACAGGTACATTTTCTTGTAATCAAGAATCGAACCCATTTGTTTCTCATAGAAACAAAACGCCACTAACTCGTTCATCGCCGCTGCGCATACGACATTGTTCTGATAATACATTTTATTATGTTATAAGTTTAGATGAAAAACGAGTTTACAACAAAGTTACTTTAACGTATATTTAGACGTTTAAAACATTAATTTATGCAACTATTCGTAAAAGCTCTATTTTATAAACCAATTTCAAGTAACCACGGTCCACAAAGCATCAGTGACGTATACATGTGATAAAAAGTACAGCATAAACAATAGTTTGCACTCAACGAGGACATAGTAAAGTCCGAATTCGTTTGAATTTTTTTGTAAAACCATACATCAAAACATCCACACAAAATTATATCCTCGAAAGTAATAAACGGAATTAGGTCCTTTCGTAGTTAATTTATTACCTGTTACAAAACTTACTTAAAACGAGAAAGAGAATCTAAGGTACTAAAGTGCAGTTGTAATATAGCAACACAAAGTTACAATAGAGATTTATTGAAGCTGTGACGGATGCTGACGACTTACTGCGCGCACGCTTAAAACTCAAATGTTGCCCGAGTACTTTGAATGTAATAGAATCCTTTACACAAAAATGTAAAATGAATATAGTCAAGTTTGTACACACAAATGAACAAGAAAGAGAGACATATACCGTTGCAAAAATCGGAAAATATGCGTATAATCACGAAATAGGTGACTTTCAAATATGCTCTCGTACCTTTCGGTTCGGTATGGAAGATAATTTGAAGTAGATTTGATCGGTTTCGAAAATGATTTTCTTTGTAAATACGAGCGTAAAGAATCGAATATTAAAAATTGGAATACAAAACACACAGAACTGTGCGCGTTCTGTCGATTATAATTGAAAACACACGACAGCAAGTAGAAATTATTCCGTGTGCTACGAAATTACCGATAATAGAATCGTTACAGTGATTAAAGCCACTTGACGGGCATACACACCGACACACAAAAGTAGGTTATTTGACATGATTGTTCAGCTGTATTATTTGAGTTTTCAAGGAGCGCTCTGTTCGTAAATTGGTTTCGAACGTAATCAATTATCGGAATAATAAAGCGAAGGATGTATAATGATCAGTTTCGCCGTGGCGGTCTTATTTGGAAATTCACCCGCTTTAATGGCGAAATCTAATACGTGTTTTGATAATACGATCGCTATGAAGAGAATGTAAAACTATTCCAAATTAGAATTGTTTAAAATGAAATCAATGGTGAAGTGTGCGCAATTGGTGGAATCATGCGAGAATTTTATATTCGTTTTGCCAACGGGCGGTCCGTGTTTGTTGTGATGATTTCGAGATATCGCTGCAGATGTGCGACCTGGATACCGGCGCAAGATTTGTTTATTAATAGACGTCAAAATTAAAAAGGAGGAGGTACTTAATTCGACTGTATTTTTTTTTTTTGTTCGTTACATCAGTACTTTCAACTGTGTGGACCGATTTTTATATTTTTATTTGAAAGATGGTGCTTCCCGTGTGGTCTCATTTCAACTTGGTCCAGTTCTGACAATGACATCCATGAGAAAACCATATAAGTCTTAAATTTGCATCATTAAGAATTTGCGCGACAAATGGACGAATAACTCAATATCACGCCAACCGATTTCGATGATGCTTTTTTTATTGGAAAGGGTGTAACTTCAAAGGTAATTTTAATAAAAGTTTGGTTAGCTTGTGATTATGGGATCCATGACAAAGTAACGGAACTCTTTAATTCTTAGGAGCAAATTAATAATACTCGGCCAAATCTTTTTATAGACTAACCAGATTTTTGAATCGCCTACCGTAAGGTCGTTATGGTCAAGTAATTATCGTAGTCGAATATGATAATCAATGGAATTCCTTAACAGCTTACAATAAGGGTGCTATCTACGAGCAGCACGTTTAGTAAGTCTACCCATATTCAGACGAACTAGTTAGTGTACTTCAATTCACTAAAAATCAAAAAATAAAATGTTAACAAAAAAAAGCCGACTTCATAAAAACTATTCCAAAACAAATTAATATGCAATAAAAATTAAAAAAAATTATTGCGTATTCTTCTACAACTTAATAATCAACCTACTTTTTCTACTCATCAATATGTAGGTACGATCTATGTGTTTACCACGCAAAAATGTAGGTAAGTACCTATCGGTTTCGTAAAGTTTCGTAAATTTAGATACACTATTTAATATTATCGAGGTCGTTTTCTTTTTAAGCTGACTATCCTGTACGTTATTATTCTGTAATTTAATTTACGTCAACAAATAAGATGGTACAGAATGGTACCCTATATTATTCAACCAACAACGTCGGTACGTCTACACGTCCTTCGTCTGTCTTTCACAGACTTTTATCATACTATCACAAAAGATAAGAAATCGTTACTTAAAACTTGCGCAGCTTATACTGCGCAGATTATATTTCAAGACGAGAAGGGTACTTTGCAAAGTAGAAAAAAATAACGATTTGAAAATAAAGTACAGTAAAAGAAATATTTAAGGAATTCACCAGATTCTCATATAAAATAGACAGTTGAGTAAGCAAAATATCATAGAGATACCTACAGCACCATTTATCTATGAGCTTGAAAAAATAGGAAATTCTGCAATTATTGAGTTGCATGCCAGCAGCTGTACCGGTAGAGTCACAATTCGTGTAATTTAGAAAAATATTCGAGACTTAAGATAAGGTGTAAAAAACTTATTTCTCCACTTGAGTGTTTTAATTTGTATTATTGTCGAAAATAGCCTAGACAAGCTACGCACGGAATAGCAACACCCAAAATATCAAGCGTTGTTAAAATAACAAACTGTGATTGGAACGATTTAAAATTAATAAAAATAAAATCCATGTCCACTCGATGCGTGTTACGAGAAGTAAATTACATGACCATCATGATGCGTTTTATTAGAATGTAGTCTTAAATATTCATAGTGACATGTCGATATAAGTAATCGAAGTTTGATGCTTATATTCCCGGTTTGCCAGGCAACCGATTCCAGTTTGCCGTAGGAAAATGATAATTTTTCACGGGAAAAGTTGCTTGTATTCATTTCCAACAATAAATATATTACATAATACATATAATGCTATGTGTAATTTATGACATGTAGTGCCATTTCTTCGTGAGAACCACTAACATAGCGACCATGTTTTTGGTTCAAAATTCTGCTAAATAGTGCTAAGTGAAACAACGATTAAGAAAAAAAGACTCGTTTTTTGTAGCAATGACACCTATATGGATAAACTTGAAAAACATTTTTTATCAAAGTAAAAATTAACATTGAGATCCTTAAGGCCGTTTACGGGATAGCCATGTATATATGCAAAAGTTATTCAACGGAATTAATATATTAAAATGAGATAACGAAAAATTGTATGACTCTTTTAACAATATTGATTTCTCGCATGCCTCACATTACATTTCGTTGAATTGGATTATTCACAGTTGTATGTTTTGAATATGCCTAATTTTTTAATACAAATAATAATGCAAAAATATGACAAACATTTCACGCATAAAAAGTGTGTATACACATAATACAAATTCATATATTCCACGATAACCGATATTGTATAAATCACTCTAGAGACCCTCATTTAAATAAATTCACCCTTGTATATTAACACGAAATTTGGAAAGCCGGTACCAATATACGCGGTAAACGGAAATCGCACCGGTCAAGTTTGCTCGCCGGTTCATTAACATTGTTCACGTTGAATTTCACAGTGCACAGAACGTTTTTAATTTTTTTAAAATTTAAATTTATTAACATCCGCGCATAGATAAATCTAAAATATATGGATAATTATTTTGGGAGTTCTTTTGAAGTTATACTTATTTTGGTGCATTAGGTGTTTGAGCGTGTAACGCGCCGATGTAACACATAAGTCGGATCTCTAATACCAGGACAACATACACAGGAAGAAGTACAAAACATTTATTTAATGTGGCGTACTCTGATAAAAAATAAATAAAGATGTCTCGATCGTCTTTTAACGTTCAACCGAATACCAGGACAGAACACACAAGTAGTAGTACACATCGTTTATTTTATAATTATTATAATTTAATGTGGCGTATTCTGAAATAAATTAAGTTATGTCGATCGCCGATCGATAAAAAACAAATTTATTTTCACCAAAAACATTGTTATTTATTTACGTCAACGAATTATAACTTCTTACCTCAATACATAAGTATGCATAAAAGTTTTTTTTTTTCAAGTATAATTAATGTTTTAAAATCATATCAATTTCTCGTTAAGAAATTACAAGAAGTAGATAGATTCTTAGATCCCTTTATAATTTTTTTTTTCTAAATACAACTACTGAGTAGCAATTGAAATCGGATTATTTTTATCAAAAATGTCCATCAATATTAATTTTGACTGGGAATCATTAACCACGCGTCTTATATTACTTATATTTGCTCATTGGTATATTTTTTACAAATAAGTAGAAAAATAAGTTACAATTGCAAGAAATGGTAATAAGCTAATTATAATAATATTTTCTTGATACATGGTCTTGGAATAGTGGCAAATATTAATCTTCGACGAGAAAATTAAAAAAAAAATTGAAAACATCGAAAATGAAGTGTTATGACTTCCATAGTTATAAATTGTATGGTATTAGTAGATTTCAATAAAGTCAGATAAAGCATCAGTTAAGTTACATTTCTGAAAGTAATCTATTTCTCGTCAATATAAAAATAACCTAAAAGGTATCGTTTCGAGGAAAATCAATTTCTGTTAATCCGTCTAGTTACTTTTGGGACTCTTCATCATTAGATATACTTGATATCGAATTAAATTATAGAAAGTTAACCATTCTAACAAGATGTTTAAAATGTTTTGTTATATTTGACTATATTTATTATAATTATAGTTCAACAATTCAGTTAGTGTAAATAAGAGGGAACTTAACCATTTATAGACGATGTGTCTAGATATATATAAAGTATTGTGAAACACCGACTTGCTTAAACGTCCCATCGCAATTAGTTTATTTTATTAACGAATTTGATTAAAGCGCGTTCGCTGCGTATTCACATCGCAATATCATTAAAATTATCAGGATTTCCCTAAATGACATACTACTATGATTTACAGAACTATTACCTTTTTTGATACACACACATTTACAAAACACAATCGGCAATTTAATTGAGAGAATTGCTTTTAACCCATTCTTCAACAAATTGTTATATACCAATTTTATTTTAAGTAATAGGTAATATTAACTTGATAAGCTAGATGATTTTGGTGGCCCAATAGTTAAATGCGTTGCCTTCAGACTAAAGGGTACTAGATACGAAGTTGACCTCGGCGGAGTTGACCAATGAATTTTAACATAAGAGAAACTTAAATTATCCGCTCCATGTCTTGGATTAGACGTTAAACCGTCGACTCCAGACGTTATCAACGAATGATGCCGATAGTCGTTAGCAGCTCCCACCAATTGACCAATGGACCAATTAACTAATGGGTTAAGGGACCAATGGATCAATGGTCCAACGGAGCAACGACCAATGCAGCAATGGACCAATGGTCCAAGGGAGCAACGACCAATGCAGCAATGAACCAATGAACCAATGACCCAATAAACCAGTAACCCCGTTAGTCATCGGACTAACGGACCTGTAGACTAACGGACCCATGGTCCAACGGACCGATGACCAATGCAGCAATGGACCAATGAACCAATGACCCAATAAACCAGTAACCCCGTTAGTCATCGGACTAACGGAACTGTAGGCCAACGGACCCATGGTCCAACAGACCGATGACCAATGCAGCAACAGACCGATGACCAATGCAGCAATGGACCAATGAACCAATGACCCAATAAACCAGTAAGCCCGTTAATCATTGGACTAACGGATCCATGGTCCAACGGACCGATGACCAATGCATCAATGGACCAATGAACCAATGACCCAATAAACCAGTAACCCCGTTAGTCATCGGACTAACGGACCTGTAGACCAACGGACCCATGGTCCAACGGACCGATGACCAATGCAGCAATGGACCAATGAACCAATGACCGAATAAACCAGTAACCCCATTAGTCATCGGACTAACGGATGTGTAGACCAACGGACCCATGATCCAACGGACCGATGACCAATGCAGCAATGGACCAATGAACCAATGACCCAATAAAAAATTAACCCCGTTAGTCATCGGACTAACGGAACCGTAGGCCAACGGACCCATGGTCCAACAGACCGATGACCAATGCAGCAATGGATCAATGAACCAATGACCGAATAAACCAGTAACCCCGTCAGCCACCGGACTAACGGACCTGTAGACCAACGTACCAACAACCAATGCATCAATGGACCAATGTAGAAAGTTTAAGATTGTGTGAGGATAGTGTACATCAACACTGGGTTGATTAAAACCTGACTCATCTAAAAGCAGTACAACAGAGTATATAATTCTGAAAATGACATACTTTTTCTTAATATATTTCTTTTACTTTCACGAAAACTAATTCGGATACTTTAACTAATGATTTACATATTAAATTCTAGAAACTTAGAAATTACAATTATATCTCCGACAATTAGGAACGGGCGTTTCTGGTAACTGAAGGTAATAAGAGAAATTTTTGATATCAAACGTGTAAATACTGAAGTAAACGCGTCACAATGCACGAAAAAACAAATTTTTGACCTGTTATTACTTTAAAAATTTCACACAATAAACATTACAACTATTCGATTTTATTGGAAAAATGAAATATGAACCAACGCCGTGAGCGTATCAGACTAATAATACTACACAAATTGTGTGTGACTATTGTGAGCCTATGTTTAGTAATAATATCAATCAAACGTAAATAAATATCAAAGAATATTTGATTTTAATAAAACGTTTATTATGAAATCGTTATTTGATTTTGAAGGAGCGTAGGATAAATTAGTTTAAGAGACATATTCTTAAAAAATACCCACTTACCTGATTCGAAAGGTTAAACGTAGATATATATAAACATATATTAATTGTAAGTTTTAGTAATTGTTCGATCATTTTTCTTTTGTGTAGCAACAAACGAATGTATACACTCTTGGTTTGCTTTGTGGCGTTTATATTTACTACGCAGTTACGCTATTTCTAGATAACAAGTTATTTTGTTGTAGACTATATCAAAGCGGATATACGGCGTCGAGATTTTCTATAAGGTATCAGAAAGGGTTACATGTATTATTAGAAGCCGTACAGTTGTTTTTTTTTACAATTCTAAAAACGTTCCAATGTCTGTGAAGCAAAATAACATATACCTTTTGTTTGTACCTGTTATTAAAATATTAGAACGTGCTGTAGATAATAAACATTGCAGATGATAAAAGGATCTTACATTGTATATTTTATTGATTTTTTTTCTTTACGAATACCATGCGTGATTCGTCCGTGAATTAAAATATTTGTTAACATATTTCGTTGCATAATTGATATCATATTATCACACACAATCGATCAATTAATCAAAAAATAGTAAGCAGCATTTACTTTTTGTATTACAAGTTGTGTTAAATTTACTTATTACAATATATTACTTTTTGAATTACGTCGCTTGTTATTGTAATTGTAAATTTTATTTGGAATATAACTTTGTTATATTAAACAAAGTTCTTAGATATAACAACTGTAAGTTTCTTCTAAACGTTCAAAGTGTCAATTCAAAGTGTCAATCTGGCTGTATTCAGCCAGAAATTCTATGGGTTTTCAAATGCAAAAAAGTCGAAAATCTTTTAATTTCATAAGTTAGACAGAACCCTTGAAATTCGTCCTTATAACACAAATTTACCATTATAATATGAATTCACCACTTGAAATAATAGTGGGATTCCGGACCGCCCAGAAGCATACGAGCAAGCAGACCGCCTAACAAATAGGCCGGGTTGCTGATTGACTACGGAACCCCAATACTTATATTAAACGCCAATTGCATGATATCAAATTTATGTTACGGAATGTCCTGAAAATTTAATCGTGTACCTGAATGAATGACATGTGCGGTTCTTGAAATTATTGATTTGGCTAAAAAGACAATGGTAAGCACTATATAGGTCTAGAGCGTTAATAAATAAATAGCTGCGTATTAACCGACACCAAAATCAATGAACCAACTTAACCAAAGTGGAACATTTTCGATATATTTGACGTTTTTTTAATGTGCACAAATACATGTGTTAAAATTTATAAACATATTAAGTCTTCTTTCATGAAAGGGTCATTATCTTCAAAAATTTGAATATGATTTCTATTTTAACACACAAAACCAGAAAATAGATTATGTAAATCTAGCCTTATTACGTAGGCTACATATTTTTAGTTTTTTTAATAGTTGAATAGAAAGTAATGCTGTTTCGGGTGATAAATGACAACTTAGAAGCAGAGATAGACTACTCATTGGCAGTCATGCTAGAACAATAGTGAACATAAGTTCGAAACTTGAGTCTTACAATTGTGATTATTAAATTTTAATGTAGACTTAAATATTATTTGTAATTTGGTTGCAAGGGTGATGATACAAAATTGGTCTGATAGATGAGGTCCCTTAGAAAAAGTCCCTGGTCTATAATGAGACGCCATATGAATTGATCGGTCACGAGTTAAATGGCTCCAATGTTTTCAGTAGTTAGATAGGTTAGGCAAGCAAAAAGCGGAACGAGACTAATATCGCTTCGATTAAGGTTACAATTCCTAAAATACAGTAAAAGGTTTTTGACTTTTAGGCAGTCTACACTAGTAACAATGTGGCGGAAGTACTCACAGCACGATGCGTCACGAAAGAAGTTCTCCCTTGGCTGAGCCGAGCGCTGACCTTAGCAGGGCTGTCTTCGTCTTCTCTTCTGGGGTCGAACCAGCCGAACGCTGCGCCAACGAGGAGCACGGCGCCGAGCACCATCAGCGCCAGGAACCCGCCGATGGCTGCTTTCGTTGTTTGCGATATCACCATAGCCATATTGATAACGATTTTGGCACTTATCACCTATATACCATTTTTGTTGCACTTGTAAAGTCACAAATTCTTGTTTTTACACTATTAATTGTCTGTTGGTCCACATTTTATAGAGCACTACACCGTATTAGCTAGAAATATACGTAATTGCATTTTAAATGTGTTTAGAAAATAAATTATATCTGTAAATAGAGTTTAAATTTTGAAAACTTAGAGTTTAAAATTTTAGAATATCGATATGCTAACGTTAATAAGGTTTAAGCAATTTACTTAATACGCATTCCTGCTCATGTGACAGTATTATCAGAATTAATTCTCTTTTTTCCGCATTATCTTAGTTTTCAATTCCGATTTTTTTCATATCACAATTATCTTTATGTAACGTTTCTTAATATAGTATATAAATATTTTATTAACAGGCTGTATACGTCTAATTCTATAATTTAAGGATCGTTAGTTTCTATACATCTAAAATACTTATTTGTTCATATTTTCTAATTGTACTTGCATCCTTAAAAATACAGAATTATCACGCAATCATATGGAACACAACGCATGTACAACGTTGACGGAGTCAGCAATAATATATTTCAATTTCAAGTTTACAACTTTTTAATAATTCCTAAAAATAGCATCGCAATCAAATTTCTTGCGAATAAACAGAATCAAGGAAACAGACGCTATGAATGGGAAAATTTGTATTATTATGTGGTTCTTGTATTTCGAAAACAAAGAAGTTTTATATAACATTTTCGCATATTCTTAGTACTAATCGTAAATACCGATTGACTAAACAATGTACATGTAATTATAGACGAACTTACTGGCAAAGTTTCTAAATGTCGAAAACCTTTGCAGGAAGTGAACTTAGGCCCTCGGTAATCCATCCGAAGAAATAATTCAGCCCACTAAAACACGTAAACGGAGAAACGTTCGAAAATCAATAACAAATCTTATTTTTCTTTCGGACTGCGCGGTAGTTAGTGGCTTTACGCTTTTGTACGCCGGACGTTTGGAGACCACCTGCCGGCTGTACTCGGGACAGCCAAGGTTGGGACCTATTGTGTTGCGACGGGAAAATCCTCCGATAAAGCTCCTACAAGAGGCTATATAAACAGAAGCGTTTCACTTCTGAGCCCGACTGGCTTCTCGATCTCGATTGTAATATCTGAATCTAAGTTATGATAGTCTCAGTAGTTGTGACAATGACTTTATGATTTTTGATATACATCAATGTCACTGTACAGTTATTTGACAAGCATAATAATTGGGAAAATGGAAGGCTGTGTCTTTAGCCTTCGTTTAGCTTTTAGCCTTCAAAAACTGTAGTCACACTTTAAATGCATACACATAATGTGATTATTTATATACTAGCGAAATCTCCAGTTTCATCCGCATGGGAATTAAATTAATTTCTATAATCTATTACGTGGATACCGTTTTCATTTGGATCTTTGCACCATTCTGAACTTCATTACCAACCCGAATTCCGAACGCAGCCTTGATTTTCCTCCCAACTAATTTGATTGAGTCCTATTTCGATTTCACTCTTAGTTTCGATATCGATTCCGATACAATATTAAACTGTTCCAAACACGAATTCGATTCGATTACAGTACCCATTATGATTTCCAATGCAGTCTTGATACTGTTGTGAATCCATATAATAATGAAATAGCCGGTAGTTTAGTATTTTTATCAAATTAAACAATTTGTTTACGAGTACTTTAGTGGAATCTTAGGATAACCTTCGTAAATTTTACAAAGACAACATCAAAACCATTTTAATACTGAATAATTAATACAATATATATATTTCTTATTTATATTTAATTCAAGCATTCGTCTATTACTGACGGCGAGTGTGTCGGACGACTTAATTTACATACGCCCACGTAGGCGAAATGCTGAAATTTCGCATGAAACGGGACACACACGCGCACACAGAGGGAGCCGGCCTTCAGCGGGCGACGGGTCGCTTTGTTCAGACCCCACGTATAATTTCGTGCGCGCGGCGGCTCGGGCCGGACGCGGCGCGCGGAAGTCGATTGTGTACGCGGGCGCCGCCGAGACGCTCCGCGCCGCGCTGGCGCCGCCTGCGCCCCTCGGCGGCGTATCGATGAACTGCCACCGCTGCGACGATTGTCGTATTACGTGAAAACTTGTCACGAGTTGAGATCTTATGAGAGAAGAGGCTAGCTCGACCGCCGCGTAAATCTAACGAAGATAAATTGATCTTATTCCGAAATGCTAATTTTCTAGGTAATAATACGTATTGTTACACAACTTTCCAACGCTTTTAATTTTTAGTTTTTTTCCGCCTCAAATGTTATTACGTTTGTATATGACGTCATCATTTTATATGACGCGCTATACAGTATCTGATATTCTATCCAATGTACAAAATAAAAGGAGATAATTTAACCTTATATTATGGCTTTCGACAGAACGTATTGTAACTCCATTGAGATTATTTAGAGATGTTAATATTATAAGGCAAACTTAACAAAATGAAAAGGAAATCAAAATATACGATTAACGTTAACTTTATCTCGAAGCCGTGTCTTCCTTCATGCCTTTTAATATTCCGACTGATGTCGGAAGTCGTCACCATAATCCACAAATAATTTCATAAGGTTCTTATGTAGCTGTGAATTGATGTGAAATTACACAGAAGTTACTACTTAAGTACCAATTTTTGGAAATAATACAATGGGTCGTTGTTATTGTGTCTAACTTTACAGGTACATTTTTTTTTGTCAGACTGAAGGATTTGGAGCCCAATGTTTATTCTACGCTTAGTTTTTTTCTGAAACATCATAAGAAGAACAAACTCATAACGATAGTGATATGAGTTATAACTTATTGTTGACTGTTCGTGTAGGGGCTCCTTCGTATTGTAATATTACATAAAAAAAATTACCTGCAACTGTTTTATAATACAAGGGGCGAACGTCCTCTGCCGGCGAGCAAATCAATTTACAATTTACAGATAAAACGGTCTAGTGTAGTGATCCTCGTGTGCGTACAGAGCTTTGTAAGAAATAAGTATCTGAAGTCATCGATATTGCTTGGGGACTAGACAGAGCTTTTCGTTTTCTATTTATCTTAAGCATTTTTTAAAATATATTTAATATTAAACAGACATTGTGCTAAGTTGCATATTACGGATGGAAAAAACTTCAGGGACTTATAGAAGTACAAATAGAGATACATATAGGTATATTCTATTGTACCGCCGTCATGATGTGCTGGACTGGACTAAGTTAGTTACGAACATTTGACCCATTTTTCCCCTCCATCAGCCCATTCCCTCTTTCACTAGATATCCTATTCCTTTCCAAGAGGTCGGCAACGCACTGGTTCCACCTTTGGGGTTGCGAGTGTAGTTGGGCGGCGATGGCCACCAACACTCTATTGGCTTGCATGCTAATCTGCCTATTGAAAATGCCATAAGAAAACCATCATGATGAAATGTAAGGTAATTCCAAGAGAATCGTTTATATATATGTATACTTTTTTATCCTATGTAAATTGAAGCGCTATGAATATCATCTACGCGATAACCTCCTAGCGTTCAGTATGCGTTCAGTATAAAAAGAAATGACTCAAATGAATAATGCAAAAATGAAATTCGTGGATTAAACTATTTATATATTACCTCGATACTGTTCCTAGTTACCTTTTAGGATTCAAGTAATCACGTAGTATAAACGACAGTAATAATAATATTACATATGAAATATAAGTTATTCTGACAACTTGGCTCTTCACTTCGAAGTAAAATTGAATATTCCATAATTTAAAGGACATTAATTTTGTAATTATGTAAATATGTACGGGTGTGACCTAAAATAGTTTTTCAGCATTCTTTGTCTAAATGCATAAATATTAATTATTTTTAGATCCAAATATTTTTCTCTAACTGTTAACTATATTCCATGAGAACGTGAACTCAAAAACTTTATTTCAAATACAGAATTAATAATTTTCAGACTTTCCCCCAATTTCAGCTGTAAGACATTGTTTTTTAGCTAAATTTCAAGGCTTTTATATGTATAGAGATAAGTATAGATCAAGTTATATGCTTGGAGGCAACATCTAAAATATTTGTATTGATCTCTTTTAGTTCGAGCAATTGATAGATCTGACGTTTTGTCATCATCGTTTGTGTCGAAATGTAATGATACCTACCTATCCGCTTTGGTACATTAAATATGCAAGTTTCGAAAAATAATAGAATTATTTTTCATGTATTTCAAATATCAAAAATAACATGGCAGTATAACAGACGAGGATTTCTTAGAATCTCAATAACCACATCAGTTTTAATGATTATGTACGAATGTATCATTTTTTTTTTCTTGTTCATTTAGAGTTTGATACCGAATTAAGGAATAAAAACGTGGCATTACCGTATTCAAATAAAAGTGAAATTGTAAAATATAAAGATATAGTTTATTTAATTAGCTAAAAATAAGGGTAAATTAACATTTATACAATGAACGTTAGACGTTTGTCTACGACATGCACTAACAAGCAGCTTGCAACCCACCGCTGACACTCGAATATGTTCTTTCACTAAGAATTCTCGTTCAATGAATTGAATGTTGATTCGGGGGGATTGACAGATGTCAATCACGTAAGCAAGTGTTAGATTCCTTTTTATCTTAACCGCCAATCACTTATGTGACTATCGGTTACAATTGATAAAAATTGCCACCAATCGTTTCTGTTTAAACACAAATTGATTTTATGTATATAGATCTCCTGTTGTTTGGGACTCTGTTCACAATTTATTACGAATATTGATAGTGGTATAGAAAAATGTCAATTCTATTATGTCTTTACGTAAATATTTTAATATGTTTAGTATATAAATTTTAGTATGAATATGTATGGTGTACAATAAGTTTGGTGACAAATTATGAGGTGTCATTTACAAATTTGTGAATGTCGTAAGACATATGAGTTATCAAAAAAAATTAATATAGCTGCTTTATGCAACCAAAATGTCATACGTATATTCATTTTTTATTAAACTGTAAATTATATTATTAAAGTGATAAATTTGTAGAAGACAACAATAAGAAAATCTATATTAAATAAACGATTGTTTACTCGTACCTTTAATTGGTCCTAAATGTTGACTTGAGAGTGCAATTAGGTTATTTATAATATAAACAATGCAATGTTCTCTCTGAAAGTCGTGGGTCGTAAACTTTGACGTAGACATCAGATATTTTTGTTTAATTTATATGACCTCGACAAATGACAGACAGACAAATTCTAATTCAGGAAATAACGTTCTGCCTATAATTAAATATAGACGTTAAACTTTTGATTTAATCCCATATAAATTTGTTTATTTGCCATTACATAACTAAATTAGAATACAGTCGATATTTGGTAGAACGATAGCACGATGACGTGGGTAACAAAACAATTTCAATTTGTAACAAACAAGATATACGAAATTCATCAAATGCCATTTCAAACTTTGAAGGTTAGACAATAATTGCGCTCCGAGTTAAAGAGGAGTTGGAAAACCAAATTAATATCCATTAAACGGACATCACGATTTGGGGATGTAAGCGGGGAAACTCTACTCCTGACCTTTAAAACAAACACCAACTTTGACGAAGATCACAATGATCAGGGCTCGTTCATAGTTAGGAGTGGCGACTCCTGTTTTGTTCTAATTTAAAATATCTAATAACAATGCCATATTTAGGTTACCGCACTTTGTTAAAACAGGCTTTGGTCTTAGAATCGACAGCTATCTAATACGGCGTCCGCTAATTAATAAGGCATTTATCCGTAACCTGTTTATTGTAATCAGTAACTTTAAAAATATGCCTTTGTATTTATTTTTTTATAAAACTAGCCGATTTGGCCATCATGGCTTTAATAGAAGTTTTACCATCGAGAATTACGATTTACATTTAAATCCCATTTATGATATGTCACTGCTGCGCATATTTATGGAAAGTTGTAAGTGACATTGTCAATACGATATCGTATTGACAATATCACTTATATATTCTTCTATAATTCTACGTTCTTACGATATATTGCACTTGGCGATAAAAATGTTACAGATTTAGGAAGCTTCTCCTAATTAATTTGAAATGTGACAATGCTATTTCAGTTCATAATATTTGATCTACAAAAACATTATTCGATTTTTAATCGATAAAAAAAATTGCCTATAGTTTTGTGATAATTATGTGAACAAATATATTAATGCAATATCAAATGAAGCTCTAAATAGGAACCGTTTTGTTCATCGACGAACATTATCGTTGAAATTTCTGATTAGTTTCTAATTTATTCTCATTTACCCCTTTAATTAATTAAAACCGTCTGACTTTAGTTTGACTTAGTTAGAATTAAATTTAACGACTAGACAGATAAATTAACGATATAAATTTAATTTTGAAACAAGCGATACAAAGCGAGTCGGACAGTTATAAGTTTCAAGTTCCAATGGAACAACAAACACAATTTTAAACGTTGTCCGACTGCTATCACCCTTTACATAACAATTCGCAGACCTCTAGCTTAACGACCATTCGCTTGGGCATTAGCATTGCACCGGTGGTGGTTGAGCTTGTAAGTGCTCTGCCTTCGAACGGAAGGTACCAGGTTTGATCCCGACCACGGTCAAATCGACCGGTAAGGTTTTGACCTAAATTGAAACACTCACTCCGTGGCTCGGAGAGTGCGTTTAGCCATCGGTTTCTAGCGTTGTTGTAACATCGATGACAACGGTCTTTATCAACCCCTAAGCCACACTGGACCGTCGTGATGAGTTCAAAAGTACAGTTATACATTTTTAGAATAGCGCTGATTTATTTAATTTTACAACTACGTTCTCTTTCGAAGACGCTTTTCGATTTTGACTTGAATTCGATCGAGTTATTTAAGTAGAAAAAGTTGACCAAATACCGAGAATAATTCGACGACAATTTTATGTTATTTCGAAAAACGCTTTTTTTATGAATTTTTCTTTAACGATATCTCTCGAACAAATCAAACGATTTTGATACGGTTTAAAATAGATAAAAAGAGGTGATTAGATTTTGGAATTTATCAATAGAATAGTTTACACAACGTTGCAAATAAACATTCTAAAAAAATTTTTAGAAGTATATATATCTCTTGAACAGATCACCCGATTTGGTGCAGTTTACGGCGGTCGATGAAAAAAAAAGCTGATTAGGTTATATAGAATAGTCTAAAATTTATTTCGGAAAAAATACTTTTCATAAAACTTTATTTTTAAGATTCCTCAAAATCTACCAGGCGGATTTAGTTCAAGTTTTTGATTTCAAACATTCGAATGTCACTAAATGCGTTTAGATCGGTTAATGCGTTCAAAAGTATGAGAAGTTTACACACACAAACGCAAACAAGCTCGCGCTCGCACACACACATGAACACACATGCATGCAGAGAGAAAGAGATCGCCAAGGAGTTCGGGGGCCTTATTATCTAAAAGAAATCGATTTCTGATTTCGCATGATTTTAAAATTATTTTATTAATTCCCAAGTTTATATTTCGAATTGCTAATTGTCTTTCTATTGACAGTGTTGCCTATACAATGAAATCACCAAATTATCAAAATGGAATTTAATCGCATATTTGAATTCAAAAAACCGTTAGGGATCGTGATTTCACGATTATTCGAAAATTACGCTCTCAAACCGAAGACTGGTCTATAGCGATTCTCAAACGATTTAGAATCGATCTTCCGTCATTCGTATTTCGTATAAAGTGAATGTATTTTTTTAAGTAAGTCGTCAGATTAAATAAAATCTTTCACATTTATCGAGGATCTATGACATTAAAATAATATGGTATAATTGGACTGATCTGATGATGAAGCCAGAAGGTAGGCACAGGAATTCCATAACGGAATAACATATTCTAGTCGTGTTTGAGCTTGTCAGAGTTGTCTTGAAATGTACTCTCACCATGAGTGATTTTCAGGGTCTGATGATGGAGCCGGAAGGTAAACACAGGAAATTCATAATGAAAAAACGTATCCTAGCCATGTTTGATCTTGTAGAAATCGTCTAGAGATGTTCTTTGATCATGAATGATTTTCAGGGTCTGATGATGCAGCCGGAAGGTAGGCACTAGTATTCTATAATAGAACAACGTATCCAAGCGGTGTTCGCAGTTATTGAATATGTCTTGGAATGCACTTTAACCGTTATTGGTTTCCCAGGATATGATGATGGAGCCGGAAGGTTGACGCTAGTACTCCATAATGAAACAACGCAGCCTAGCCGTGTTTGGACTTGTTGATATTGTCATGGAATACACTTTGACCATGATTAACTTGCAGGGTATGATAATGGAGCTGGAAGTTTGGAAGCTCCATCATCAGACCCTGAAAGATAATAGTGATCAAAATAAATTTCAGGGCAATTCCAACAAGCCCAATTACGGATAGGATATATTGTTCGGTTATGATATGTAAATTCCTGTGCCAACCGTCGGGCTCCATCATCAGACCCTGAAAGCCAATTATGGCCAAAGTGCTCTTAAAAAATTCTATTAAGAACACATACTACTAGGTTTCGTTGTTCTATTATGCAGTGTTAGAGCTTACTTTCTGGCTCCAACATCAAACCCTGAAAATCACTAATGGTGATAGTACATCTCGAGACAACTCTGACAAGCTCAAACACGACTAGGATATGTCATTTCGTAATACAGTTTCTGTGTTTACCTTCTAACTCTATCATCAAGTCAGTTCAATTATACCATATTATTATACAGTCATCGGTCCTCGATAAGTGTACCATGTTTTAATTTTATCTAACGCTTTAAAGTAGCTCAAAATTGCGTATAAAAATAACATTTTTTTATACCCAACAATTTCGACTCTCAAATCGATTCCGGAATCGCAATCGATTTCTACTTTTACGTAATAAGGCCCCGGTTAACACAATTTTCATAGCGGGTACTCGAAAATTGCCAGATGGTATTCTTCAGCAGTGGGGCGATATAAACCTGATACAACAATGACTGACATCACAGTCTGGGAAGACTATTAAGGCAAAATATAGTCGAAAATTAATGGCTGGCCCTTAACAGATAGGGTCGTTTTAGCTGTCGTAATTTACTTTTGCAGGTTGTTTATCCACTCGGGTCGCATTGTGAAGTTCCAGATGAAGCGTTCATTTCCAATTTGTAGTTGCCGAATGAGCGACCTCACAAATGCTATACAAACATATTTGCATAGCCAACCTTAATTTGAAATTAACTTTATAAAAGTTACTAACTTTAGATGGAAATTGCCGTAATTACTACCTGAATGGACGTTACTGGCTAGAGTATACAACAAATTACTTATAACTAGCTTAATAATTGACTGATGTACTAATTGTAACTGTTCTTAATAAAAAATAAACATCGACGACATTTGATTTAATTTTTTACGCTTACGAAGATATTTTTGTCTAAATTGTGAAATTTTAGCACCAAAAGTCGTTAAGTGGTTCTAAAAAATTATTACCAGTCTTAATAATTGGGATGATATTAGTTGTTTACTTGTATATTTAATTTTACTGTTATAAAATAGTAACAAAAATGTGTCTTTACATTGAGAATATTTTGGAAAACATGGTTATATGAAGTTAATTAGGTGTTTTATAGTACAAAACAACTGCTTATTATAGATTTTGTCCGTTTTTTTTTATTTAATAGCTTGTTTAAATATCAAAATTATTACATGCATTAAAGTAAAACTTTTTTTCTTTTACAACTTACATTAGCCTTTAAAACCGCTAAACATTAAAACGCTACAAGACGACGGAATTATAATGCAAGATTTTTTTGTGACAATACTTGCATTGCTGGTTGTCGAAAAAATGTTTGATTTATTTTAATTCGTTTACCGATTACATAACAATTCGCCTGGACACTCAAGGTGTGTTAAAGGCTATTATGATTAATTCAGATCCACAAAAATTATGCAATGAAACTAGGCAACGAGCACAACGCTCACAGCAGAATCATAAAATGTCGATTCCGACCGGCTCCGACTGCGGTGGGAATTTATATCTTGAATAATTTTGATTCTATCCGATTTCTCCCTTCAGTTCAAATACTCGCATTTATTCTAAGAAAGAAAAAAGAACTGGAAGCAAAATAGTGCAAAAGACTAACCTTCAAAATGTATATTTAGAATTATATTTGTACACATTTCTTTAAAACTATCGATTTTATCTTCTAAACGAAGATATGACTCTGTTTTAATATTTCATGCACACATTACTTCAAAATGAACAATTTTATCTTCTAAATCAAAAATATGACTCTATCTATTTTAATATTTTATGTACACATTACATTAAATTTAACGATTTTATCTTCTAAACCAAAAATATTACTCTATCTATTTTAATATTTTATGTACACATTACATTAAATTGAACGATTTTATATTCTGAACGAAAATATGACTATCTATTTCATATTACATGTGTATACCATCGTTATAATATGTCGTACATCGCCTTATTACATACCGCTTCCGGATATTGTTTACTTCCGAGAATGTTTACCCGTAAGTTACATCAACAACGAAATCATTTGATGTTCCTCGCGGAAACGGGCCCTTATAAAAAGCGGGCGAGTACAACATTGTTTTCGGAATATCATAAGCTAAGAGGGCGGCGCGTGCGTACGCGCGCGCGGGCGCGGCCGGCCCGCGTCTGCCAAAGAAAATATCGGCGGGCGCAGAACAAAGGTCTGCGGTGTTTCTGTGAAGCTTTCTTCGACGAAACTTCGTCCGTAAAATGTATACCATGATCCGTTATTGAATTTTTATATTTTTTAGACGTCCAAAGCTATTTTGATTTTCGAAACGAGGTTCGAGAAAGAATCGCTTGTCAGAAATGTTCATATAAACATATGTTTTTATTAAGAACGTACTATTTTCGCATATTTACCCGAACGATGTTTAGTAAAACAGGCTTAGAGGGACTTTAGTGACTGTGAACACATATATAGACATAACAAAGAATTTCAAACATTTTTCATTAGAGGAAATTCGAAAAACATTGATTACATTTATTACTATATAACAAGTAGATATTACATAATGGATAATAAATAAATTTTAACACGACATACCTTTCATTAGATGTTCACAGCTTCTTGTGAATTCATGTAATCAAATTCGTTCTTGAATATTTCGGTAAAATAGTCAAATAATATTGCGTATGAATAATAATTCTACAACGTTGTATACATTTCTTATTTTATATGCCAATATTCCGACAATTTTAAATTCTGAAATACCACTATTAAATTGATCTACTTTCAATTGGATTCCATAATTGAACCTTTCTTCAAATTAGATTTTTAAGATCCTGCTTAGAATACTGAAAATTTTCCAGAAAGTAATGACTTTAGTGTTTTCATTCCAATTTTAGAAAATTGAGATTTCGTAATCCGACAATCTTAAGTGGTAGGGAGCTTTTGCGTAAACCTGAAATGTCTTTTCAAGCAAAAAAACGCTTGGAATTTTGGAGACTTGACTGAATTAAGATTTCCTGAAAATTTTTCATTAATCGATGGTGTACATTTTGAAATATCTGAAAGAATAAACGAACAAGTTTTTTCCCCTTAACTCGAAAAGTTGTTGATTCCAAAATGTAATCAGTTCTCTTTCTAATAAAACTACATTGAATGCTGTAAGGTTGAAGAAAATTGATTCATTTTCCACATGTCATGAATAAAAAAATTACAAAAAAGTATTTTTAAACTTTTCAAAAAATAGATTTTTAATTCATTTATATTTGCCTTTAAAAAGCTACATCAAACATCTTAAACCTCTTTGAAATCGATCAAACTGATTAAAAGATATTATCTATTATCGTAATGTTCCAATTTATTCTTTTTCCATATTACTTTTTTTATATGATGACGGGTCGAATTTTGAAATACAAATACAATGTGAACTTAAAAACTTTCATGGAATGTGGCAAGCCAAATGAAGTCGGTGAATTCTTTAAAAAAACATCTTTTACAAAATATTTTAAAAGAATAATAAAATCACTTTTTGATACTTCTAACAATTTTAAAAGAGAAAATTGTTAATTCTGAGCTCGTAAATGTTAATAATAATGCTTTCCTGATTTCCGAGCTCGAAACTATTGTTTCGAGCATTCGACCTCAAATCATGAAACATTATCACTCGAAACATGGGGGAACTTTTAACGGTGGCCTGCAACTTCGACTGTTACCAAAATTTTCTTTTATAGAAATGAATCGAAGTTATAAAATATTTAAGTCTACGAATTTTGATTAAACAGCAACAATAAACACGCTCATATTAAATAAATGGATTATGTGAAGAGTTTTAATAATACTTTCCGTAAAATTATATTTCAAAACCTTTTTTTTTATTTGATGTAATAACTACAATAAAACATCAGTGTTGCAGATAAACTATCTGTTACCTTTTCGTATTTTTACAATTGTCTCTTTGACGGATAAAATATTAACAATATTTACGTGAATATTTTTGTTGCAG
Source organism: Eumeta japonica (assembly GCA_005406025.1). Taxonomy (NCBI): domain Eukaryota; kingdom Metazoa; phylum Arthropoda; class Insecta; order Lepidoptera; family Psychidae; genus Eumeta; species Eumeta japonica. The sequence continues at coordinate 31,308 of BGZK01000342.1, read as the reverse complement.
AATTATAAAAGTTCACTAAGAGAGAGGTGCTCACAAATGAAACAACAGCCTAATAATACAAACTGTTATCGTAAACTGCACCCGCTTCTACCCTCCCATTTTATATTATTGCTAACACACCGTTCTTGGCCCCCACGGAGCTGAACGCCAGCCGAAACAACTACCACTTGGAGTTTATCTATTTGTTCCCGCATAACTTCAAAACTGTGCGAACCCAAAACTGTTTTCAATGAGCGATAAAAGTCCCAAGAGTTGGGAATGTTCGAGCTTAACAGCCCCGCCCGACATTTGAAAACGAATTGTATAGATTTTGTTCATACGTTCTAACTTATTCCGAATTTTAATTAAGCCTTATCGAAATTAATTAAACTAAACGCATATTTGGAAATTTTAGATATTAGCTAGTCATTAATTTTCTTTGCTCTCTGTCTAAGCTGAGGAATAGTTTTTACGAATGTGCTAAAAGAATGGGCTTTTAATGTTTAGATGATCGATTGGTAAGAGCTAAAATATGCAAGCGGTTCAACGAGGAATTTATATAGGGGTATACTTCGAGTTCACTCTATAAGCTTATCGTGATACTCTTACGGCTCAAAGTTATGGACGTCGGTTGAAGCTATATCTCAGTGATACCCAAATTAGATGGGCTGAAGAAACAGGATCCTGAAACACGGGATTTAGCTTGTGTAAGCGTATGGTGAAGAACTCTGTGAAAAACAAAGAGACAATATATGAAAGAGCTGTGGCGAAAGAGCAGGCAGCAAATTGTAAGCGGTTTACCTCTAGCCAGGAGACCGAGAAAGTACGTTATAATATCAACATGATCATTGACGAATTTGGATCTAGGTCTATATAGAATAATAATTCAGGACACTAATTGTACCTATATTATTATATTTTAGAATTTAGGACTTTCAAGTTTTCAAGTACTTGAAATCCTTAAAACGAATGTAATGCTAAGAATTTTTTTAGTCTATTTTTATACAAACAGATTTAATTTCAAAGATGTTGAAACTGTCGATATAAATTTTAATCGAGTTATACAGAGTAGTTTTGAAATAAACGTATTATGGAGGTAGGTAATAAATTGCATTATCTAATATATATAAGAAAATATATACAGATTTGGTGATTTTGTGGAAGAAAATACTATTTTACTGTTGTAATGTCGTCGATGGATAGCTAGTATGATTGAGATCTAAATTAAAATACATATAAGATTGGGGATCTAATCGACAGCCAACCGAAATCGACAGCACGAGCGGGAACGGAATGGGACCTGCAGCGAAATAAAGAATGAGAATCGGCATGAGGTCGAGATGAAAGGGCTCGAGAATTGAATACAAAAATAACGAAACCAAAATCACGATTGGAGTCGGCAGCGGACATGGGGTCATGAGTAAGGTAGGGTCGAGATCGGGTTGAGAATAACATCGATAAAAGACGTATTAATTAAATTGAAAAAGCTAGTTTATAATCATATAATAGGATTAGCACTTTTATTATAGAACTTTTTTAAAGTTCACTTGGACTCTCCTTAATGCATAATATACGACGAATTGCGTGAAAAGATAAAAACTCCCATTGTTAAATCAACCGCAAAATTTGACAGATAATGTTAGAAAAATTTATGAAGTCTTATAGTTTAGTAAAAATTTTCATTCTTTCTTTTGGTGCAACCTGCCGTTTATATTGTACTAACACATATCGCACTATAGTTAAGGAGTATTTGCAGAATCTTTTACTATATTGCTCATTTATAAAGTTTCTTATCTCAAAAGAAACTCTTATAGGGTCGCTTAATTGAGTCGCTCGCTCGTCTGTCTCTAAAGACCCTTTTCCTTACGAACGCGTGAGGTATCAAGTTGAAGTTAATGTAAAATACTTAGGTCTACAGCAGCTTAAAGTTGTTAAAAATCAAACTTCTAAGTCAACAAAATTAAAAAATTCGCTTATTTGTGTCAGAAGTAAATCAAAACCTATAGGGTACTTCCCGTCGACCTAAAATCATGAAATTTTTCAAAAAGCGAGGTCTCTCCCAACAGACTAAAAAAAATCTTTAATTTGCAGTTATACCAGTTAAAAAGAGTTTTTGTGATTAAAATTTGACATTTGCAGTTGGAGCATTAACCGTGATGTAGTCGGATGAATACATGAACATTTTTTTATTTATCATTACGAGTTTTTAAGATTTTCTTTAAATTTGGATGTTTAAGAAATTTTTTCGAGATTTTTTTTGATAAAAGAATAATAAAATCTCTTTCAGAATTCCGAACCGATGTTTTACCATTATCGATATCGATAACATAGAAATACATCTCTACACACAATTAACAGAGAAACCTCGCAGTCCGAGTTCCGTTCGCATTCGTCCGGAACTTTTTCCCGAGAATCGCTCAGGACAAACGCCGAAATCGAGATTTTCGGACGCACTGCCCTCGGTGTAGGGAACGCCGGCGTCCCTTACGGCGCCAGGAAGTAGGTTTATGTTACGTACTCGCAGGCGAAGGGGTGAAGTCACAGGAGGCGGCCGCCGGTCATGAGCGGGCCGGAGCAACCTATCAAAGGCTGGATCCATCCCGGAACGCGCAAGGCCAGGGGGGGAGAGGCCGAAACTGAAAACTCTTTCATGTATCGTATTATTTATGTGTTCGTACGCGGCCGTTTACGTGACCAGAATAAAGGCTTATACACTGGAGACGGAATGGAATCGTGTCCATACAATCACCGGGGTCAAAGATGGATAGGTTGTCCTTTATTGGAAAACATGCGGGGAATAATACGTGGGGCCCTCTGTGACGTAATGTATTTAAATGTGTTATTTTTAGGGGTCCGTATTCCGTCTGGAAAAAAAATCGAAACCCTTATAGGATCAGTGGTATGTCTGTCCGTCGTTCTCTCACACCTGATTTTCTTTGTTTTGGATCAATTAAGTAGAAAAGTTAGGACATATTTGGTTTTCGCGATTTGGAGGTGAAAGTGTAATGTAAATAATGAAATTTTAATATGGGGGTAATTTTTTGGGGGAAAATTATAATTAAAAAAAAAGTTTCTCAAAATATACCGTGTGACATATCAAATAAATCTATAATAAGTTTAAAACATGAAAGATCGATCAATATTGTGCGTACAAACTTACATTTGCAGTTGTTTCAATTATAACAAACAAATTTGGATCCAATATAGACAAACATCATAGATAATAATATTTATCATACGGAACTTTTTACACTCGAGTTCAACTCACAATGGTCTGATTTCATTATGCTTAGCTTACATCTTTGAACCCTTTGAAACGCCTTGAAAAAATTAACGTAAAATTTCATTTTTCCCAATAACTATTATTAATTTGTTATACAATCATTGTTTATGTAATATTTGTTGTAATAAAATCAATAAGTTACGCAACGCATAATAACTAAGTAACCGTTCCTCATTTAAAGTATCAGACAGTGATCGTTGAGTTTTTTACTATGAACAAAAAAGGTTATTTTATATTGATATTATTTAAAAAACATTGCGAAAATTAAAAATTATCGTTTAAAATTCTTTTGGACCTTCATTTAATGACCATCCATCAAAAAGTTGAAATTATTTGCACCGTTCCATTTTTTGAAAAATAGCACCTTCCCTAGTCTTTACTTATCGGTTAAACATTTTAACGACGTAAAGGATATCTTGCACATAATTCACAAAAACTAATATTTGCGATAGGCATAAAATTAAATAAAATGGGTTCTTACTTATGGGTTCTTAAAAGAACATAAAAACTTAGAAAGATTGGCATGAAAAGCAACGCAACTGTAACGTCGGCACATTAAAATAAAAAAAAATCTCCTTATTCCTTAAGGATGATCGCATTGGAATATTTAGGTAGAATGCATGTAATGGATATACTTTTATTCAAATTTATATATCTGTTTAATAAAGTATATTAAATTTTATATTAATATATTAAATTCCACATTAAACGATTGGAAACAACGGCAATAACGTTTAACATGATATACATCGAAGGTTTAATTTACGAAATTGAAACATCTATAAGCCATCAATGGAAGAGTGACGCACGCGTTCAGCTAAGATGCTCGAATGTGTTGTGCGGTGGGGCAACACAGCGAGTTGGTTTTTTTGTAAAGCTCGATTGATCGCCTCGTTTAATTTACGCGCCGCGGGTTATGCACGAAAATCGATTCTCAAGGAGTAAAATCCGAAATTTAAATAATCACATTGATTACGCATTCTACATCCGCGAAGCTTTCGCATCGCAAAATATAACCGAGAATCGTTACGACGTCGTTCAACTTAAGAAGTGATTCGTGAAGCGATACCCGCTTCGAAATTCACCCCGAATAATACGGCTTTAAAACAACCAGAGCAGGTGGGTCCGCGCAATGCAAATGCAATAATTTATTCATTCCACTCGAATATTGTCCGCGAGGAGGCAGGTTAAAGCTATAAGATTTGCTCCAGAATGCTAAATAGGTCGGGGCGTCCCCCGGCCCGCATCTGAATTATCAGAGCTTACGTCGCCTTCCCCGTAGCTCGCTCACGAGGTTGTGTGTAAGCTCTTTTTTTTTTCAATCTCGCCGCATTTTATTATTGAAACGTAGACGTCTAGAAGTTCTGCTGAAGTATGCAAACTGACTATTTGAGAAATATTGGGTTTTGTGATGTGAAATTACGCTATTGTTGAAATGTTAAATTGTTTCTTTTGTATTGTTATCTTCACCAATGTTCTGTAATTTAATAATAAATACAAAGGAAAAAATGGGACGACCTTGTTTAAGAGCGAGTCAAATTCCCAAGTAAATAGTCAGGGAAAAAGTTATAGGAAAATATGCAAGTCGATGACAATAATATAACGTAATAATACAATGGGAATGTTACTTTAGTCTTTAAATAAAATAATGATTATCATCTACATATATTTGTTGATTATTGAGTCTATCACGAGCGGTTAATGTGAAAGCAGTCGTTCAACAAAGGCAGACAAAAAGACAGGCACACACTTATCTGATACCATAGGCGTTGCGTTTTCAGAATTATAATAAAAAAACTCTACAGTTATTGTAGTACATATATGGAATGTGCACGGTTATTAGATAATTGTATAACTTTCCATGGTTATTACTGTTAAACGTAATATAAAATTCAAATTCGAAAAAGGCGTGAAACGCATAGAAGAATAACTGAGAAATGACATAAGATACGGTTGCGGAAGACCCTTAATTATTTTTCTACGAGTTTCACTCCTTTCCCACATTTGAATGTCAAATGATATTCAATATCTAACAATAACAAATACCAAGGTCGTACAGCTATCTAAAAGCGTGTAGGTTCCATCGACAATACACTATAAAAATTATGTACGAAATAACGCGAGACGGTAGTAGGGCGTCGCTGGCGCGCACGGGCCGTGCGGTCTTGTAGGCCGCTCCTCCCGTAACTTTATCTGATCGCTCAATAGAACCTCGTATTTTTATTCTTATCGGCCCGCAAAGGTCCCTCCGAGAGGGCCTCGCTCCGAACCGCGTTACGAAACCGGCCAAGAGCCGAGGAAAGTTTTGACTCGAAAGATTTAAGAGGACCGATGTAGAGGAAGTCTTATATAGTAAGCGCTCGGGGTGGAGTGGTCGTCGTCGTCGAGCGAGCTTTTAAAGTGTTTCTGACATAAATTTAAAGGGTTTCTCGTTACCATAAATAAACGAAACTCTTGTTGTTATTGTATTGTTTTATATCGAATTCGTTATGGTAAATAAGACCTGATATATTAAAAAAAAATTTTTGAAATAATTTAATTTACTACTCAAATATTTCTGTTTGTATTTTACGAATGTGTGAAGTAATTTTAATAAAAGAATCACAAATTTACTTTATCATAAATTTATAATCGTTGTCGAATAGAATAAGGCGTATCAAAATGAGTTAAATATGCTTCTGAAGAAATGTTTCAAAAACTTCTATGACACATTTATATAGTAATTTAAAGTTAATAGCTTCAATCACGAATTATGTACACAGAAATTGCGAGAGAACACGAACGCTGCAAAACTTCTAGTGAATAATACATAGCTGCAATAAAAAAAAAAACTAATTAGAATCTTTTATTTTCGTTCTAAAATTTATTTGTTCTTTGATTATAATAAAAGTCGAAATCTTATTGTTGAATTGAATAATTGAAAAGAACCATATTACTTGCGTGTAGAAAAACATATAAAAAATATTACGTTAATAAAGATTACAATTATTATTAATCTTAAATAAAAAGATAGTGGAAGATTATGTCTCAAAAGTGGAGTAATGAGAAGGCTTGATAAGCTACAACAACAAACAAACAACATCAATAAAACAACCACTCTAACAATCGGTTACGCGGGCGGAAAATATTAAACATTGGCATGCTGTATATTTATTATCTATTATAATAGTTCCAGACAAAGCCACTCGGGTTACAATCACCAGAACAACTTCAACCGTAAACACATCCCAGGACCGCAACACAACGCCACCTCGGCCACGATAATTTTATATCCGTTGACCGATTTCAATAACTACCTCTCGGATGTCGCTGCTCTGAGCTAATCCATTAGACATTTCTGTCTCGCATCTAGTTCTTCGGTATGGCCACAAAGGAGTTACGCACGACACGTACATGCACGTGTGGACGCAACACGAGCGCGGCTAACGACGCCGGCCCGCCTATCCGGATCGAAGGGGCATCATTAATCAGGCCGCTCGTAATCGCCGGCTTTTCTACAAAAACACGCCGGCCCCCCGACTCCCGATGTTGTTGTGACGAATCGTCGAAAAATATTATAATAAAGACGATACCCATTAAACGGAACGGGATAAAAAAAAAAATCCCTCCTCGTCGGAGGGACCGCCCTCCTAAGTAGGTATATAAATTATGTAAAGGGGCCCGCGAGGTTTTCGGGGAGCCTCTTAAAAAAATACATATTTACATAGAATCATTAAACGGGAAATTCGACGAATATTAATTGATGGAAGCGAATAATATCGGACGAGTGAATTGCCTTATGATGAGATATAAGAAATCGTTTCCTCATTTTCGAATTCTCCATATCTTTTTTCGTACATGTATTAATCATCACGCTTCCGTATAGACAAAGCCGATGGAACTTTGTATGGATTTGGTAACAGTCATAGATGTATTTTGAACGTGAAAAATAATTTCAAATACTTGTTTATAGAAATTGATCTAGAAAAAAGGATCGGCAACGAAACCAAAAAAAAACTTTTTTTGACATCTTTCGTTCAAGCACTAAGCGATTTTTCACTTTACGTTTTTCTGTGTTTTCATATAAAAAAAATATTTGAGTTCAAATATGAACTTGTACTCCATAAACTATTACAAACAAATTTTAAAGCCCGATATAGTTACTAGAATGATTTATTAAACAATTTTTTTCGAATTCTAATCATATCTTAGTCCTTTTTAATTTTATAGCAAAAAGTATATTCAACGTAAAATATTTTATTTTATAATTAAAATGACTAATAATAAATTAATAAATTAATGTTTAAACGATACAATCCAAGCATTTGAATTTTCGATGCCATGTTGACTTTTAAAAATAATACCGTTTTTAAGAGTTTATAGAAAATAATGAACTTTTGAATTGTAAGCTTCAATATTTTTATTATTTTTTTCTATTTCTTAATCTACGCTAATGAAAACCATAATAAAACAAATTATATGGACATCAAACTTATTGATATCACGAATTATTGATATTCTAACATCAGCCACGAATATTGGAGGAACGTCGTAATTCTCATTAATGTTTCGTTTCAATTTGTAACACAAATATATATAATACGTACTTAAATGGAATTCTGTCCGTAATGCGCACATAATAATATGTTATTACAGCGATGTAATATATTATGATGTATTGGAAACACCGTTTCATGTATCCGTTTCAATGGCAGGTAAATTGAATGGGAACAGGGCCTCGATAATATAACCACAGTGACTGTTTGTCGAAGATATGATTTTAATACATTACTGTAATAGTTTCCCTGCGACGTTATACTCTATGTGTTTTGTAATCAATATAAAAGGAAACGAAATCGATTCGTACGCGTCGAGTATCTAGTTTAGTACATAGTCGGGTTGTAATGATTTTTCTGATAATTTTGTTTTTGTCATTGTGATAAATCCATTTTAGTATTATACAATGGTGGTCTTCATCGAACTCGATAAACTCTTTGGATAATGTAATCGTGTTTCAATATTGATTTTATTTTTATTTTTTTTTTTTTGCAGATTTATATATTAGAATATTATTTTGACTTATTTGAATCGCTTAATGAGTAGTTGCGAATTTATTAACTGATTTATAATACTGAAATAGTAAAGCCACCAATTTAATGATTTTTTTCTTAAAATAAAATAGTCTCATTACCAATTTGACTGAACGGTAATAAATTTCAAATTAATTTAATTTGTTAAGATTCTTATCCACATGAACTCGTTATTTTTCGATCTGAGAGTTCGCTAGAATTAAGCGTGCCAAAATTCAAGAAAAATTTCGTTACGAACCTTAGTACTGAAAAAAAAACATGACGTAAGACACTACAAAAATACCTCCAATTCCAGTAACACCGCACAATACCCTAATAATCTCTTACACCAAAACGTAATTTTCACCGTGACCCGACGGAGTTAATTTGCCGTACACACGCGCCGATCTAAATTACACTATTTACAGCGTTAACCGTTCACGACTGCCAATAACATCGACCCCCTTTTCGACCGGTGTCCGATATCCGTTTAGCAGATATCGACACCTCTGCAGCACAACGAATCCGTAGGTCTACGAGACCCGTAGCGCCCGCGTGCGCCCCGCTACGGCGCCGCACCGACACTGGCCGCTACGCGCTACGCTTACAGCTCGGAGAATATCCCGCCCGCTGCTACGGATTCAGAAATCTGTGCTATCTAATGAAATATCGGTTTTATCGATTCTTAAAAAAAAGAAATGATGTGGAATTTAATAACCGTAAAGAGGGGAGTGTCTTTATTCGTTCTTTACTTCTGTAGAAAATATTTTACCATGTAGATGTAGCGAAAAATTCTTAAGCGACATTATTATAATAGAGAAAAAAAACTGCGTTTCGTAATATTTATTAATCGCTATTTTTCGATGTTCATTGCCTAGTATATGAGACGCAAACTTTGAATTTGACAGGCTTTGAATTCGATCCTCAGTCAGGCAACACGTTTTATAATCGATTCACTAGTTTATTACTTATACGTAAGCGCTCAACCTGAACCCTTGGTATATTATTTGCTGTTACTTCGTAATAGAAAAAAATATCGATTTCACTACCTAAACTATCAGCTCGTTCATGAAAGCCTATTTTTATATCGTGTTAGTTGTGAGAAAACTAATATATACATATATAATGAAAATAGGTTGTCTTTCTTCGCCAATCACGTAAAAACTACTAAACATATAAACATGGGACTGGGACCATTCGATGCGAGATGATTTGTAGATGGTTTTAAGCTACTCATTTTTTGAATTCCGTAAATTCTTTGCCATTTTATTTATAATAAAAATTACCCAGCGAAGCGGGCGGGACAGCTAGTTTTAACATATATCGGTGAAACATTGTCGTAACTAGACACGACAAAGCACTTTTTTTGTTACTGATTTTAAATTATACCTTTCCGTACCATGTTACAGCAATACTTATCCATCGCGAACCTTACATTAACATTATTTCATTTAAATTACTACTTTGGACGTTGGTTAAGCATTCGAAGTACTTATTTTTTTTTCAAACACAGCCATTTTCAAACGTAGCTATCGTTACAAATGCTTGCGTTGATGATGTATTGGTATTTCGAATTTTCTTACAAGAAGGATTTAATCTTACAAATACATATTTCTTTTTTTAATTTAATTTCAAATGCGCATTCATGTGTCGTAGGTATTAAATAAAATATAGATATTATAATAGTAATAATAAAAAATATTTAATAATAAAATATGGTAATGATGACGCATCATATAAAATCCCAAGACAAAAAGCAATAATTTTGTCACGCATTTAGGGTATAACGTAATGTAACATATTTATCATTACTTTTAAATAAATGAAATAGATTTATGTTTACAATTTCTATATTCAATATTTACGCTAATACGATATAAATTAAAACATATTTATCATTAATAAGTTCTCATTCTGATCATTAAAGTCCCCGTTGTTTGATCTCGAATTATTTCACATCGTATTTATGCACCATCAACATAGAAGATAACTAAAGGGACAAATGCTAGAAAATAGCCAGACCGCTAATGGTTGACGAGATAATGCATCACTGACTGTTATTGAGTTCAGAAATATCTAAGACACACTGTATGAAAGGTATCGCAAGTTGTGTCGAGGTTGTGTTACTTTGCTGCAAAAGCATAATTTCACTCGATTCTCTACGCTCGACTATTAAGTATGAATGGATCCGTCCATCCGTACTTACTGGCTGATAGTTATATCCTGGCTTAAAACGATCGTTAAAAATGCAACAAGACCGATGACTTAGCCTGTTGTTTTTGATACGAAGCAAGGGAATTAATACGACTTAGGGTAAAAACTCACTGGTTAGATATCGAACTCAGCAACTTCTGATTCGGTATCAAACGCGGTGACCACTCAACCGTCACCGCTCATACGTTACCACAGCTCACCGTAAGCAGTACACACAGAATTACAAAACATTTGACACTATACTCTCTATAATACTTCAAAGCGTATGTATATAAGCTTTTAAAGTGTAATGTTATCTATCCAACGTGAAACATTAAGAACTGTACATGCAGTTCTTCTGCGATTTAAAATGAGTAAATGTTCAAAGAATAGGGATCAGCCAACTTAGTTTCAGAAGTAAGAAGTAGGTGCGCAATTGCAGAATTGATGACCTTTGAGAAAGAAGGCTTCTCCATTAGCGATCATGGACAGGATGGTGCAGTGAAGATGAGCCGCTACTAGACTAGCGGAGACAGCGCAGGGGTTAAGAGCGTCACCTCGAAATCAGAAGGTGAAGGTACTGGATTAGATATCGAGCAAGGGTTAAATAACCTACGAGTTTTTAACTTAAATTAAGCCACTCACTCTGTGACTCGGAGGGCATGTTAATCCGTTGGTCGTTAATCTTTGTCGTCGCTATGGCAACAACGGTCACTAGCCCCTGCCAATACTTATTGGAACATCGTGGCGGGCTTAAGATCCAAATCTCTCAAATTACCATGTTAAGATTTGGAAAAATACTCGTTCGCAGTTGGTTCATAAAAGAACAAACAGACCGAAGTAAACTAATATGACAATGATTTTAAATACATAACTGTAATATGTGTGTATAAGATAATCAAATCAAAAACTTTGACAATAATAATGAAATGAAAAGATGTTTCGTGTATCTCATCTGTAGTAAACAATGATAAATAAGTATACCCAAATATTTTTATGGACGTATTAAAAATTCCGCGTTCAAGTCTACTTAGGAATCGGTCAACTTTCGCAAAGGGAATTTCGTATTCTTACAAAGTTGTATCGTTCGAATAATAACATTCAATTTTCCACCTTTTTCCATGTACAATCGTGAGAAATATGTTCTGAATCAGCGATAAATATCTCGTTCTTATAAAGATTTTTTTTCTGAAATATTCATTGAATATTTAATAAAGATGTTCTTTGTGTCTTGTATTCACTTTATATTTTTTCTTAGAATAAATGTAATCACCATTCGCCGTATATATTTTGTCAATGATTTAAAATTCTTTTTTGAGAGAATTGCATCACCTTAGTGTTTTGTACTTGAAGCCCTGCGTGGATCCTGTTACTCTCCATTAATGTTTTCCTTCGTCACTTCGTCCGTATGGTAGGGCATTCTACAGTACAACGCACTAAACTTTGCCATTCTGTTTTGCCTGCGAATAATGCAATGCGCAGGCTCAACACGCTCCGATCTTTCTTTCTTCTGCTTCGTGTTCACATTTTACGCTATTGCGACGCTTTCGTGACTAACTTCGCTGCGGCAGTTTCGTTGAACCTCTTGAACGATATAAGCTTGAGACAGATAATTCGTACGCATTTTATTTAAATTTTGAAAGTCACCTTTTTTTAATGTCCGTCGAACTCTTAGTACACACAAAAAGTTTTAACTATATTTTTTACTTAAATAGTGACGCTAACGAAAGTGAGTTTAGAAAATTTCAGTTTCAAATGATTGTTCATAATTCAACCTATTTTTCCATTTTTTTATGTCGAAACCAAAACTCTATTTTTTAATGTTAAGACACATGAGAAAATTAAAAAAGCCTTAATAAAAACTTACGTAAAAAGCCGCTTGACGTCTACATTACGAAAATGTATCCAGTTATAACATTTTTGGTGGTATTTTTTTCCGAAATAAGGTAGGAATATTTTTCATAAAAACATTATCTAGCTTGTAACAAAAACTTTGGAAATATAATTATATAATAAAGTTTATGACAATATAGGTAAGATATTATTTAGAGTAAAATTTTAAATGAATCATGATATTATAATTCGAATATTGTAGATGACACAAACAGTGCAAATTTTCTATGATATTAATCTAGATAATAGCTCAACTTTAATCATAGCATATGAAATAATACTATCTTTGGATATAAAATGTTTTAGGATTTAACTTATTAAACATTTCGAGAATAAATCTTCAAATCCAGTTATTAAAAGCCAACTAATAATATAATTGGTTCAGAAATATTAAAATGACTTGTAAACGCCTATAGCTGTAGTCTCGATCGTTATTTATTCATTTAATTGTTCCAATTGTATGGTTAAAACAAAGTTATGTAGTTCGAACGTAAAAAATTGTACCCGTAGAATTACCTTATATGAGTTTGATAGCAATAATTGTCTAAATATCATAGAAGGATACATACTTATTATTTTCCCTTAAATTTTGAGATGGTTATTGGTTGTAACTGACTAGTCGTATCTGTGAGATTGTTTAAATGATAATATTTGCAATACAAGATCATTATTATCAGCGAATGAATAAGGCGGCGATCTACAGAATATTGCGTTTCTGGCTTTATGGTTGTAGTTCGAAAAACTCCAGGTCAAATTTATAGTCTTTCATATACATCTGGTCATTCTTTAAATGGATAGACGCGTTCACCGCACTCAAATTATATTTCTCTTGTTGCGAAGTTGTGAGGGTATTTCGTATTCGTTACGGTAACATTCCTACCGAAAAATCAGCTGCGAAGAAAAGCCTCTCGCAGCAAAATCGTCACATAAAATGTAATGTGACGATTGTATTCCAAGAGTTTCGGTAGGAAATCACATGTCGTGTAATGGCACGACATGTGATTCGCTACTAACTGCGAATAACGCTACGAAGATTATGGGACGAGTGAAAAAATACATAATCACGATAATGCCGCCGACTCTACGAAATAGTCGTTTAAGGTAAAAGACCACAAGCCGACATCGCTTGCGTTAGAACCGGTATATCCAATGAGTTGGCGGCCGTAACTAAAGCAATAACAACACAATACAAGGAAATTATGACATAAGCCAACTCCATAGGTGGAGGGGAGAATAGGCGGCGTCCGAAATCGCCGGCGACTGTACCGGCTCCTGTCCAGAAAGGGGCCACGTCGGGGACTTATTTCAGCTAACGGTTACGTCCTTCGGTTTGCAGTTCTAATTTGTTTCTGTATTCATTAAAACTTCCTCCGGGTATTCAGGGGAAGGTTGGAGTTATTTCAAGACGAAACATGACGTCCGAGTTGAGAGCAGTTTTTATGTCTTATTTTTTTTTCATCCATCGTTTCTTAAATATTGTGTGTAAGTTTCGCACGGATTTTGAATAATTTGCAACCTCGTTATATGTATCTTCATATATAAAAATGGATGTCTGTCTGGAATTAATGGACGTCGATACCGTTTTATCGAACACCATGAAAGCTGGTGTATGTATATATAAAATTTTCATAAAAAAGGTTTTCATACAATCTATTTTAGCATTCGTCTCCGACTTCGACCGCGTTTTGTACCGTTGAACTAAAGTAGGTACTACACTGATTCAAAAAATATTTTACTAATACGTAGATCCACTATTCTGAGTAATACAGATCACATTTTATTTTGATACAAGCATTTGTCCCGGAATTATAAAATTCTGAAACGCGATCGACAGCCGTATAGTAACAAAATTGAGAGCCTAGACCGAGACTAAAATCGAGATTAGAACTGGGATCGAAACCGAGTGTGGGACCATAAATAAAGAACGTGGTTAAAATCAAAATCATCAAAAACCATAAAAGAATCATAATTGAAAATGGGAACAAGATATTTTTTACTCAAAATTAGACATACTATCTACAGCACAACAGTCAAACCACATTTGGAATACTTAATACGGTTACGAAGTTGTGCTGCAAAGTGAAATATCGCTTCGTTATAAAGATCACAAAGTAAAATGATAAGTCTCACATCACCTTAACTATCAAATATTTTAATTTATATAAACTACGAACGTTCACTACTTACTAATTAAGGAAATGCCTAAGAACTACATTTACACAGAAATTATATTTACGACAAATGAACATAGATGTGCTATAAGAAACATAAATCTTATGAAACAAATTACACCAAGAATATTATATGTACGGAAAAAAATAGTTTGAAGGAATTTAACTATGCAACGCCCTGTTAGAGGGTATTAAAAATTCCATATGAAACTAAAACATAACATATGAAATCTTTTAGTTTCATAATTTCTCTGGAAGTGAATTGTATATATACATTCCTTGAGAAGTTAATTTTCTTACCGGAATTGGTATTTAGTAACGAGAATTCTATATAAAAGACATACTAAAACATGTTCACACGCGCGAAGCATCGGGCAGAAAGTATGTAAATATATAAAATATGTTAGTTAATCAATATCAATAAAGGAGCATATTTTAATATTAGCTCTCCAAAGAAGAATGTGTTTAGCTCAGTAGCTGGGCCAGTGCCCAGCATCTTTAAAAAAACAGTAATGTAATTGTTATTTTACAATTTTAAATTCGCAAGAAAATGATACTTATTGACCATTCGCACAACATTCAATACTGTTTTCAGTGTAATTGGTACCGCAATTAATTAAAAAGAAACCGGGTTTACGTCATATTATCTGTCAATCTTACCACAAGCTGATTTAAAATTCATGTAAAAGCCTACTTCTTTCTCTCCTTCTCCTAGCACCCTTCCTATCAAATATTTGTATTCTTTTTCTCGCTTAAGCCCGCCCGCAACTCTGGTAAAATTCCTTTCTTTCTTACGCCCTTCTTCAACCTTTCCGCCTACATTACGCCATACACTCAGTACGCCGTATTCAACTATGAATTTCCTTATAATTTCAAACTTTCCCCGCGTTTCTTTGTTTACAATTGGCATAACGAGGGAATAGGAAATATTTCTCTTCGCCACGCTTTTCTCACTGATTCTTTCAGTTTGTCTCTCATTTTCTTAAGGCTGTGTTAACTGTAAACTGTAAATTCACTCCTGCCGTTTTATTTTCTTCTATTACGTTCCGTTGTCATTCTCTATACGTTTAGCTTAGTAAAAAAATATTTTCCATTTCATAAAAAGGCTTCAGCGTTGTTTGAAGGAGTATAAATCTTCAGCGTTAGATTTTTATAATAATTTGAGACGAATTCTATCAATCTTCTCATTTTAGTATCATAGTCGATAAGTTTTGTTGTGTCGCAGGAGTATTAGAAAGATCAGTTTTACCGGTCTGTCAAATACATCCACCATTTGTAAATTTCATATTATATTGCTTAAAATAAAGTTATTACATGTGTCGACTAAATGGTAGTGCTATAAAATGTACCCGATAAAAATATCGCCAGGAATCATTTAATTTTAATGCTCAGGCAAATAAATTATTTGGCTTCAGCCAAAATTAAATCACGGCACGTCAACAATAGAACCTATTAATCATATTTATAAATGGAGAAGTGGAACAGTGTAAACAGTAAGCCCCTTATTAAAGCAGTGATTTTAATAAGGGACTTATTTGTGTATTTTTTAGAGTTCCGAGCCAAAATGGCAAAAACGGAACCTTTACAGTTTCGTTATGTCCGTCCGTCCGTCTGTATGTCACAGGCAATTTATTCAAAAACTGCAAAACGTATATTGATGAAATTTAGTAGTGTGTCTTTTATAAGCCGCTACTTAGTTTGATGGTCATAAAATAAAAATAAATATTCCGTACATGTAACAGAAGATGAAAAAAAATAAGGCATCTTTGGAATTTTTCTGATTACGTTAATAACTTTGGAAATAGTCGTTTCAAAAGTTGCAGAAATTCTGCCCCCCCCCTATATTTCCTAAATCATATGTCCAAAAATATGAAAAAAGTAAAATAACTCTTAATAAATATTTTCTATAATCTTGAACATGTTCGAATATACTGTTTTTGAGTTTTTGCCGAAAAACTGCGCTTCTCAACAAAAGGACGCAAGCGTCTTAAAGATACGCTCTTTTGTTGTTGCACTTTACATTAGTTTAATAGTAATAGTCGACATACTTATCTGTTTTTCTTGTTATAATCGATTAAAGTGCTTATAACTATTCTGTGCTAGGAAACATGAAAAAGTGTAACAACGTAGTTTTTTTACCTGTAGTGCATTTTTTTATAATAATGACTTCGGAACCCTATAATGAGCATGGTCCGACATGCTCTTGGCCAGTTTTTTGTTTATTGTAAGTAAGCGTACAGAGGGATGCTGGGTACACATTATAACAATTTTGTGTTATATAAGAGCGTCTTTATTAAACTTTATATTTTGGTGAGAGTAAGCGTTCTTAAGAATATGCTTATTTTATAGTTCAAGCATGTTTTCTTGTATATTAAAGGAATTAAAATAGCAGATACATACATCGTTTATACAGATACATCATTTTCAAGTATGATCATTAACTTTGCTATGTCATAATAATGATTACGTCCTATATGATCAATGATAATATTATTACTTCAAGTGAAATTGAGTTTTCGTAGTAATTGTTTAGAAAATTAAATTATTTCGAGATTTATATAAGAAGAGAGCTCATAAATTAAATAAATGAAATAATTGTAAGACTATAACATGTGATCCTCCAAACGATCGGGCTTCGTATATATACTACTACTTATTACGAAAACACTCTTTTAAGATTCCATATCTCAAAAGGAATAAAAGAACCTTTATAGGATAACTTGGTTGTCTATCTGTCTGTCAAAACCTTTTTCTCGGAAATTTGCGGAGGTATCATGTTGAAATTAATATACAATTGGTACTTAGATCTGCCGTCCCTAGAATCTGTAAAATAATGAAGCTTCTAAATTAATGTGATCAAACATTACGGCCGGCCATAAGAAGCAAGATCTCACACATAAATACATAAAAATATTGAAAAAATTTAATTTGCTGTTATATCATATAAAATATTTTTTGTTATTCCGCGGTGGTATTTTCGTTTAGAGTATTGACAGTGATGGCGAGCTTTAAGTAAAGGAGAACATTTTTTTTTTAATTCCCGCTATGAAAACTTGACATTTTTAAGTGATTCCAAAAAAGTATTGATAGAATAAAGAAATCGTAATTTTCAGGACTAATATCGCTCTAGAATATGTATCGAAAACAAATATAAACCAGTCCAGACTCTTGATGCATCAAATATCAAACATACATGATGAAGTTTACACCGCACCCTCAGATGGCGAGTTCTATTTGAACTTTTTTATATTTATACTTACCATCGTCACAAGTTCTTAAAATATATTGAAATTATTCCATGCAATTCTACAAAGCACCATATCCATTTTACAGCCTTTTCATCAATATACCTCATATAATATTCCGCCAATCAACTATTCTGTTCATAGAGAATACTTTGTGCATACATATTTTGAAACAGTTACTTGATTAAAATTAAGAATATTCAATTAACATGTGTAATTTTTTTGGTGAAGTGTGAGTAGAAAGAAGATCTTTGCTTAGAATTGGTATAAAATCTCAACCAGTCCGCACTAATCTAGGAATATTGCAATCCATTATTTCATCTCGCACATGCGATAGTTCATTTCTAATCTACAAATCATCAAACAGATCTTCGAGGAGAAGAGGAATTGACTAAGAATACAACCTAAGTTAAAGGTACAACGAGATTGACATAACCTCTCCTAGGTTAAAGCCTCCTTATTCATTACATTAAAAAGGAAACCAGGATACTATTATTCTTAAAACGAGCACCATTTTAGGACTTTCATATTTAGGCGGACCATTCTTTGGAACCCCATCAACCACTTCGACTCTAATTTCTGTACTGATTGTGCCGGCCTTTAGATTTTAGAGCTGTGTTCGAGAAAGTTCTTGTGCAACAACATTCAGCTTCACAGAAAAGCGATATCACCGCGCCGGGCCGTCTAGTGGCAAGTCAGAGTTCATTGTGTATAATTGCTCAAGGCCTACGTTCGATAAGTTACGAGTTCGCGCCCGGCCAGTCATTAATTAAATTATGCCATAAATTACATTCTAGTTTATATTCGTAATTACTTTAATTTGCAATACAAGTGAAATCGAAGAGTTGTCCGTGATTTGGTTCCACATCAACGCTTTTTAGCGTATAAGTATTACTGTAGGTTGAGTAATGACAGTTACCTAGTATCTTCGGGAAATCTGTCCGAAGCTTTTGCTATATGTAAAAGTTAACTTCCATTTCGAATAGCGACATAGACACGCCATAACTGGAACATCTTTGTTGCTTTTAACTTAAGTGATTACAAAAAAAACATAAACAACCATCATAGAATTTATTTTATAATATTAAATTAATTAAAACATAAATTATGTTTTATTGTATTACAGAAATTAAAAATTCTATAATTGTTGTTATTAAATATTGAATTTTTTTTGTTAAAGCTTTTTCCTTCTATTTTCTACTTTTTTCTTGATGTTAACTAATTGCAAAAGTAACTAAAAGCAAAGGTTACTAAAAGCAATTTTTTATAAAGCCCTTTTCTTCCGAATTCTTTACTACTTTGACGTGTTTCCAAGTTCTATGTCTTGCAGTTCGGTGTGCTTCTTGGCATAGGCCTCCTCCAGCTCTCTCCAACGAGCTCAATCTTCTGCTACTCTGGTCCCGTAAGAGTTAGCTGGATGTCGTCTTTCCATCTTGTCTTCGAACGCCCCTTTCTTCTACAATCCTCTCTTGTATACCTTATAGGTACTTGTTTGCTCCATTAATTTATTTTGCTAGGTAGAATACGTCCTGTCCAACCTCATTTTAAGTGATGTATATAAGTTTTTATATCTACAACTTTAGTTTTTCTTCTTATTTCGGATTTTCTTATTTTATCATTAATCCTGGATCCCAATATGCTTCCATTGCCTTTTGTACACTAGCTAGTTTTTCTCTTAGCTTGTCCGTTAAAGTCCATGACTTCCCGTCATACACGGAAAGACGCAAGTGTTGTGAGTTTTTTTAATATGCATCCCTAAGTTATTTTTTTCATTATTTCTTTCAGTGACCAGTAATTTATTCCATCTGCAAGCTATTCTTTTATTTATTTCTTTAGACATAGAGTCCTCCGGAAATATAATTTGACCTAGATAAACATATTCCTTCACATATTCTAACATGTTTTCGTAAACCTTTATGTTGACTTCTAAAGAGTTGGTCATTAATTTTGTTCTATTTGCATGCATATTTTTTATAGATAGATTTAATTATTTGTATATAGGCCTCATTCACTCCTTGTTTTTTACTTTTTAGTATTCATTATATTTTTTTAACACTTATTTGATTGTCTGGATATGGTCTATTGTAATGAAGAGCTTCCTGAATCCTGCTTGTTCAATTAGTTGGTTTTCGTCTAGGACTTTTGTTATTCTTTCCAGAATTACTTTTACAAAAACCTTATACACATTTGAAATAAGGTTTATTGGTCTATAACTGCCGATGTTATCCTTATCTTCTTTCTTATGGAGGAGAATCATATGAGATTCGCTTCATTATTTAATAGAAAAATGTTGGGAACATGGACAAAATTAATGAGATGTTATATTTTTTAAAAATGCAACGTTTCGTTGATTTATTTTCAACTTCTTCAGGCATACTATAACAAATATACAATAATCATCAAGTTGCATACTACATTCCATAAAAAAATTACTGATATTAATACAAATACATTACAAAAGTGAAATCTAAAATATAAATGTTAAACATATTAAAGGTTAAGGTTCAAATCCTCGTAACTGAACTCTAATAATTCATGCATTCTTTTTCTTAGGATTTTTGACCTACGTCAAAATTAACATTAAAAAGATCAGACTGATATAGAACATGCACACAGGCTATTAAATTACCCATAACCAAAAATAATTTAATTAATAATTAGCAGGAAAATATCTCTGGGTGACAAAACACAACTGACAACGAAAAGATTACAAACTCATAGAGTATAGGTATTTAATACCAATACGCATTGAAATACCAAGTCTACTTTATTTAAACAGTTATGTTACCCATTGATTTAAAATTCTATGTTGTCAATCCAAAAGTCACTTACTAAAATCAAAATCCAATAATTTAAAACTCAAAACAAAAAATAAAAATTAAGTAGTGTAAAAGTTTTAAATATCTATGGGACCAAAATGTAAAAGATATAAAAGTAAATTATTCAAGTGACCTTTTAACAACATTAATTAGGTCACTATAAATCGAGCTCAGACTTTGAGTGTCTGTTTTGAAGTTCACACAGTTAAAAGTCTTAATGAAAATTATTTCACTGAGATTCCTCTTCATGAAATTCCTCTCCGTGGAACATATTTAATAGCATTGAAAAGAACATTCAGTTCACTCTGGAGTTGGAAAATAACAACAGATTGCCTTTCCTTGACATATTAGTTGAAAAGTCGACAACTGGTGAGTTGATTTATACCATAAACATGATTTCTAACATTTATACCATAAAAAACCATACAGCTCAGGAAGAATTTTGAATTTTAACTCTAATGATCAGCTGAGTCAGAAGATTGGTGTAGCGCAAGGTTTCTTAAACCGTACAATAAGAGTTAGTCATGAGAATAACACCAAAGAGAGTTTGCATTTGGTAAGGAAACTGTTATTAACTAATAATTATCCAAGAAATTTAATCAAAAATGTAAAACTATTGTCACCAGTAGGATTACTGAACTTTGTATCATTAATTGCGTTTGTCTTTACTTTTCTCATTTGTGACAATTGTTTGATCGATTGGTCTTATTTATCCGTGACACTTTTGTTTGAGTTCACTATTTCTATCAACGTCTTGGTAAGTGAGAGGTCAATGTTTTTTTCGTAATACTCTGGTATCAACTGTTTAAAATTTATTTTATTTCGACCTCTTTGAATTGAGAGCTTTTTAGAAGGCGGCGCACCATTCGGTGATCAGTATTTAAATTTAAATTCTGCATTACCTGTGCTTCATTGAAAAATTTGGGCTTGTTCGTTATTATGAAGTCAATTTCGTTTGTATTTTTTCCATCAGGTATAACCAGATCCATTTAGTTTTGGGTTTATTTTAAGACAGAATTTAGTAGTGTTATGCTGTTTTGTAGTAAGAGTTCGATTATTCTATGGCCGTTATCATTCCTCTTTCCATATCCGTATTTACCCAATATTAGTTCCTCTCCGGATTCGCTACTGCCAACCTGTGCGTTAAAGTCGCCCATAACTATGAGATAGTTATTATAGCATTTTTTAAGATATTTAACAGAGTGGAGTAAAAGCCGCCGCTTTCGCTTTCGGATGCTGATTCTGTGGGTACTAATGCTTATATAATTGTCCACGGTTTTTTTGTATCTTGGCATGTTGATATTGAGTATTGCTAATCTTTCTTAAATTTCTATCAGCTGTTGTATGTAGTTTTTCAATGTTTTTTTGATTAAGAAGCCGACTCCTCTAAAGCCGGCTGTTTCTCTTTTTTGGTATAATATGTAATCATTACGTTCCACAATTTTCTCTTCTGATGTTCTCATTTTACTAATACCTAAGATGTTGTATTTTACGTGCTGAAGCGCTTCGTCCAATTCAAATAGGCTTTCTTGTTTTCTCAGGGTTCTCGTGTTAAGTGTTGCAATGTAGAATGTTTCACTTCTTTTTACTAGAATGTTTTGGTCTAGTGCTCACGCGAGGACTAGCCGTGATGGGAGACGAATTGTTTGATGTTTCTGTTTGTGATTATTTATTGTGGCAATTTTGTTTTGTGTTTGTTTCCGGTTTTCCGAGTCTTTCATTAGATTTTGAATTTTTCAGCTGGGGACCAGATCTTGTTTTCTCTACATTATTCAGTGAGTTCGGTCTAATAATTTCGCTCTTGTGAGCTTTAGTGAGAGATTGAGTTGTAATTTTTGAGAAATTATTTGTGCTTTCTTCTGTGTTGATTGGTTGGGAGATCCTAAAGTTTCTCTTTCTTTCTTTCTTCTCTAATGTAGTTTTTAGATTTTATCTCTATAAGTTTGGCCTTTTTTAGATAGGTGATGTTCCTCTTTTTCTTTTCCCCTCTACCTAGGGTTAAAATTATTTTCGTATGTCTAGGATTTCTTTAGAATAATCCTCCTTTACATAAATGTTGCGTGAGAAATTTGACTTGTTTTTCAATATAAATTTTTTTCCAGACTGTCGGGAAAGGGGCCACGATAGGTCGATTTCCGTTTTCCGTCCTTCTTCCAATTCTATAGACTTTACTAATCTTTTGGCTGTTTATGTGTACTCTTATACCTTCTGCAGTTTTTTTTTATATAGTCTATCAGTTCTGTCTCTGCTTTTCCTTCCTCGTCCACTCTACATAAAACCAGGTTGTTCTTTTGTTTTTCGTTTTCAAACAATTAGATTTTCGATTCAAGTTCAGATACTTTGTTTTTGAGATATTTGTTTTCTTCCATTGTTTTATTGCTTTTCTCGTCTATTGCTTCCATGACGTTCCTAGTGACTAATTAATTGCATTATCTGTTCGGATTATCTGTCTAATTTCTCATCGAGTTTTTGTAAGATTACTTCTATATTTTTATCCATAGCCACTAAAGAATTAGGCAGATTTTGAGTTTTATTGTGATTGCACTTTACTTCACTTTGTGGGGAAATTTTATTGTATTGTATTGTATTATTGGCATCATCGGTGATGTTAGCGTCACTGACAGGATAACGTGAGGTTGGCATTACGTATTTGACGAGCCTGTTGTCTAAGAAGGTTACTAGACAGATGATTCTTGCTTTATTGGGTTATTGTGATTGCGAATTATTTTATTTTTTTATACAAAACCCATCATCTGCATTACGATCACTACTCCTGTATATCTATCCGACTTATTTTTGTTAAAATTGCACATAACAGAGACAAGTTTTCACTATTTGCAACTGATTCTAAATTATTTTATTACGTGTTATCCCTGTTAAGAGCAATTAATTAGATATTATAAAAAAATATCTTGTATTACGAGCACAAGTAGTCTTTACTACTTCATGCATTATTTTCTTAGCATTTTTAACATCATGCTAAAAAATTAAAAATTTACTAAAGTTACAATTTCATGATGTGTCTACATTTTGAAAGGTTACGAAGCATTTCCGAACATTTTCAGAGAAATGTTCATATATGTATGTATGTGTATGCATAGGTGAGTAGAAAAAAAAACAATCAAAATATGTCGTCTCAAATTATGAAACATATATCGTCAAAATAGTTGCAAAAATATAATATTTAACAAAGCATAATTTTATTAGAGGTAAACCGGGTTACATGAGAAATGAAACGCAAAATATCGATTCCTGTTTTCCTAAGAGACTAAAGATGTATCAAGATTGCCGTCGGTCAAAATCGACCAATCGATATTCTTTACCTCAAAAGTTACAACCGATGATGTAGTCGATCAATATCGATCCGCTATTGACTTATCGTCGATCGATCAATCGATCATAGGTCGGCAGGAGTATCTATCATTTCCCAGACATAAATCATTTCTGCTTCTAAAATACCCACATGGGATTTTTAGAAGCAGATACATATCTAATACGACTTCATTTATTCTTCTTTTCATTAACTATAAACATAAAATCATGTCTGTGTAAGCTACAGCCAACACGCCTACATCGGAATACATTTCAAATCGGACGGGATATACCGATGCATTCGACGTATCGATTTAGGAAACAGTTCGACGTAGCACACTTTACGATTTATAGTCGATCTAGATTTTGAAAGGCGAATAATTTGAATAGTTGACGTCGACTGATGACACTCCGGATGTACCTTAACTTTGTCAATGCACCTTTTCAACCATTATCTGTTACTCTCTACTTTTCTATGACGTATTTCAAAAGAATTAAAAAAAATGTTTCATTTGACGTATATTCCCAATTTCACTCAAAACACAAGTACTTGAATATTTTTCAGTTTGTAAATGTATTTTTCGTGGAATTAGCTAATGTTCTGTATATTTATAAAACCTGTACGCCTCCATGCGCTACTTTTAAAATGTTTGGGAGAAAAACCTATTTTTATATTCGTGCGAGCACAGCCTAAGTGAATGTATATATATTTTTTTATTTTCAAGGCTCACTTTGGAAAAAGACCGTTTGCTCTAAATAATCTGGTGAACGACAATCTTTTTGTACCAGAATTGATACTGCGATAAAAAAAATAATAACCAATAATAATAGTAATTGAAATGCAAACTTATAGAAACTGTACTAAACATTTTAACACTGGCGAACTCGACTAAAGCTAATAACAAATAACTCCGTAAAAGTGGTTTTTAATCCAACAAGAACAACTGACATGTGGTTAAAGCAACCAAATTCATAAGTCGATAATTCTTGTAGTGAAACATAGTAATAAGCCCTTGTGTTCAAAATAATCAGATAACCTTGTTTAATATAAATATTGCCTTAATCGTTTCTTAGCGAGCGAAACATATCGAACGTTAGAAAGGATAAGGTTATTTAAGCGAGTGCAAAAAATATTAGTAAACCGAAAATATCACGGCTTGGCATGTAGGACAAAAGTAGACATTTCTTATAAGAGTGCAACAAAAATAAGGCCTCTAGCGACGACAAGGAGCGTTTTGTCTACTCGTACGCTCGCGCAATCACGCTACGTGGCATAATATTTTGTAATATCATCAAGCAATATGTACAGTGTAGTATATTATCTGTGGGGGAATGTTGTATGGGTAAATATATATGTATATATATATATATATATATACATGTTGATCGCTGTACAAAATTTATAACACATAAATAAAAGGCGAGTTGTTTTAATTTCAAAAGTAAAGCCTATCGGAAACGGCTTGTACACGTCATCACTAGTATGCACGCACAATATCAATGATTTTTCAAAGGTAGGCGACTTCTAGTAATCGTAACGATAGAAGTACTAGAGGAAAATAAATCGTTCCCAGGTTCAGTACATTCTGAAACAATGGTAAGTTTAACTTAATCTTTGATAAAAGTGTACAATACTTTATGTTATTTAGTATTTTTTACATTGTAATTTTATATACATTCACTATTTTATATCTAATTTTTAATAAATGAATGTTTTTTCTAAAACATTAAAAGAAACTGTTTAATTTCAAGCCCTACTGTACATTACCATACATTTATTTTTTATTTTCTATTTTTTTTCTTTTCTCTTTCACTTCTTTTTTCTTTTTTAAATTGAAATATGTGAATTCGCATTATATTATAAAAAGGTTTTCACATTAATTTTATCAAGCCGGTACGTGTAAATCAGAACCTGCCAAAGGTATTACATTCCTACTTTTCTTAGCAAATTAAATTTATCTTCATCGCCAAACTTAGGGAAAAATATGTCACTTTAATATTTATCAATACAACTTAATTGATAAATATTAAATATCGCATCGTCAACTTAATTTGTAAAGAAGAAGTTATTTCGCAGACTCTCGTAATATAAGCGTATCAGGAAGTGCGCACAGGTAGGTACTAAATGTCACCGAATTCATTTTATGTGCCCTTCGAGGGCGATTTTCCTTTTACAAGAGCTTTATTTTGACACACGCCCTTCCTCGCCAGAGGATTACAAGCGCGAGCTCGTAATTGTGGACTGTCTCTTTCTCTCATGTTATTAAATTATATTTCACGGAGAGTACATTTTGTTGAGGATAACGCGCTAAAATAATTGGAAAGACTTACAAGAAGACATATACCTAAGTTATAGTTGTCCTTTTTTATTACAATTTGTCGAACCAACGAGTCTACTACACATATCTAAATGTAGTAGATATTGTACAGCAGAAAGAGATGTCTCTCTTCTACAATCATCTTTCTTCTAAAGTCGTAATCGAGTTTTTAAGTAGACGAAATTTCGTATAAATTAAGAATTTATAAATGGCGTACATACAAAGACATTTATAGGCGAAGCTGATCATAATATTTTTATGAGATATGGATTTCGCTACCTTGATTTATATTTGGAGTCGAGGTTATAATAATAGTCTTGTTAAAAGCGGACATAAAAAATATATCATGCATTGTTATTTATTTGTATTGTATTTTATTCATGTATTACAGTCCTATGTTGTTTTGTGTTGGAAAGGCAAATGTTACCATCAATAAACACCTAACAAGCGTGAAAAGAATTTCACTCTGAGGGTTCCGTACAAATTTAATTATTTATGTAAATATTTCATCCATCGAGACTTAATGTTTTTTACGTTTTCAATACCGATACTGGAGAGATTTTGATCCAAGAATTTTGCTTCTTTAAAAAAAGTTTATGATTTTTTTTTATCTTTTATCAAATCTAAAATTTTTCATAGCAGAAGATTGTCCCATACTTTGTTCTGTCACGATTTGTAATGATATGTTTTTTGACGTGACAACTACAAATTAAGCATTTTCTGATTTTTTTTTTAATTTACTTGTTCTATAAGACCTTGCTTCTTGCCAAATTTTATGATTCAATGGGAACCACTATATAAGTTTTCATTTATTTGCGAATATAAAAGTATTTTTTAAGAATTGCCGTATTTTTTGGTTTTGTTGACTGGAAGCTTGTTTTTTACTGCTTCAAGGGACCGTAGACTTGAGTATTTGATATTAATTTCAATTTGATGGCTCCACACGTTCCTAAAAAAAAAGGTCTTGACTGACCGACAAACCAACAGACGGACTAATAATAAGTGATCCCATAAGGATTTCTTCTTTCCTTTTGTGATATGTAACTTTAAAAACCGAAATACGAGAGTTGTAAAATTAAATATTTTACAAAAATTTTATGCTTATGTGATAATATATGCTTAAACGCAGAAAGGCTGTGCAAGGAATACACAAAAATATGCAATTACCAGAACGAAATCCTTAGAAACATTGGCTTTTCCAATATAAATGTAAAGACTCCACTTTCCGGAACGTTCCTTGAGTTGTTTTACTCCGTTCTTAAGCATGACGATCATTGCTCTAAGTTAGGGCAGAGGAAATTATACATATTTTAAACGAGGAATTCGTTACTCGGATGAGAGCCCCTGATTCCTGTTACATCACGAGATTACCTCTTTAAAATGATATCTCAGTGTCGAGCAAGGGGTCGAAACGGGAGCTACGTACGTTGCGGAGACAGGGGATCGAACGCGGACAGGACACGTTTTGAACTGAAAAGGAAGCCGTTGTACCATTAGGGGTCGAACCCGGTTCGTCTTTAACGACTCTTGCTTCTGATAATAATTCGATAACTGTTTCCGATTTTGATATCCAACTCAATTCGATACCATCTAAAATCAAAGTAAAATCTATTTGCTTTTACATAAGATAGCTGATTATGATTTAGTTATATCATATTTTTGGTTCCCTCAAGTTTCTATTCAAGCATAAAGTATATGTATCCGGTAATTGCTTGCACGATGAAATCAGATCTAAAGCTATTACAAACTGTTTTTCCTGTATCCTTCTGAAGATCGAGCATGACCTACTGCCGATGCACAGGCGACCAGAAACAATTGTAACTCCGAATACGCTGTGATATTAACTTCATCGTCGCGGTCTACGCCGTGGCAACGGGCGCTGTACGGCGAGTAAATAAAACACTTTCGACATTTCAGCACTCACCGTAATATATTTGTTGTGGAACAGCGTTTCGGATAACGGCAAAGCGCCGATAGGGGGCCGCACCGCCGCCGGCGCGTTGACAATAAATAATATTCTATCTGAGCGCATTCATTTCACGGCCGGTCACGCTCGTTGGCGGCGCGCGCGGATCACGGGAAGAGACATTGCAATCTCACGAGGTGTCCCGAAAAGTCGCGAAGTTCGCGACCATTCGACGGCGGAGCCTCTATTTTGACGGATTTGTCTTTTTTTTTTTCTTTGATGCATTTTGGTTTTTCGTTCTCGTTGTGATGCGACGACGTCGAAAACATATAAACAAACCTTTTCTTTAGCTTAGCTTAGGATGCTTCGGACTACAGTGTTCAAAAAAGGATTTTTTTCTCTTACTAGCAGATGCTCAGGCGTTAGTAATGATTTATATGAACATAAATTATTCAAACTTCACCGCTGACAATACAATATAGATCAATATTGATGTGAAGTATGTAAATTAATTTTAAGATTTTCCATTAACATTGTTTCTTTGTTCAATATATGTTATTTTAATTTTATTTTTATTATTCATGAATATTGACACAAATATTAAAATTATTAATAAAGCGAGTAAATCAAGCCACCTTGCCTAATTCACAACCCGTACATTGTTTTGGTGCACTTTCAAGAGAAAACTATCGGGGCGGCTGTACATTTGTTCGGCTCGGCATTGTTTTTTCGGGAGGCATTGTCACTTGCTCAAACGGACGCGGTACAGGGAGGACGCTCTGTCCCGATCGGGTATATTCGGGCATGTCGTAGTTTATAGATCTTTAAATTTTGCCAACATCTTCAGAGCTTTCTTTGTTTGACGTCAGTAACTGAAATTATTAGAAAAGCTGCATACATTACGTATCCATCGACCCACTATTTGAATATAACTAGTTAACTCTTTCATTCTCTTTAGCCGAATACCACAAGTCCCATTTGTGTGTACGGCATTCCAATTAGCCGAGCGGCAAAACGCCGATGGTTTGGTCTGTTTCGGGCAAGCAGTCTCCAAACATATTCGGCTTGTGCCGCCCGAGCACGTCGTATAGCCGCCCTTGCACCTCAAGATTTGGAATTTTTCATAGTAATTTATATTAAAATCTAATTTTTTATCTGCATTATTATTAAATTTGTCATTCCATAAACAAATATTAAAAAAAAAAACAATGTGTATTATTTTTATTGACGTGACAACGTCTTAAATTAGGTTGCGGCTGGGAGTCACTTATGAAAAATGTAACGCTCGGTAACGTAACGATGAGTCACCGAACGAGAGAGGCCCGCCGAATGCCTTGCGTCTCTCTCCCACTCAACTATGATCGGTCTGCCGCGCGCAGCACTAGAGAATTAGTGCATAGCTTGCAAATGTATTGCAAGTTATTGTATGTATATTTGTATATAAATACGTAAAAGGTAAAAATAAAATTTTGTTAATATGAAATTCAGTGCGAGATTCTTTGTATAAATTAATGTTTTAAATATAATTCTTTGTATAAATAAATGTTTTAAATTGTTACTATTATTTCATCCTTCTTCCTACTATACGAATGAATATTCACATTAAAATGATTTTACCATTCAAAGTCGTTGTCACGTAAAACTTTCGCCCGTATACCGACTTTTTTATAATATTATTATGTCACTAACGCCATCTACTAATAAAATCAGAATTAATATAGATGTATTTACTTCTAAAATGTTTACTAACAAATTCTCTAGATGATTTTTAGATTTTGAGTAAATAGATAATAATTATATGCTTATTTGATGAGTGATTTTTTTTTAATTTTAACAAAAATGTTGTTATACGATTACAGCCATTTATTACCGATTGCAAATGCAAAATAGGATATTTAAATTACAAAATAGGGAAATTAATACGTCTATTTTTTTTTCTTTTCAATAATGTCATTATACGTAGAATTAATGTCTTTTCGTTTACGTAGTTTTCATGAATAAATACTAATATTTTTTTTTTGCTTTGCTTATTGTCTATAACTTATTTGTCAAATGAATTATTTATTGAATATAATCCTTATATTTACAGTTCATTCCATTAAAATTCTCTCTTAATAATTCTACTACAATTTTATAGTTCGAATAAAATTTAGTATAATTTTATACTAAATATAAAATTACTGTTATATTTCGAAATTATTTAATATATGTATAATAATACATTATATAACTTGAATTAAAATAAATTGGTTACGACCAGTATTCATGTTTAGGATTAGTCCATTGAAAAGTTACATTTGGGGTTGCGTTTTTTAGAGGACGTAATTTTATTTTTTTGATGTGTGGGGGGGGTCAGTGTAAAGCTAAAAACAAGTTTGTGGGGGTCGCCACCCTTGTTCCACGGCCGCCATCTTGAAAATAGGGGTTGAAATGGTATTTACGATATATATCTCTTAATTTATTTATTTGATAAAAAAAATTTGTTAGCATTTTTTGTTACAAATTAAATTCTCTACAACTTTGGTCCAGTAACTTTTTGTCGTATAACTATAAATAAAAAAGTTATAAGCGAAAATCTTCAGAAATTCGACAAAAAAATTTATATTTTTCGATTTAACTTTTTTTTTATCATTTTACGAAAAAATGATATCTGACCATTTTTGTAGATCGTTTTTGAGGAACAACTATCTGCATCATTTTTTCATTAAGTCAATAGTTAAGGTTATAGCGTCTGAAGTGAGTACTATTTTTCAGTACTCTTAATCCATATACCTATATTATAATGTGTACCTATAATATGTCATCAGTTATTGATTGTTTTTACTTTATTATTATAATTTTTTAATTCTAAATTTTGCAATATTATTAATAATTAAATATTGGACTCTTTTCCCCACCACCCAGAGGTGGTAGAGTCTAGAGGCGCGGTTTTTTTACGGTATCCCAATAGGCATAATCCACGTGATTTTCTAAATTAGAACTACTCTGTCCTCAGTCGTTTCTGATGGACAGGCTGCAGCTCAGCATCTGATCGGGTTTCTGAATTAAATACCAGTGGGAGAACTGAGAAGGAAGGTGTTAATGTTGGCGGTTCATCATCAAAGTCATTTTCATTTATTAATTCTGAGAGTTCCATTACGT